>JAJIBD010022284.1:0-410347 GCA_021461705.1 Cryptotis parvus | reverse complement strand
TGTCCGATGCATGTTTGATATGCCAAAACCAGTAACAAAAATGTTTTATTTTCCTGACCCGAAAAGGGCCCCTAATACAGCAGCAGTAAGAAAGGCGAACAAGCAGTGCCTAATAAAATTTCACGGCCATCCTAGGCTGCCAAAACGAAGAAGGACTAAAATGACTGTCTGTACTTTCAATGCACATACGCTGGCATCGAAGCATATATTGAGGATCTGATGCTGCAAGCGCAAAAGATCAAGTATGACATCATTGGTCTGACTGAGATGAGGAGGCGTCAGTCGCATCATGCTGTATTTGACACCAGAGAAGAATTCTTCTTAGAACATATGACAAAAAGAGGCATCGGTGGTGTCTTTGTCAACAGGAACATGACCGTCAACATTGATTCATATGAATGCTTAACAAACCAGATAGGACGATTGCACGTGAAGAGATGTGGCCCACTGCCAGAAATTTCTATCTTCATTTTCTACGCACCAACATCCACATATAAAGAAGATGAAATTGAGAAATTCTACATGGAACTAGAGGACTTCTATAAAAAAAATCACACCTTCTACAAGATGATAGTCAGTGATTTTAATGCCAGGATAAGACCGAGAAGATGGGCTGAAGAAATCCACATCGGGACCCATGGCCTAGAATGGAACAAACAAGGTGAGAGACTATCTGAGTTCATCATGTCCACCAAGACTATTCATGGGAACTCACAGTTCCAGAAGGCTGAAGCAAAACGTTGGACATGGGAATCTCCTGGTGGACAGTTCCACAATGAAATTGACCACATCATCTTCAATCGACAGCTTTGTCTGACCGATGTTGCTGTCATCCCCAAATTCCAAACAGGATCGGACCACCGTCTCCTTCGTGCAAAATTCTACTTCACGCAATGGGGAGAAAAGGCTGCAAAGTTTAAGAAGAGAACTCCCCAGAACAACCACCAACTGGGAACTCTTTGGCACCATTGCGGCAACATGGGAAGATACCATCATTGGCGACATCGATGAAGAATACAACCGACTGGTTCAGCACCTCCATGATTGTGTGAAGAATGCCGAGAGAGAGAAAGACACAAAAGGACGCTTGTCTTCAGAAACTCTCGAGCTCATTCGCCCAAAGTGGCAAGGCGCGAGCCTCAGGAGACCAAATGCTAACTTCCAAGCTTGCTGAACGGTGCAGAGAAGTGATAAAAGAAAACCTCAAAGACAGAAGAGCAGAAATACTGGAAGATGCAGCAGAAGCTGGGAAAAGCATTCGCACCGCCGCCTGTCCTTCGCCAGCTATAAGACCAAGATGACTGCCCTCCGACGCCTGATGGATCTATCACATCTTCCAGAAAGGCAATGGAGAAGATTATCCATGACTTCTACTCAGATCTCTTTGATAGCCACATCCACCTGCCCACATATCAAATTCCACAGGATGGATATGTCATTCCCAACATTCTCCCTTCTGAAATCCGACATGCCATTTCTTCGGTAAAGAAGGGAACAGCACCAGGCCCAGACAAAGTCAGACCCAAACACCTGAAGAATCTGCCGTTGGTACTCATCAATACACTAGCTTGGCTCTTCATACGCTACCTGTCCGAATGCAAGATGCCCTCCCAATGGAAAACCAGCAGGACAGTTCTACTGTTCAAAAGGGGAGACATTCACGACATTGGCAACTATCGCCCCATCTGCCTGTTGTCCATCATCTACAAGCTGTTCACTCGAGTCATCCTGAACAGGATTGGCAGAACACTAGATGAAGGACAACCATGTGAGCAAGCTGGCTTCCGGAAAGGATTCAGCACAATTGACCATATCCACACAGTAACCAATGGTTACCATATCCACACAGTAATCATTGAGGTTTGTAGGGAATACAAGATGCCCTCTGTCTCACGTTCATTGATTTAAAGAAAGCTTTTGATTCTGTGGAGACTGAAGCAGTCACCAAAGTTCTCACCAAACAGGGTGTTCAAACCCAATACATCAAGATCCTTCATGAGCTGTATTATGGATTCACCACCAAGATCTCACCATTCTACAAAGAAGTGATCATTGATGTCAAAAGAGGGGTTCGACAGGGTGATACCATTTCACTAAAACTCTTCAGCGCCACCCTCGAGAACATCATGCAACAATTAGAATGGGAAGGAATGGGAGTGAAGATAGATGGTCGGCAACTCCCACCACCTCCGCTTCGCTGATGACATTGTTCTAATAACACCAAACATTAGCCAAGCGGCACAAATGCTGGCTGACTTTGACCAAGAATGTGGAAAGGCAGGTCTACAGCTGAATCTAAAGAAAACCATGTTTATGAAAAATGAACTAGTTCCAGAGGCCCCATTCACTCTCAATGGAACAAACGTCTCTGAATGCAGCAGTTATGTGTACCTAGGTTGAGAATTCAACATGATGAATGACCTAAAACGTGAGCTGCACAGGAGGAAGAGAGAGCGGCATGGAATGCCTTCAAAGGCATCGAAGAAATAGCTAAAAGGACAAAGAACCTCCGGCTCTGGCACATCTCTTCGACTCCACGGTTCTCCCTGCATTAACATACACCTCAGAGACCTGGGCCCTAAGAAGGCAAGATGAGAATGCTATTCAGGTCTCCCAGAGAGGAATCGAAAGAGCTATGCTTGGAATATCATGCCTCACTCAAGTGAGAGAAGGAATCCGCAGTTCTGACCTCCATCACTATTCCAGAATCAGGGACGCTGTCTCATTTGCCAAGGCATCGAAAATCAGATGGGCTGGACATGTAATGCGATTTGGAGATGACCGCTGGACCAGATTTGTTACCGACTGGATCCCGCAGGATGTCAAAGATCACGTGGCCGCCCACCCACAAGATGGTCAGACTTCCTTGTCAAGACCCTGAAGGAACGATTTGAGGCTCTTCATATTCCTGAATCAACCCGATGCCATTGGGCTACATTGGCACGTGATAGGGTCCAATGGAAATGTTACTGGCGCCCGCTCGAAAGCAAATCGATGAATAACAGGATTCAAATGATCAAGTGAAGAAAATATCATGCACTTACCACCTAACATAATCCCTGGGCCCTTATAATATTATATAGTTTAAGCAAATATCATGCACTTATGACCCAACAGAATCCCTGGGCCCAGAACGATGAAATAAACTGTGCCACTCCCCTTTGTGTCTTAGCTGTGTCATCGAAGTTATGATGCATTCAGGCATAGCAAGAGGAAGAGTGAGAGTCGCATGCATAGACAGATCATAGAGACTGACCTCAACCAAGGAGGGCCAAGGAAATTGCCTTCCCAAACCCCTGTAGTCTTCTCCAATGCCTCATTTTTCTTCTTTGGTGTCATGACCTTCAGAGTACTTTAATTTAAATAATTTAACAGTTGAATTGATATTTGTCCATGAATTGCTATATGTCCCACCCCCCCCCATTACTTAGTAAAATGCTTAACTTCCTCCTACTTGATGTCTTTCATTCTTCATAAAATAAGGAATCAATGTTTTTAGAAGTCATTCCTAATGGTACTCAAGGGAAGAGAAACTTTTAAAAAAATTCATTCTTCTGGTTTACTATGATCAAATAAGTAGTTTCCTTATACAAGTCAACTTTTGGGGGCTTAGCTTCCTCACCCAAAAGTAAGATGATTTACCTGCACTATATAACTTTTGAATGTTATTTTAATTTATTTTAAAATCCATTGGTTTCATACATCTGTTGCTTTCCTCTCTACTTTGTATACTTATGAATTTTATGAGACCAAGTTCTTCTTTGCTCTTCTCAGTGAGGACACCTCCCCTGTGCCTTCAATTTCTGTGACATTTGCTGTTCTGAAAAATATGTTCTAAACAACAATTTCTAGTAGTTTCTGACTGGATCCATGTCATAGGGCAAGCAGTTTGAACTCACAGATGACCAAAATGGGGACATGTATTTATGGGAGGTGGGGGTTTATAGAAGAGCAGAGAGAAGAATGACATCCTTCCAGAAAATTTCAATAAATAGGAGGACTTTGGTTCGTTGTAAATTCCATAATTATCAAATAATTATTCTATCTTGCTATACATAAATATTATAAAATTGTTACACTTGAGTAAATCTTTTAAGATAAAAATATAAGCACATCTTGACAATAAAACAATAACTGTAAAATAATTTTTAGATAGACATGTTAGGACTTTCATAGGACTTCTAGAACTTTAATAACAGAGAGAATATTCTTCAATTTAAATTGTACAAAGAGGTCATCAACAGATAAGTATTAAGGAATGATATAATAGTACAAAGATTAGAAAGTGCACTTTAATTTGCTGTTTCATTCTGTTTATTCTTTTAGATTTTTTGTTAAATGATCACTTGTTTTTTTAATGCATACAACATATTGTGTTACTGCAATTTTTGCTCAAAATTTCAACCCTGAATTTGCATAATATAACTTTAAATGTTTTAAATAAGTAAATGAACTTCATTATTTATTTGGTCATTCAAAAATTTTTAAACAAAACCCAGTATGGTTGCCTGAGCACTGCCAGGAGTGATTCTTGAGTGCAGATCCAGGAGCACTGGATCAGATCAGGATATGAGTGATCTTCAGCATCATTGAATATGGCTCCAAAATGAAATAATTAAATAAATAAAAATTTTGAAACAAGAATGAAGATATTCAACTTCTTTATTTGATTTTAGTTGGTTTAGAGAGTGATATTCCACATTTTCTATATTAACTATAGTGTAATACCTTTGAGGCTATAATATTTATTTTTTCTTCCTTCCTTCCTTCCTTCCTTTCTTTCTTTCTTTCTTTCTTTCTTTCTTTTGCTTTTTTGGGTCACACCTGGCAATGCTCAGGGGGTTACTCCTGGCTCTCTCAGGAACTACTCCTAGCAGTGCTCAGCGCACCATATGGGATATCAGGGATGTAGCGGGTCAGCCATGTGCAAGGCAAATGCCCTACCAGCTGTGCTCTCGCTCCAGCCCCAGAGGCTATACTCTTTAAAATAAAAATTGCATGATAAAAATCTATATAAGCAAGTGTTATGCAATATAAAATAGATGATGCCAAGGAAGAAGTAAAGTCAAGTGAACTAATGACATAATGTAAATTATGGTATCCAAATAAAATTAGAAACTAAATTTAAAGCAAATGTACATTTACCAAAAATTCAATTAAACTATTATTTGTAGTTTTAAAGATATAGTATTTTATATGCATATATGCCAGTCCATTTGCTCCCAAAATAATTTAAGTGTTTTTAAAAAGATAAAACACAAAAGACATAAAGCTATATGAAAGCTTTCTAGACATTTCCTATTAATATTCATATATAGTTTGCTCAGATGATGATAATATACTTGCATAACTTGCTTTCTCATATGAGAATATGTAATACAACTCTTTCACTTCACTACATATAGACTTGCTTGTTTCATGAATGATAATATTATATCCTATGAATAGACTTATAGCTCCTTTTATATTTTAAATACAATTAGAATAAAATTCCTTCACTTTTATCTTTGCTCATGTGTGCAAGTTTGTTTGATGAGTAATCTCCTTGAAACTGAGTTCAAGAACTAAACATGAAATTTTAATAAACTGCCAGAGTGGCCTCAAAATATTCTCTCAACTCAAACTTGTTTTTTGTTGTTTAATTTTGCTTTGGACTATAGCCTCAGTACTCAAGGTTTGCTTCTGCCTGTGCTCAGGAATCATTCCTGGAGGTGCTCAGGGGACTATATGCCATTTAGAGGACTGAATCAGATTGAACCCAGAACAGCCCAGTGCAAGACAAGCACTTGACCTCTGTTCTATTTTTACAGCCCACCAGTTCAATCACTTACTATATACAAAAAATAGCCCTGTTTCCTTTTTTCCATCATCAAATGGGTGTTAATGGCTTTTATTCTTTCTAACTAAAAAGTAAGACAAGTCATAATTTAAATTTGTATTTTGTTAATGAGAGACTCAGAGACACAGGGTAAAGCTGCTACCGGCTCTCCCTGTACACAGCCGATCATGAGACGCCAGGAGGGAAGACATATTCTAGCCCTGACCGGCCATCTCAGCAGAGACTCCGCAAGAAGCCAGAGGAACCCACACATGAGGGCTGCCATTTTCAGCATCTGGACTCCACAGCATGTCAGAGCTCCACCCAGAAGAAGAGCAGATCACAGCCCTGCTCATCAGAGTCCCACCCTACAGCCATCTATTTCAAGCCCAGGTATGCCTGATCCAGAGACTCAGAGACACGGGATAGAACTGCTACTGGCTCTCCCTGTATCCAGTTAATCATGAGGCATCCAGGAGGGAAGGTGCGTCCTTGCCCTGGCTAGCCATCCCAGCAGAGCCTCACAAGAAGCCAGAGGAACCCCCACACCATGAGGACCGCCATTTTCAATATTTGGACTCAACAGCTCATCATAGCTCCACCCAGCAGAAGAGCTGATCTTTCCCCATTGGTTCATCAATACATGCATGAAATGAGAGGCTACTACAAGAATATCCCACACACGAATGGCAGAGCCTGGCAAGCTACCCATGTCATATTTGATATTCCAAAAACCAGTAACAATTATAGACCTTATTCCCATGTCCTGAAGGAATCTTTTGAGGCTCTTCATGTTACTGGAGGCGAGCAGCTGCCCTTGGGCTACTCTAGCATATGACAGGACTTATGGAGATGTTACTGGTGCCCGTTCAAGCAAATCGATGAACAACGGGAAGACAAGTGATACAAGTGAAGTGATTTCATTAATAGTAAATGTAACTGAGCACTTTTCATGTGACAATATAGTAGTTGATCATTTGACATCCCGTTATTTGTTGATTTGCTCAAGCGGGCATGTGACAGGGACAAATGGAAACAAGCATTTCCTTTAAATTGCTAATTTCTGGACCCAGAACAATAGTACAGTGTGTAGAGTGCTTGCTTGCATATGGCCAGCCCAGATTCAATCCCACTATCACACACAGTCTCCTAAGTCCTCCAGAACCAGGAATACACCCAGCTCATCCCCTCCATGTTGTCCAATCACCCTCCCTCAAGATAAATCATGTGATAATTTCTGTCTATATCTACTTTTCCATTTGATTCTACACCTTTTTCTCTCTAATTTAAAGATAAATATCATATAGAGGAAAACAATTCTAAAGACATCTACTTATAATTTTGTTGTCTTTGCCTATTGGTTATACTTCTTTATATAATGTAAATTATCAGATGCTTGTTCAAATATTATTGATTACCTTTACTTCCAAACAAATGCTGAACAGTTACTATGTGCCAAGAATACAATGATGACCAAAATGAACATTGGCCCAACATCAACTTTCAAAATACAGTGAAAAGTAAACAATGATCAATTAATAAAGGAAGTGTGTTATTTTAAATTAAGAACACATGAGGAATAGTTCTCTTTTCTTTCTAGTTTCTAGATTGTGCATGACGTATACATCACAAATATCAGACAGAGGATAATGCAGAAATATCACTTCTCTTACTGTCTCTCTGTCTCTTTCTAACCATGGTTAGTTAATTTTGTTGCCTGTGATATATATATAAAATTCCCAACATTAAGCATGAACATTTATCACATCCAAACTACAACTTACAGCTATCTTTTTCTTCAGCTCTACATCTCCCTGTATACCTCAGTCAGTACTGTACTGTTCTAAATCACTGTCTGTCTGTCTTCCCATTCATCATCAATTTGCTCGAGCGGGCACCAGTAACATCTCCATATGTCCTGTCTCATGCTAGTAGAGCCCAAGGGCACCTGCTTGCTACAGGAACATAAAGAGCCTCAAACCATTCCATCAGGTCATGGGAATGTGGTCTATAATTGTTACTGGTATTTGGCATATCAAATATGACACGGGTAGCTTGCCAGGCTCTGCCGTGTGGGTAGCATACTCTTGTAATCATCTCTAAATGCAGCATTTATTGATGAAAGAGCCGAGCTGTGATAGGCTCTTTTGCTGGGTGGAGTTCTGACGAGAGGGAAGTAGGGATGTGGAAAATGGAGGCCCTCATGGAATGGGGGGGTTGTCTGGCTTGTTGCGAGGCTCTGCTGGGGTGGCAGGCCAGGGCTAGAATCCGCCATCCCTCCTGGGCACCTCGTGAGAGGCTGGGCACAGGGACAGCCAGTAGCAGCTCTGCCCCATGTCTGTGAGTCTCTGGATCAGCATATCTTGGTCGGATTTTAAAAAGACTGGTGCAGGGTGGATCTCGATGAGCCGGGCTGTGATAGGCTGGTCTGCTGGGTGGAGTTCTGACGAGAGGGAAGTCCGGATGTGGAAAATGGAGGCCCTCATGGAGTGGGGGGGGGTCGTCTGGGCTTATTGTGAGGCTCTGCTGGGGTGGCGGGCCAGGGCTAGTACCCACCATCCCTCCTGGCACCTCAATATTGGCTGGGCACAGGGAGAGCCAGTAGCAGCTCTGCCCCATGTCTGTGAGTCTCTGGATCAGCATACCTGGGCCAGATTTAAGAAAGACTGCTGCAGGGTGGATCTCGATGAGCCTGGCTGTGATAGGAAGGTCTGCTGGGTGGAGTTCTGATGAGAGGGAATTCCGGATGTGGAAAATGGAGGCCCTCATGGAGTGGGAGGTCGTCTGGCTTGTTGCGAGGCTCTGCTGGGGTGGCAGGCCAGGGCTAGAACGCACCATCCCTCCTGGGCACCTCGTGAGTGGCTGGGCACAGGGAGAGCCAGTAGCAACCCTGCCCCCATGTCTATGAGTCTGTTCTAAATAATCTTTTATAATAAGTGGCTATTACTGGTAATGGAAATATTTAATTTCTAATTTATCTATTGCTAATTTAATATAGATGCATAATATTTAGAATATATATTTTTTCAATATTTAGAATAATTATTTAGAAAAAATAATTTTTTCAATATTTAGAACAATTATTTTTTTCTATAAAAAGAATACACTTCCAATATATTATAGGTATTAATATTTATTCAATGAGTTTATAAAATAATGTAGCGGCAGTAACAAGTCTTTTTATCCATGAAACAAACACGTCTACCCACTTTTTATATAATTCCAGTAACACTTCAAATTTTTTCATGTTGATCCAACTCATTTCTCCTTAAATCCTGTTTTAAGCAATTATAATTTGTTTGCTGTTGTGAATGGGGCATTTCCTCATACTATATATTCTAACTATATATTCCAATGTTTTATATAAAAGTACATCAGATACTATTTTCTAAAAGGCATGATTTTTCTTGTTGCTGTTTGACAAAGTTTGCTATACGTAATTCAAATTGCACTAAGGTTATCAATATTTCATCATTTGAATCTAAGAAATATTTTCTGAGCCATAAGAATTATATATTGTTGGGCCACCTGCCCCTCGAGGTGTTGCAGGTGTGGCTGCAGTGCCCAACTGCATTGGCAGATGGCAGACAGGAGATAGGGGCTTGTCTACACCCCAGGGCTCTGACCTGTGGGCCTGGATGGTGGATGGTCTGACATAGGAAGAAAAGTGTGCAGCCACGCAAGAGTCTTGGATAATGAAGTAGGCTGGGACAGGTCCCTTCCCAGGATCTTTCACATCTGTAGAACATAATGATCATTGTAGTTGTAACAAACTGGGGAGGTTGATGGGGAATTAGGAACTATAATGTCACATTAGAAATCACTGCTGAAGCCGGATGGGACTCGTCCACCACGCTAGCCACCATTTTCATTGTCCAGACGCTGGGAGAATGTCCCACGACCAGAGGACCAGCAAAGCCGGTTCGAGCCCAAGTAGGCGGCTCCAAGAGGCGGGAAGCACTGGGAAGTCGTCAGGCCGGAGGGTGCGGTCACCCCTTCCCCTCCATCGTGACTAGCCCGGTTTCCCGCCCAGGAGCTGCTGGCGGGCCCGGCATCCAGAGTCTTGCAGGCGGCTCGGGGGCGGGGGGAGCCGGCTCGCGCCCGGGGCCTCAGCTGACTATGGAACCCCAAGGAGGGGCAGATGGGGCTTTGGGAGGGGGGCCGTCGCCTCCGGAGGGGTCCCCGGAAGCAGCCGGATGGGGACTCGGCCACCACGCTAGTCACCATTTTCACTGTCCAGGCGCTGGGAGAATGTCCCACGACCAGAGGACCAGCAAAGCCGGTCGAGCCCAAGTAGGCGGCTCCAAGAGGCGGGAAGCACTGGGAAGTCGTCAGACGGAGGCGCGGTCACCCCCTCCATCGTGACTAGCCCGGTTTCCCGCCCAGGGAGCCGCTGACTGGCCCGGCATCCAGAGTCTTGCAGACGGCTCGGGAGGCGGGAGCCTGGCGCGCCGGGCCTCAGCTGACTATGGAACCCCGAGGGGGGGCTAGATAGGCTTTGGGAGTGGGCCCGTCGCCTCTGGAGGGTCCCGGAAGCAGCCGGATGGGGCACCGTCCACCACGCTAGCCACCATTTTCATTGTCCAGACGCTGGGAAAATGTCCCACGACCAGAGGACCAGCAAAGCCGGTTTGAGCCCGGTTGCGCGGCCGCTTCCGCGCTGGGGGCCTAGGGTGGTGAAACAATGATGTTTTTTGGTACATTGCATTCCTGAACAGCAGGAGGGTTTGCTGAGAGGGAGATATACAGAGGAAGGAGATGACATATAGAGCCCGCCGGGTGATTGGGATTCGGGGAGGGGGGGAGGGAGACAGGGCGTTGGTGATGGGGAGATGGGTTCGGGTTGGAGGGTGCATCTTGGAACCCTGTGGAGCCAGGACTCCACATGAGCATCCTTCAATTAAAAAAGGAGAAAAGGTGGAATAAATAAATAAATAAATAAATATCTGCAGGGCTAGCCACAATGTGTAAAAGAAGAGGGAGAGAGATGCAGAGATAGAGAGAAAGAGAGGAAGCAGGGCTACCTGCTATTAAGGCAGCCTGGGGGATGAGTGGGAGGGGGTGGAGTACTTGGTGGTGGAAATGGGGTACTGGTGGAGGGATGGGTGCTGGAATACTGTATTACCAAGAACCAATAGCACCTTTGTAATTGTATGTCTCCACGGTGGTATAATAAAGAATAAAAAATTAAAAAAAAAAAGAAAACTTAAAAAACAAAAAAAAAAAATTATATATTGTTACTTATTTGAATGTTCGCGATTTTATCTTTTTTTATACTGCTTTTTCCCATATTGATTAAGAACCGTCATATAAAGAAACAAAAGCAGTCAGAGCTCTCTCCCTTTGCGTAATCCAGAAACATAATCATGAAGGAAAAATAAATTCCTGATTTGTAAACTAAACAGTCATGGAGAACTAGCAACTAAAATGGAGGCAACTGAAGGTCTATACTCTGAGAAATAATGAATTCATTACTTCTGTGAAATATTGCTGAACATTTTTGTCCACCCTAGAGATTTAGAGGAATTTCTAAAATATATGTCTCGGCAACATTCTTGGAAATTAGCCTTTACTGAGGATTTTTGAAGTTCAGCTCCCAAAGGTTTTATTTCCTGCGTAATGTTTACCTGCGATCTGCACAGCGCCATGCGCTAAAACCTAGTGCCTAGAAATGTGGAAGCGCCAGTTTAGTTAGATTTCTACTCTTTTTATAACTAATATAGAGAAAAATGTCCCCCAAGTTATTGTTTTATTCTTACACAAACAGTAGATCTCTTTATTTGAATTGGCCAACTATAGAAACACTAAGTGTCATTGTGCGTAAAAAGGGTGTATTAAATTAAAAGCAAGCTTTAAAAAAAAACAAACATTTAGCTAGATATATGAGTGCCCCTTACCTTTGAACTGGAAAATTAAGGTAGAACTCTCACTAGGGAAAACTTCCGGTCAACCCAGAAAAAATTACACTAGTGGTGCCTGGGAAGTGTCTGTAGATACAGTTCAGTCACAGGAAAACCTACTTAAATATTCTTTACCCACTTGGTGGAAATTCCTGGTCTCTTCTTTTGAGAATTTTGTTTTCATATAGCAGAGTCCTCCAGAAAGTACCTTTTCACTTGTCCACAGTCCCCAAAATTGCAAATTTGCAGCAGTTTCAATAAAATTTTGTGTTTTATAAATGTCCAGATAAAACTCCACAACTGCCTAAAAAGTCAGCTATTTCTAATTTTAAAACAAAGTGCATATCTTTAGAAACTTTACAAATATAGAAATAGGGGCAAAGTAAATATTTTTTGTCTTGAACTGCAGGGGTGCCCACTAGGGACACCAGATGTCGGGACGCCACTGGGGTCCCCAACAGTACCAGGAAGAAAGTTCCCTTCTACCTCCGGGTTGGGGGGAATGGATGAAAACTCAGGAATCTGGCAAGGTTTTAAAATGCTTTACTTATCACAGGTTCAGGCATACAAATCAGCAATAGGAAAACCCCTGTGCTTAGGATTCCCAGCTATAGCCCCAGCCACATGTAGGCCAAGATGGCAGTCACCACATGTTAAGGCCCTGTAAAGAGGAGACAAAGACAAGACTCCCAAGATGAGTGCGAGCCCACAAAGAGAGAGAGCCCATAAAGAGAACCGCAAGAGAGGAAGCAGGCTAGTTTTATCCCCTGCAACTCAGACCTCCCACTTTTATGGGAAGCCTGCAGGGTCAAATGCCCTCAGGTAATTTCTCCCAGCACCTCACCTAGGCCCTTTTATATGCTAATGTTTTGAGCCAATATCTGCCTCGGAATGGAAATGCGTTTATAGGGTAGAGAAGGGGGTTTCTGAGATGGCATGCCTCTGTACCAAAGACTATACTAATGCCAGTTAAATATTTCTCCAAGACATCACAAAAGTCTCGCTCTACTTCACGGTAGTTTTGTATTTTAGTTGCCTTTGAGTTATCAGGGAGCCATGCTAGCTTGCTTGGAGGCAAACAGCATTTCTCTCTGGTCTAATTACTTAGAGATCCAACGTGGCCAGACAAATATGCTGGTAAGATCTAGCTAGTCCCACAATGATTGTGGTAGCATGAGAGAATATTTATACCAGCCAGTACAGAATACATGGTCAGATAAACTGGACACATTTAAACTACCCCCTTATCTACAAAGTGACCTGCAGGAGGCAATCCAGGGCAGATGCAGAGGCTCTTAGGAGTCCTGCAACATTGAACAATTATTAATAAATGAATGCATTTCCTTCTATTTCCCCCCCCCTAGGTACACTCAAACATACTTATGGTTGCAACAAATGAGTTCATAGTTTTGACTTTTTTTTTTTACTTTTTTATTTTAAAAAGCACTTAAATTACACTATTATTTATTCAAAAACATGATTTGTTTATTGAAAGAGTTATCTGACCTGTTTTTGGGGGTGGGGTAGTACTGGTGGGCACAATATCCCTTCATTGCTTAAAGGTTGCTGTCAACTCTGCTCAAAAGATCATGTGGCGTAGCATCACATTCATGCCCCCACCCACAAATTAAATGCACTGATCCTCTGATCTATCTTCCCTGCCACCTGGCTCTAAATTATCAAAGCTACAGCATCCTTAATAGAAAAAATTCAAAATAAGACTAGATGGACTATTGAAAAGTAAGGGAAAGGGCCACTGAGAAATAACATGCCAACAATTTTATGTAATAAATGTGCAGTTTTAAAACTAAGGATTCATTTTCATTTACAAGTTGAAATATTTAAGTCATCAAAACCAGTGTCAACGGGTATAGATATAAAGTATGCAATTTTAATCTTTCAAAGACCTAGAATTCCGAGTTGGAGTGACAGTACAGCAGGTAGGGAAGCTTGCCATGAATCTGGCCTACCCAGGTTCGGGTCCCTCGAACCTCTTATGGTCCCAGACCTGCCCAGAGTGATTCTTGGGTTCAGAGCTTGGAATCAGCCATGAGCACCAAAGGGTGCAGCTCCAAAACCAAAAAGCTGAGCCCTGGGGGCCAGAGTGATAGCCCAGCAGGTAGAGCATTTGCCTTGCATGCGGCCGGCCTGTGCCGGCCCGGGTTCGATCCCCCAGCATCCCATATGGTCCCCCGAGCACCGCCAGGAGTGATTCCTGAGTGCAGAGCCAGGAGTAACCCCTGAGCATCGCTGGGTGTGACCCAAAAAAAGCAAAAAAAAAAAAAAACCAAAAAACTGCGCCCACCAAAATAAAAAAGTTTTAAATAAAAGCCTAGAAATCTAATTTTGAGTATCTAAAATCTATTAAAATTTACACATAGACATAAAATACACACTGTAGTTTAATTTACAACAGTCAAAATAGACTAAATATCAAGGAAAATACAAAGTACTTTCAGATATGGGGCAGAGCTGCTACCGACTCTCCCTTTAATCAACTGATCATGAGGAGTCTGGAAGGGAAGGTGGCTTCTAGCCCACCATCCCAAAAAAGAGCCTCTAAGAAGCCAGAGGAACTCCCACACTATGAGGGCCACCATTTTCAACATCTGGACTCCACAGCTCGTCAGAGCTCCACCCAAGAGAAAAGCCAATCTCTCTCCCATGCGGTTCATCAGTAAATTCATGAGATGAGAGCCTACAACTGAGAGTATACCACCTGCACGGCAGAGCCTGGCAAGCTACCCATGTAGTTTTGATATGCCAAAAAACAGTAACAATTATAGACCTCATTCCCAAGAGCTGAAGGAATGGTTTGAGGCTCTTCATGTTCCTGGAGTTAGCAAATGCCCTTGGGCTACACTAGCATGTGACAGGATGTATGGAGATGTTACTGGGACCCACTCAAATTGATGAACAACAGGAAGACAAGTGATACAAGTGATACAGAGTACTTGATTATATTACAGCACACTTGTTCACTGTTTTACACAGACATAAAAAACAAATGTGACAATTCTGCAATAATCTGACAGTGAAAACAAAGATAATAACAGTGGAAAGCAAAAATACATAATTATATAAAAATATTTGAAGAAATTTTTACTAGCCATGTTTTGACAATGAAGTACACATTTTTTTTCCTTTTTCTATAATATTTCTTTTTTTAAGACCTCTTTGGTCATTTAAACTTTAACTTCCCAGTGTGCTTATCTAATCTTAATCGTTACTACAGTTATGACATGATCATAAAGGGTGGGGGAAGATAATTGCTACTCAAATATCTAAGTGATGGAATTCTCTGATTTCATTTGTTATAGAAACTTTTAATATGCATGGACTAAAATATGAGCCTTCTTTTTGTAATCTTCTGTTAATTATCCTAAATGCTGCTTCTGTCCTTAAATGTAACAAAAGTTCATGAAATACCTGATTAATGGACCCCAGCTGAACATTAGGATGGCCATGCTTACCCCTTTCAATGTGGCAATACTCTTCAGAACTAGTTCCAAAAATAAACCAGTAACCTAAAATGATACATGAACCGATTCTGAAGGCAACTTCTACTGATCACATACTTCCAGAGTCTTCCATATGTCTCTCTGGGTACTTCCAGATCTTGGCAAAGGGGTAATTAATAAATAATTTATTGGGCATAATACATTAATTACCGAATGAAAAAGCAATGTCTAGACTGATCTATTTAAAACATGACAGGCATTTCTAGTGCTTATTTCATGTTTGAAAATTGTTCTGAAGGACTGGCTACATTTTAAGAAGCAAATTAATCATGAAACTCCAGTCTCTAAAAAATGGGGCAAATCCCCTAGACCAAACCGAATCCTAGTTTAAAACACAAAAGTCTCCTATGATCCCATTCAAATTAATGACACACTGTGTCCAGTTATTAATTATCCAGCTGCTCCAGGAATAGTTAATGGCATTGTGTATGATGCATCCTCAGAGAGATTTAGGTCTGTCTGCTCTGCCCCAAGTACAGCACTTGAGCATATTGTTCTTCCCTGTAATGTCCCATCAAAGTCAATGTTGCAAATATTAAATATTCTAAACCTTCTGATGGGACTTCTGCACGTGGTTAGGGAACATGAGAAAGCCTAAGTACGAAGTAATTTGCAAAGTAATAACAATGTTTCCTACCCAGGTGATAGCTCAGAGGAGAGTTAATTGGATAAAATTACCCCATTGCAAGAATAATACTTTGTACTTTATGTCACAATTACCATGTGAGGATCTTGAAGAGATTTATGAACATTGATTAAACATCAGATCACCATTTCAAGAAAATGGTGTTAACATTATTTCACTGAACCCAGAGAGGGATGGTTTTTTATTCCAAAGAACACACAGCCAAGGGTCAAGACCATGAAACTCATTGCTGTGGCATTAATATTAGGAGTATTGTTCCATCCCTTTGGAATTTTTTTGGCTTCAATAACATATCCTAACTAAAATGTGGGATGGGGGGAGAGAGACACAGAGAGAGTGAGAGTTTTGTTTCTTAGAGTATACTATAATTTCCAAAAAAGAAATGCATTTCTGATGATCAGCGTTATAAAATACTCAAATCATTCCTCTTGACCCCCTGAGACTTAAGCTGGGAAAGTTCTGTTTATAATTAGTTTGTCCTTCTCCTTTTAGCTGCAAACATTTGGCATCAGCAGAAACAAATATGAAATTCACAAATCACTGGAGCTGGGAGGAATATAAAAATAGTCAAATCTTTTTAGCTTCTAGATGAGGAGCCTCAGACTCAAAGGGTCGGGAAGGCTCTATCATTGCTGAAATGTCCAGAGTTGCAGGGTCCAGCCCCACGGGAAACTAAAGGTGCCACGTGCATTATTAGTTTGCTGGGCAGCTGAACGCCTTGAAAGGAATGTATGATTCTGTGACCAGGCATAAAAGTGTGACTGATAAGGCTAGAGAATTAGCTCAATGGGCCAAAGCATGCAGGAGGCTGTTCATTCCTTTCCTGACACCACATGGTCCCCCAAGCGCCATCAGGAGTGACACCTAAGCAGAGAACTGAGAATAAACCCCAAACACTGCCTGGCATGACATTCAACTTCATGCCAAAAAGTGAAACTGCTGGCAGAGTGGCAACTCAGTGTAATTCAGCAAAAAAGATCTCTAAAGTTCTAGTCTGCCTCTTATAACAACCCACAATAATATCAGATATTTCTGAAATGAAGTAGTATGTATGAAACCATCTTTCTCGGTGTCCGGCATAAGAGAAACTTTTTAGAACACGTCTCCCACCACCCCCCATCTCCACCCCCAGCCCAGCCTCCCTCTGTTCTCTCCTGGAGCCTGAAATTTAAAACTGCTTAATCCACATTTCTATATGTGCCTTTAAATACTGCAGAGCAGAAGGTTCAAGTACACTATCAGATGTTTCTTTAAAAGCTTATAAATTATTCTCTAAGCTTTCTTTAAAAACAAATAAACATTAAAATGAATATATGTGCATTAAAGTTCATAATCAATAAAGTATGATAGGAGGAAACTTAGAGGGAAGTGTATGAGTCAAATGAGTCAGACTAAGGGCTGTCACACAAACCTGTTTTGGGAGGAGAGCCTGAGCCTCCTAATAATGGAAAAGCTCAAGTTTTAAATACATATGCCTCCTAGCAAAAGTTTTGGAGAGACAAACAAGACTAGCTCTCTTTGTACATAAAGTTGAGTCTCTTTTCCAGTTTTTAATCAAAATACAGAAGTTGAAATCACATTTGTGACTGTTACTGCTTTTGTTTTAAAACCCACAGCCACAATTCAGGTTGACCATCAATCATATGAAAATAGGGTTTATTCAAGAAGAGATATGATAATTTTCACAAATTTTCTTTCATTGAAGTATTATTGATAATCACATTAGTCATTTAGTTGTGACAAGAAATATAATTTTAAATTTATTGTTTGATTGATTGATTGATTGATTGATTGTGCCTGCTAAGGTGGTGGTAGTTTGAAGTTTGGGAAAATGGGGACAATGGTGGAGAAAACCTCAAACTAATGGTGGGATTGGTGTTAATTGGTGTTGGAATATTGAATACCGATAACAACTGTATTATGAACAACTTTGTAAACCAGTGTTCAAATAACAGGAAAAAGTACATTTTAAAAAGTATTGTGAAAAAAACCAGAGTCTGATACACCAGTGACATTTCATTTAGCATGCTTCTATATAAAGATCTTTTCATCCATCAATTATAACTTTGGAAATGCTGAAATGAAAAACAATGATGACAATGATGGTGATGATGAGGGTGGGTAATATGCATGCCTGTATTTAAAAAAATAGAAACCATGACAAAGCTGTTCACTTTTGCTATTTTCTTTTGTAAGAGACAGAATGTCTAATATTTAAATCTAGGTGCCTCCTCCCCACCCCAACATGACAGATTATTCAACTGTAATCAAAAGATTTCACTATATTGAGGGAGAAAATATTTTGGAAGTAAAACTATGTCTTTAATATTCCCAAGTAAAAGAATTCATATCTGATAAAAGCAATACTTTTAGATATGTCATATGCAAAAAGGGTACCATATAATTAGAAGTGAATTTAGACAGAAAGACAGAAAGATGAGATGTAAAAGCAGATAATTAGTGCACTGTTATAATTAGCAAATACTTCTCAATCCCATGGTAACTGTGCTCTGGAAAGGACTCCTGCCGCTTAACTAATATTTCCTGAAAGCAGTTTTCTTCTCTCTCTTTAAGTGGAAAGTTTGAATTGCTCTCTTCTTGAAAACTATGCTATAATACGTTTTGAATCAATTATGTATATGTTATAATTTTAAATGCAAAAAAGTGGATAACTTTTTATTCTTATATATAAGAATAAAATATATTTGTGGAATTGAAGATTTATAATAAGCCTAAGTAATAATCTTGTGCTTTCTAATTAATTTTGAGTGTGGTCTTTCAAAATTAAATATTATTTTCCCAACAGAAAATAAATTTATAAAATAAATATATCAAAGCAAATGTTTGACAATAAAAATTATTTTATTTTAAATGCCTGGATACTGGAAGTAATAAAACTTCTGCCGTTTGTTTCTACTCCAACAATACATGATAAAGAAAAATATTCAATGTTTTGTTTTGGTTTTCATGTTTTCCCTAACATCATCAAACATTTGGCATAATAAGACAATTTATTTAGGGCCGTACAGATATTGTAGCAGCAGCTAAGGTGCTTGTCTTGAAAACGTTCTACTGGGTTTTGGTCCTGTGATTCCCCAAGCACCACCAAGAGAGATCCCTGAGTGCAGAATCAGAAGCAAGCCTTGAGCACAACCGGGTACAGCCAAAAAAAAAAAAAAAAGTGAAAAGAAAAAAGATGACAAGTGAAACTGATGAGCCAGTACAGTTGGTCAGTCACTTGTCTTGCATACTTCAAGAGTCCGATCCTGTGCAACACTTGTGCTCCCCTGAGCACTGTGAAAAGTGATACCTGAGCTCAGAGTTAGAAGCAAGTCCTGAGTATAGTCAGGTATAGCCAAAAAACAAAAAGTATTAACGCATTGATTTTTGAGATTGACAGCAGGACACCACATATCTATAATCCTTAACAGCTGAATGACTTAAAACTCTGTGACAAGGAGATGATTATAATTTGTTCTCACGAAGTTTCGGGAAGCAGAGCAGGACATAAAACCTGAGAGACAGCCATGCATTTCAAAATGCAAAATGTTTTATCAAGTTGGGACAAAAATGCAAAATGCTTTATTAAGTTGGGACAAAAATCACGTCCTCAATTTTATCCCAGAATATCTAAGACGTGCTTATTGGCAAGATAATTAGCTGCACGTGGATAATGCTGTTTTCCAGTGAAAAGTGAGAATTTCCCAGTCTTGACAGATATTGGCCACAGGACCCCAAAACTTGTTGAACACTTTCAGTCAATCTGAGAGTGACTGGGACCAGCAGTGACATATGGTGACATTCGTGAGAAGAGCAACCAGACAGCGGAGCAAAAGTCAAGACTGATTTGTGAAGGATACAACAGATTTGCCGCTTTATCACTTGCCAAAAAAAGTGTCAATAAGAGTCTGAAAAATAGGTATTCTCTGAAACTACTTTTATTTTATTTTAGTTTAGTTTAGTTTAGTTTATCTTTTTTGAATTCACACCTGATGATGCTCAGGGGTTACTCCTGGTCCTGCACTCAGGAATTACCCTCGGGGAGCAATGGGATGCCGGGAATTGAACCTGGGTGAGCTGCATGCCAGGCAAACCCCCTACCCACTGTGCTATTACTCAGACTCTGAAACTACTTTTTTAAATCTTAAAAAGTTTTTCAACAGGGGCCGGAGCGATAGTCCAGCGGGTAGTCCGTTTGCCTTGCACGCGGCCAGCCCATGCCTGCCCGGGTTCGATCCCCAGCATCCCATATGGTCTCCCGAACACCGCCAGAAGTAATTCCTGAGTGCAGAGCCAGGAGAAACCCCTGAGCATTGCCAGATGTGACCCAAAAAAGCAAAAAAAAAAAAAAATGTTTTTTAACAGACTCAGCATGATCTCTCCCATGTTGTCTCAAACTTCATCTACCTCATAAAGAAACTTTGTAGGCAAATATCAAATGCGCAGAGGCAATAGAAACTAAGCCAGAGAACTGGTCTTCAGTGGGAAGTACACAATAGAGATGGACATGTGTGGAGGGTAAGTTAAGGGAGGGAACACCAGAACAACGGGGGGAGGGAGAAAGGGCCTGTAACAGAGGCAGGCTGGGGCGGTGGGAGGGAGATGGAAAAGGGACATAGGTGGAAGGTAATAGACACCATTGAAGGGACTGGTATTGGAACATTGGAAGACTGAAAATCATAGACATCTTTGCAACTTTACAATTGACAACGATTCAATAAAAAGTAAAATACAATTTTTTAAGCTTTGCAAAAAGATTGAGATCACTTGATCACTTGATCACTTGAATCCCGTTATTCATCGATTTGCTTGAGCAGGCGCCAGTAACATTTCCATTGGACCCTATCACGTGCCAATGTAGCCCAATGGCATCTGGTTGATTCAGGAATATGAAGAGCCTCAAACCATTCCTTCAGGGTCTTTACAAGGAAGTCTGACCATCTTGTAGGTGGGCGGCCACGTGATCTTTTGACATCCCATGGGATCCAGTCGGTAATGGCTCTAGTCCAGCGGTTGTCTCCAAATCGCATTACATGTCCAGCCCATCTGATTTTCGATGCCTTGGCAAGCGAGACAGCCGCCTCAATCAAAAGATTGAGATAGAGTGAGGAAATGGCCTTGATCTGAGTGAACCAGAGAGTATATTGTGCAAGGACACTCAGTAGCTTCCCTCAGTATCTCAGGACAGCCATTATGACTTCCTGAAAAAGGATTGCCCAGGAAGGAACCCTGTGGTTGGGCCTCCTAAGACCAGGGATGAGAACCACCTGATGTATGCATGGCACACAACTGAACAGGCACAGGCATGCTTTCATAGAAGGTCTAAGACCACCCACAAGTCATCTTGGAAGTCATCTTCCCTCCCTTCTCCTCCCTTCCCTTCTCTTATTTTTTCTTTTGAGGTCACACTCAGAAGTGCTCAGAGCTTACTTCTGACAGCTCTGGCTCAGGATCATTCCTGGAAGTGCTTGGGTGGCCACACAGGATGCTGAGGATTGAGCCTTGTCGGGCAAATGCCCCACTGAGTGTACCGTTGTGCTGCCCACTTGGAAATCATTCCTAATACACTAGGTAGATTGGCGATTGTATATGGAGAACTAAGTCTTCTAAAAAAAAGAAGAGAGGGGGGGGCAGAGAGATCAGTGGGTAGGGATCTTGCCTTGCAGCCAACTGGGGTTCATTCCCCGGCACCCCATATTCAGGCCCCCAAGCGCATCAGAATTGATCACTGAGTGTAGAGCCAGGAGCAAGCCCTGAGCACTGCCAGGCATGGCCCAAAAAGTAAAGAATAGAGTAAGGAAAGAGAGAAATAGGAAAAAAGAATTAAGGAGTGATTGTCTGGAAATAACACAGGGGGCAAGTGTCGGGGACCTTGGGCTCATCGTGGCATAGTGGTAAGATATCTGTCACTGTCACTGTCTTCCCGTTCATTATCGATTGGCTCGAGTGGGTACCAGTAACATCTCCATATGTCCTGTCTCATGCTAGTAGAGCCCAAGAGCATCTGCTTGCTCCAGCAACATAAAGAGCCTCAAATCATTCCATCAGGTCATGGGAATGAGGTATATAATTGTTACTGGTATTTGGCATATCAAATATGACACGGGAGGCTTGCCAGGCTCTGCCGTGCAGGTGGCATACTCTTCAAGTTCACTTTTTTTTATTTTGCTTTTTGGGGGTCACGCCGCCGGCAATTCTCAGGGGTTACTCCTGGCTCTGCACTCAGGAATTACTACCGGCAGTGCTTGGGGGACCATATGAGATTGAACCCAGGTCGGCCGCATGCAAAGCAAACACCCTACCCGCTGTGTTATCACTCCGCCCCCAAGTTCACATTTGGCCCCAACTCACTCAGCCCTTTCCACCTGCCTCCTCCAACTGATTCTTGAACTGTCCAGATCAAACAGCACAGAGGTGTGGCTCAGGCCTCCTTGCTGTTCCCTGATCACACCCACAGCAAGCATCAGTGTACAACTTTGTCACCCAGTGCCCAAAGGGCCAGAGCACTGAGCACAGATGATACATGTTGGAACCCTCTGGGCAGGACAACACTTACTGTACGTATCTAAACCACTAGACCCAACACCATTGAAAACATGGAACCTAAACTACAATAAATAAAGAAGTATCTTTCAAGGTCAACCTCTGAGCCTCGATGGGTGTGGACCCAAAAAAAGAAAAAAAAAGAATCACTCTGGGTGGGGCTCAGGAATTTAAAACTGGGGCCACCATGAATAGTTAGCAGCTCCAGGCTCTTATATAGCTTTTGATCTCTTCCCATTTAATATGTGGGGGTTAAAAGATTCTCATAGACACCCAAAAAAAGTTATAGGCCACAACAAAACTCTGATTAATATCAGCAATAGGAGCAGACATTTTAGAAAGTGTTTTTAATCAGCTCCCCAGTATGGGGTTATCCTACTGTGTCAGTAGAACTAAATGACAAACTCCTAGTAAAGAAAATAAGCAAATAAAAGAGAAGAAAAATTTGAAACAAAATCAAACTTTTCCGGGCCGGAGTGATAGCCCAGCGGGTAGGACGTTCGGCCGGCCTGTGCTGGCCTGGGTTCGATCCCCGGCATCCCATATGGTCCCCAAGCACCGCCAGAAGTAATTCCTGAGTGCAGAGCCAGGAGTAACCCCTGAGCATTGCCAGGTGTGACCCAAAAAAGCAAAAAAAAAAAAAAAATCAAACTTTTCCCTCCTGAGATACAAAGCTAACCACTAAAGCAGTCTTATTGGTGTCACAAACAAATAAACCCAGAGTATTTATCATATGTAGCATCTCTCCACCTAAATTAGGTCAAGCTATAAAGGGGCACAGACCAACTCATATAGAAATTCAGAAGCTCCTAATTTCAAGAGACCTACTGCTCAAAATCTGGACAAAACCCCATTAGGGCATTTATTTCTATGGACATTTAATTCTTATCAGTTAGAAGCAAGCTTGGTTTCACGAGTCCTGGAGAGAAGATGGTACAGTGTTAGTGGGAACTTGATCACGGTTGAGTTTGACCTTTGAAGCAGTGATAAACGGAGCATATAAAAAGCTCAACCACACACATCTTGGTCTGGGATAGTGACTTGGAATCAGGATAAAAGTGAGAGTGATGAATAAATGAGCTGTAACTGTCCATTTTCAGCTTTGTGGCCTTTAAATTATTAAACATTCTGGTTTGCATAAGCAATAATCTTTTAAATTTTTATTTTCTGTGATGTTTTAAGATGATTTTGTGTTTATGTTTTAATAAATAATTATTTCTGGTTGGCGATGTAGCTCTGTGATTGGGTATATGCCTCCCATGTATAAGGCCAGGGTTTAATGCCTGGCACAAAAAAAAATAAATAAAATTTTATTTTAATTCAGAATTTAAGTTTTAAAACATAAACAAGACAATGGAAGCTACCAGCAAGAGCCATTTGGTTTGCTGGTATGTGCAACCATTAGTCATAAAATATTAAATCTATGCATAAATTATCACTTACATTATGTGCAATGTGAAGAACTAGAAAAAAATATATAATCAAGGAACCACAAGGAGTACCCCAAAAGTTGCCTGGCTCATAGAGACGGTTAAGTATTTAACCTCTAAACAATACCAAAGGATATCCATGTAGAATATAATGGAATTTTTAAAAAAATAATTGTTTTCACCTTTATCTATCAACATTAATTCTTTCAGGAGTATATTCAATAAAGACTTAAGATGTTATTTTCTAACTTGAGTAATATCTGGAGGAAATAGAGCCTAAATATAATGATTTCTTCTGATACGTGATTTCCCAATCAGCAAAAAATCCCCAAACAAGTGGTATGATGGACCTTGATAATAAATAATTTCTTTTTTAAATCCACAGAAGTATTTATATATTCCCTCCCTGAACTATGAAACACAACAGTGTCAGATTTTAGTGTTTTTGAAGGTTTTTATAAGAAATAATTTCCATTCTAATAGAATTTAATATTTTTTAAAATTGCTTATTGTTATCATAAATTTGGGCCTTACCAACACCTAAAACTGGAGTGATTACATTTCAAAAGGCTGTAGTCTTGACGGATTTCATATACTTCACCAACATCAAGTTTATAGTTGAAGGGTGATAAGCTATATTATTATTTTAAAACCAAAGCTGCATTATAAAAGATTGGTGTTGGTGTCTATCTAAAATTATCATTAATAGCTAAAGCAATATATTGAGGATCTGATGCTGCAAGCAAGAAAGATCAAGTACGACATCATTGGTCTTACTGAGACGAGGAGGCGTCAGTCGCATCATGCTCTATTTGACACGGAGAAGAATTGTTCCTTGGAACATGTGATGAAAGAGGCGTCGGTGGCGTTGGTGTCCTTGTCAACACGAACATGGCTGTCAACATTGATTCATTTGAATGCCTAACAAACCGAATAGGACGATTACACTTGAGGAGATGTGGCCCACTGCCAGCAATTTCTATCTTCATTGTCTATGCACCAACATCCACATACAAAGAAGATGAAATTGAGAAATTCTACATGGAATTGGAGGAGTTCTATAAAAAGATCACACCTTCTACAAGATCATAGTCGGTGATTTTAATGCCAAGATAGGACCTAGAAGATGGGCTGAAGAACTCCACATCGGGACCCATGGCCTAGAATGGAACGAACAGGGTGAGAGACTATCTGAGTTCATCATGTCCACCAAGACTATTCATGGGAACTCACAGTTTCAGAAGGCTGAAGCGAAACGTTGGACATGGGAATCTCCTGGCGGACAGTTCCACAATGAAATTGACCACATCATCTTCAATCGACAGTTTTGTCTGACCGATGTTGCTGTCGTCCCCAAATTCCAGACAGGATCGGACCACCGTCTCCTTCGTGCAAAATTCTACTTCCTGCAACGGGGAGAAAAAGCTGCAATGTTTAAGAAGAGAACTCCCAGAACGACCACCAACTGGGAACTCTTTGGCACCATTGCGGCAACATGGGAAGATACCATCATTGACGACATCGATGAAGAATACAACCGACTGGTTCAGCACCTCCATGATTGTGCGAAGAATGCCGAGAGAGAGAAAGACACAAAAGGACGCTTGTCTTCAGAAACTCTTGAGCTCATTCGCCAGCGTGGCAAGGCGCGAGCCTCAGGAGACCAAATGCTAACGTCCAAGCTTGCT
The DNA here is from genome assembly GCA_021461705.1 of Cryptotis parvus. Taxonomy (NCBI): domain Eukaryota; kingdom Metazoa; phylum Chordata; class Mammalia; order Eulipotyphla; family Soricidae; genus Cryptotis; species Cryptotis parvus. The sequence continues at coordinate 384,801 of JAJIBD010022284.1, read as the reverse complement.
AAACAGTGCAGAGAAGCGATAAAAGCAGACCTCAAAGACAGAAGAGCAGAAATACTGGAAGATGCAGCAGAAGCCGGGAAAAGTATTCGCACTGCCCGCCTGTCCTTTGCCAACTATAAGACCGAGATGACTGCCCTCCGACGCCCTGATGGATCTATCACATCTTCCAGAAAGGCAATGGAGAAGATTATCCATGACTTCTACTCAAATCTCTTTGATAGCCACATCCACTTGCCCACATACCAAATTCCACAGGATGGATATGTCATTCCCAACGTTCTCCCTTCTGAAATCCGACATGCTATCTCGTCGGTAAAGAAGGGAACAGCACCAGGCCCAGACAAAGTCAGACCTGAACACCTGAAGAATCTGCTGTCGGTACTCATCAATACACTAGCTCGGCTCTTCACACACTACCTGTCCAAATGCAAGGTGCCCTCCCAATGGAAAACCAGCAGGACAGTTCTACTGTTCAAGAAGGGTGACATTCACGACATTGGCAACTATCGCCCCATCTGCCTGTTGTCTGTCATCTACAAGCTGTTTACACGAGTCGTCCTGAACAGGATTAGCAGAACACTAGATGAAGGACAACCATGCGAGCAAGCAGGTTTCCGGAAAGGATTCAGCACAATCGACCATATCCACACAGTAACCAAGCTCATTGAGGTTTGTAGGGATTACAAGATGCCGCTCTGTCTCACGTTCACTGATTTACAGAAAGCCTTTGATTCTGTGGAGACTGAAGCAGTCATCGAAGCCCTAGTCAAACAGGGTGTTCAAACCCAATACATCAAGATCCTTCGTGAGCTGTATTACGGATTCACCACCAGGATCTCACCATTCTACAAAGAAGTGATCATTGATGTCAAAAGAGGGGTTCGACAGGGTGATACCGTCTCACCAAAACTCTTCAGTGCCACCCTCGAGAACATCATGAGACAATTAGAATGGGAAGGAATGGGAGTGAAGATAGATGGTCAGCAACTACACCCACCTCCGCTTCGCTGATGACATCGTTCTAATAACACCAAACATTAGCCAAGCGGCGCAAATGCTGGCTGACTTTGACCGAGAATGTGGAAAGGTAGGTCTACAGCTGAATCTGAAGAAAACTATGTTCATGAGAAATGAACTAGTTCCAGAGGCCCCATTCACTCTCAATGGAACAAACATCTCTGAATGCAGCAGTCATGTGTACCTAGGTCGAGAAGTCAACATGATGAATGACCTAAAACGTGAGCTGCGCAGGAGGAAGAGAGCAGCATGGAATGCCTTCAAAGGCATCGAAGAAATAGCTAAAAAGGACAAAGAACCTCCGGCTCCGGGCACATCTCTTCGACTCCACCGTTCTCCCTGCATTAACATACGCCTCAGAGACCTGGGCCCTACGAAAGCAGGATGAGAATGCTATTCGGTCTCCCAGAGAGGCATCGAAAGAGCTATGCTTGGAATATCACGCCTCACTCAAGTGAGTGAAGGAATCGGAGTTCTGACCTCCGTCGCTATTCCAGAATCAGGGACGCTGTCTCGTTTGCCAAGGCATCGAAAATCAGATGGGCTGGACATGTAATGCGATTTGGAGACAACCGCTGGACTAGAACCGTTACCGACTGGATCCCACGGGATGTCAAAAGATCACGTGGCCGCCCACCTACAAGATGGTCAGACTTCCTTGTTAAGACCCTGAAGGAACGGTTTGAGGCTCTTCATATTCCTGAATCAACCAGATGCCATTGGGCTACATTGGCATGTGATAGGGTCCAATGGAAATGTTACTGGCGCCCGCTCTAGCAAATCGATGAATAACGGGATTCAAGTGATCAAGTGATCAAGTGATCAAGCTAAAGCAATCCTTGGGAAAAATAAGATGGGAGGTATCACTTTCCCCAGCCTCAAACTCTGCTACAATGCAGTCATAATTAAAACAGCATGATATTGGTATAGAGACAAACCCATAGGCCTATGGAATAGAACTGAATATCCTGAAACACATTCACAAATATACAATCACTTAGTCTTTGATAAAGGAGCAAAAAATATTACGTGGAGCAAAGAAAGCCTCTTCAACAAATGGTGCTGGGAAAACTGGGCAGCTACGTGTAAAAAAATGAACTTAGACCTCCTTCTAATGCCATTCACAAAAGTCAGGTCAAATGATTATAGATCTCAACATCAGACATGAATCTATAAGGTACATCAAGAAAACATAGGAAAACGCTCTATGACATCGAAACTAAAGGCATCTTCAAAGATGAAACACCACTGACAAAGCAAATGGAAGCAAAGATAAACAAATGGGATTATATAAAACTGAAAAGCTTCTGCACCTCAAAAGAAACAGTGACCAAGATACAAAGACAATCCACAGAGTGGGAAAGAATATTCACCCAATACCCATTTGATAAGGGGTTAATATCCAGGATATATCCGGCACTGGTACCACGTTACAAGAAGAAAATTGCCAATCCTATCAAAAAATGAGGAGAAAAAATGAACAGAAGCTTCCAAAAGAAGAAATTCAAATAGCCAAAAGGCATTTGAAAAATGTCTCATTATTAATCATCAGGTAGATGCAAATCAAAACAACAATGAGGTATCATCTCACATCTCAGAGACTGGCACATATCCAAAACAGCAAGAACAACAGGTGCTGGCATGGATGTGGGAAAAAAGGGACTCTCATCCACTGTTGATGGGAGTGCCAATTGGTCCAGCCCTTTTGGAAAACAATATGGACACTCTTCCGAAAACTAGATATTTAGCTCTCATTTGATGCAGCAATACCACTCCTGGGAATATACCCTGGAGACCCAAAAGCACATAGCAGAAACACTATCTATACTCCTTTATTCATTGCAGCGCTATTCACGATAGCCAGAATCTGGAAACAACCTAAGTGCCTGAGAACAGAGGACTGGCTAAATAAACTGTGGTATATCTATACAATAGAATACTATGTAGCTGTCAGAAAAGACAAAATTATGAAATTTACCTGCAAATGGATGGACATGGGGGGCTATCATGCTGAGTGAAAATTGTCAGAAGGACAGATATAGAATGACTGCATTCATTAATGGGATATAAATATATACCAGTGTTTTACTAAGTGTGGGAAATAGTAATGTCAGACTAGAACTCAGCATTGAATATACACAAAGAGACTTACATGATAAACCCTAAATGTAAAGGCAAGCCACAATGTGTAAAAGAAGAGAGATAAAGAGATAGAGACAGAGAGAGAGAGAGAGAGAGAGAGAGAGAGAGAGAGAGAGAGAGAGAGAGAGAGAGAGGACAGAGGAAAATAAAAAGTGCCTGCTATAGAGGCAGGCTGGGGTGGGTGGGAGGGAATATGGGGACATTGGTGATGGAAATGGGGCACTGGGAGAGGGATGGGTGCTGGAACACTGTATTACCGAGAACCAATTATGAACACCTTGTATATCTCAGTGGTATAATAAAATTTTTAAAAAATAAATTAAAACAAATTAAAAAATAAATAAAATTAGTAGTCACTTTTCCCTGATAATATTTTCTTTCTCTATTTAATAGTTATTCTTTCTGTGCTCATTCTATAATGTTTTTTTAAATAGTACTTGATCATACTGATACAGAAATTAGAACCTATTTAGAACAAGGAATATTAAACATGAAAACATTTGCAGGTCATGTTTCCTAAACTGGAGTATTGATTATTTAGAATCATATATCAAAGCAAACCTTTATATATGTATTTTCCTTTGCATCAGAAAATATACAAAAGAAATCATAATTGTAATACATAGTTTCATTTCAAAATACATTTACATATTTGATTTTAGGTGAGAGTAAGGGAGAGGGAAAGCTAGAAAACACATAGTAGTATTTCCCTGGCATTTAACCAGGGGTAAAACACACACTTGAAGTTATATGTAACTAATTGAAGTCAAGGAAACTCAAGAGTGTGTGTGTGTGTGTGTGTGTGTGTGTGTGTGTGTGTGTGTGTTTGGGAGTATGATATGCCAGGGACTGAACACAGGGCCTTATAATTGAGAAACGTGTGTCTACCACTAAGTCATATCCCCGGTCCCAGAACCTCTTTAAAATATACTTTTTAGGGGCGGAGCGATAGCCCAGCGGGTAGGGCGTTTGCCTTGCACGTGGCCGGCCTATGCCCGTCCGGGTTTCAATCCCTGGCATCCCATATGGTCCCCCGAGCACCGCCAGGAGTAATTCTTGAGCACAGAGCCAGGAGTAACCCCTGAGCATCGCCGGTGTGACCCAAAAAAAGCAAAAAAAATAATAATAAAATAAAATAAAATAAAATAAAATATACTTTTAAAAATATACTCTTTTAATATAACCCCTTAAAATATACCTGGCATTGCTATGGCCCAGCACACAACTTTTGTTCACTATGAAGTTAAACATTTTCAAATTTTATAATACAGAATCACTGAATACAAATGAGCACAAAGAGAACAAAATAGAATAATCAATTCAATGTGAAATGATCAACTTAAGTCCAATCTCAGCTGTGATGCACTTAAACCCTCAGTGTCACTAAGTGTAGGTGTGGCTGAAAACATTTGTATTTGCCAGGAGCTTTTTATCCAATAGACCCATTGCCCAAAATCGTTTTTTTTAGTTTTAGTCTATAAACCTTATGAAGTTGCAAATAAAATTTACAATGCAGTATATCACAAAGTTCTGGGGTCCTCAAAAGATTTTAAATGAAAAGATATGGAATCAACATGTATTTAAGAAAATGAGAATTTATAACAAAAACTAGGCTAGGATATAGCTTAATTTAGTTTTTAAACTTGCTGAGATTTAAAGTATAAATTGCAGTAAGCCTAAATTTTGCTCATTCAATAAGAGCAAAAAATGAATACCAGTTTGGTCCCAGATTGATACCAAATCAAGACAAAACAAGAGGAACAGAAAACGGGAGGAGGACAATAAATAATTGATTTGTTTTTGAAACTAAAAAGTATTTCAGAATTATATGTGACTGCCAAAAATGTATTTTTCTTCATAAAAATACAGAACGCTTTTGAAAGGGGTATGGTAGCTGTATTTTTGGTTCAGGAAAATAGGGATGAAAAGTTGTTTTTGCAAACTTGAAACCTAAACAAACTAATGGGGTATTATGTCTGTTTAGACTCTAGGAAGCTCCTTCTCACATCCTTAAAAAGGCGAGCTGTGGAGGAGGGAGCAAGTTAGAAGGGATGTTGTTTTTAATCCGGTGGTAAATAAAGCCTCCAACATCGCCACTTCTGCCCTGGGTGACCGGGGCCAGTTTTCGGCTTAGGGTCACTCAGCCACAGGAAGTTGATGCAAAAGGCTTGAGTTTATTTGTTTGGGGATCAGGGCTGGGGGGTGGGGGAATCGCGACCGGAGCCAGACCTAGGGGACCTATAAGTACCATCCATACCATCCAGGCTCTTCCTCGTCTTTCACCCTGTGGTGAGGATGGGGTTTACCGCAGGTCAGCCAAGCTTCCAGTCCGCAGTCAGTCCCACAGGGGCAAGGACAGAGCAAGAGGAGGAGGAGCTAGAACACAGGCCGCCGCCCCTAGTTTCCCACCAACTTCACACACTGCTGTCAGCAAAGTACTTGCCTTCAGTATCCTTACCTGGAGGGTGAGGGGGTAAGAAAAGTTTGGGTCACTTTGTTTTCTTTTTTTTTTTTTTGTTTGTTTGTTTGCTTGTTTTTTACAAGTTGAGGGGAAATATGAAAGAGAACTTTAAGATATGTAAGAAAAGGAAAGGAAAGTATTAAATAGCTCATTTAACTTCTCTGGGACTCATTTGATCACCTGGGAAATGGGCAAGTGCCGAACACCACACAAACACACACACACACACACACACACACACACACACACACACACACACACACACACACACACTTTTTTTCTTCTTTTACCTGAAGTCACTAGTTTGCGATTGCACAAACACAAATAGCTCTGCACAACTATTTAGGAAAGTCACTATGCAATTTTGCAAAAGTCCATGAAAGGGCTTCCTCGGACTCGGAGCTGCGCTCTGGGCAGAAGGCGTTTCTCCTAAGCAACGAAGCCCGGCGCCGGGGGACCGCATCCCAGCGCCGGCCCGTCCGTTGTCCCGGTGCCCTGTGAGTTTCTGCCGCTGTGTCTCGAGCCCGCCGCGCCGGCCACGGTCACGGGCGCCTCTCTGCTCTCCATCCCCGCTGCCCACCTCGCGCCCGGGTCCCCGCCTCGCCCCCGAGGTGTGAATGCCCGCGCCGGGCGCCCCGAGTCTGCAGCGCGGCCTCCAGAGGCCGCCCCGCCCCGGGGGCCTCCCCTTTACGCCGCCGCCTGCTGGATCCTGGGAGCGCGTCGGTCCCGGGGCGTCGCTTGTGCGCACCTGGAATAATAATAACCTCGGTCACAACCTGGCGCTGGATCCACGCCGGAGACACTCGGGAGCCCGAGACTCCCGCATCCCAGACACACCCGCACGCTGGGCAAGGGGAGGAGGAAGGGGAGGAGGGATGGACGGGACCCTTGGGGGCTCACGGCGCTGCCCTAGAGGGAGTCGTCCAGGAATTCATCAGCAAAGGGCGGGGTGAGCCGAAGCCCCGGAGTGCAGATGGGCGGGAGGGCAGAAGCGCCCTCGGGTGCTCAGTCCCGTGAAGCGAAAGACAGGCCGAGATCCCCGGGCTCCGCGCCCAGGTCCCCGCACTCCCGCCGCCTGGCTTGCTCCCCTCCACCCGCAGTGGTCGAAACGCACCCCCAAAGGGGAAGGGAAGCATCAGAAATGGCGGGGAGCGGGACGCTGGAGGATCGGAACCATCTCAAACCCTTGGCTCCCCGCAGAAACCGTGGCGCTTCCCCGAAGGACTCGGGCCTTACCCCCTACCCCACCCGGGGCCCTCTCCCGTGCGCAGAGCCTGGTGCGCGCAGAAGCGGCGCGGGCGGGTGAGGGGGAGGCTCGTGGTGGCCGGAGCGCACCGGGACCCCGAAGTGCGCAGCCCGGCTGGGGAGGGGGCAGGGCGTCCCCACCGGCACCGGCGTCCCCGCAGCCCCGCGGTCTCTGCGGAGAAGGCGCCCACGCAGGGACGGGGACGAGGCCGGCGCTGCGCCCGCTGGAGGTCTCCGGGATGAGCCCGCGGCTGCGGCGCCTCTCGGGGTTGCGGGCTTGGGGCTGGACTCACTCGAGGTCGGCTTCTCGCACCGGTTACACTGTTCCAAATTGGCCCTGGTTTGTCTAAATCGCCTTGGAAAGCGATGATTTGTACCAAGCCTAACTGTAGTCTGACGCTAATTTTTTTTAAAAAGACAAGGAAAGATGATATTTATTTTTTCACTCTTAAATAAGGGCACGGGAAAGTACGTTTTCAGATATTCACAAGTGAGTAACTACTCAGCAGGCGTCCTTCAGCTCCGTCTAGTCTTCCCTTCTCTGAATTTTTCACGCTACTAGAATTCTTTCTGAGCTGCAGGAAGCCTTCAGTGTTTTCCTTACTCATTAGACAACTCAATGAAATGTTAAAATATTTATTTTTGAATAATCAGCAGGGTTTTGTTGTTTTGTTCTTGCCTAAAGGTTTCTCCAGACTATGCCCCTTTACCCAGACGCACATGGAGGCTAATCACCCTGTTGCTTCGAAGGTAAATGGTTTTGGGGACTGGAGTTCCCCAGACCTCTTCCAGCGCTCTGTACCTCCTCTGTGAGAAAATATCAAACACGTGAAAGTGCGTGATCGGTTCCTGTAAGAATTTTCTAACAGAATTCTTTTAGGGCCCACACAATTTAGTTGGGGCGGGGTCTTTGAGGGACTGAGACAGGTAGGTACACCGGGATGGGTCTCGTGTTGGAATTATATCCATGAGAAACCATCATAAACAGTACTGTAAGCCAGAAGATTAAAAAAAAAAATAGCTTAAATTTTTTTTTAATTTCCAGCTTTTTTTTTCCTTCTACAAAGTCCAGCTGTTGTGAGCAGGACGGTGGTGATGATGGTGTTTGCTGTTGTCGCTCTCATCTGGCCCAAAGGAAACAAACAAACAGATCCCATAAAATAACCTTTCACAGTTCAGTAGATTATGCTCAAGTTTAAAAAAGACACCCAGCAGCAGCAATAGCAGCTGCTGCTTTGTAGCACAATTGAAACCATCCTGCTCTTTTACATTGCCTTGCAAGCAATCCCACTGGGGGAGCAGTGGATAGCAGGCCAGCTACGCTGATGGGTCTGTACTGAATACCATATTTAAAAACCAATGTTACTTAGTGCCACATCAAACTGTATGCTTGAAGTACTCACAGAGATGTATTTTTATGTCAATAAAATATCCTGAAGCTGTCTCCTTTTCACTAGTTGGTGAAAGAAATCCCAACAAATACCCACGTGCTGATAGTATGTTCTAGTCAAACGCCATAAGGAGTTTTAACTTCAGAAAATTAGGTGAACAGTCTCAAGAGTCGAGCATTCAGGTCATGCCTCTTTCTTCCACAATCTGCCTGCATTCTTCATATTTTGTTAGTGTTGAGCTTTATTTTTTCATAGTTTACAAAATCATCTATCTACCCTTATTGTGATTATTCCAAGATTATGCCAATACCATACTAAAGTAAAAGTTAACTTTATGCATTTTTGTATAAAATTTTCATAATGCTAGGGGGTCCATACATGTTTTCTAAATCATAACCAAATGCATATACTTTTAAAATAGGGAACATCGAGCGGCCTATGATATACAGAGATATCTTACTGTAACTTTCACCCACCTTCTACCAATTGGGCTCCAAGTGAAATCACCAAAATTTCACATTAGTATCTAATGTTGCCAAAATGAAACTACTCTCTTTTTAAATAAATACCCACTTAAGTTTCCTTCTTAAATTTTCTTGATTCTTGAATTTTATATTCCTAATTTGAAAAATTAATTTGCACACCCTGCATTACCTATGAAATATACATTCATTGACCACCAAGAAAATTCACACTCAGAGCAAAGCTGCCACCAATATTCTATCCATAAATACAAAATCTGTCACCCCATCATAGCTTTTTCTCCCCAAGCTAGCTTTGTGTTCAGGCATACAAGCACAACTCTATTAAATATAGATCTTAGTCTTGCTTCTTAGTCAAGTGGTAGGGGTGCTATACTTAAAGTCCTATGCTTAGCTTTGAAAATATGATTAGATCACATGACCTGTCCTGTTACTGAAAGTTGGGCCGTGTGGTCCCCTTTATTATTTACCACTGCCAACCAGTCCCTCCTTTGCTTCCTTCCCCTACCCCCAGATCTGGGCCAGAAAAGTTTGTCATAGAAGCTGTAGTTTTTCCATTGTCCAGTAGACGGCACAAAAGATCAAGCCTTCAAATGCTGAACAATCCACCAAGGCTCCTTTGGTTGAGTGTGTGTGTCCTGTTCACTTTAAACAGCCAGCCTGCCTGCCAGCTAGTGTTATACAAGCAAAGCAGAAGCCTTCTGAAAACTTAAGATAACTCACCAAGCTTTTGGAATATAGTGATATCAAAAAGTTTTGTTATCTGGGCAAAAAATACTATTTTAAATAATGTACAAATTGTTGTAAATTATTTCAGAGGGAAATGTTACTGAGAAATGTATACTTTTTTAATTTGATGGAAATTAAGACATTTAATTTTTAATTGTCTTATAATGGATAAAAATTATTGCAACCTGAATCTTCAAAATTATTAAATGTAAGACAAAACTCATTGCTAAAAATTGACCATTTGAAATATATTTCAAATGGGCTTATATACACATGCAATTATAATGCACAGTTGAAAGATAAAATAAAAATTTTCAAGCTTTTCTGAGTAGCTATTGGGGACTATTAGAGGATGAGTCCCAGGCATAACTAATTTAAACTTTGCCTCCTCACAAGTAATGTGTGATTTTGATTAATATTTATATTTTACTAAAATGCTCCTATTTCCCGTTTCATTTTGCAGACACCCCTTATATGGCTTTATATAGAAGGGGAGGGTAAAGTGTAGGCTAATAACTCATTTCCCAGTTAATTTTATTAAGAATTTATAGCACTGTTTAGAAAGTTTTAAGACAACCATAAATTTTATTAGGAATATTTTATTAAGCCCTCCATTTAATTAATAAAAGACCTCTATAGCTTCTGAAAATGTCAGAGCTAGTAATTATGTTAACCAGTATAATTTTCCCCCTCTAGAGACCAAAGCTTTTAATGATTTGAAATAGAAAGGTAGTAAGGAAAACACACCACCCCTTCATTTTTTTCTTAACTTTTGCATTATCCATTTAGACTATAGTGACTTAGGTATTTTCCCTGGGAAGGGTGAAGAGCCTTAGCTGACCTTTCATTGACTTCTGAACTGGACCCAGACATTCTTTGTTTTCTAAAGCAAAATGCAGTAAACAAATCTCTGCGTTCTTATAGCTAGGCTTGCTTTGGGACACTTGATTAACGTCTTCTCTAATCCCCTGGGCTAACCCCTTTCATATCACCTCACCAGGTTTCTCCCTTTAATAGACCTCTAAATAGTTTATTTCACTTTTCTCACAGCCATTCATTAGCTTTGACTTTTTGGTACCTTTCCCATATCATAGCCAGGCTCTTATCTTCAACATTCCTCTATTATCTCCACTAGATTTTAAATTTATTTTCTTTTAGGCTGTTTTTACCTCCTCTTATTTCTACTTTTTTGAAATGCTAATGTGGGGTGAAATGCAAAGGGCGAATGTTTTAAAGTAGAGACCCTGGCCTCCACACCATCAGAAGACCTAAAGAGCAATCACAACATTTTAACAGTCATCTTAAAGTTAGGTGGCAGATGATAAACCCTTATCATTCTGTGAGCACAGCTGCCAAACTCCATTGATTAACAGGCTTTTGTTTATTCAGGGCTGGCAAATACACACATTTTACCTTAAGAGGTGCCTCTTTAATTTCTGAGTGTTATGGAGCTGACTCATCAGTGTGAACTTTGGGGACAAAAGCCTGATTCACGGCTTTCCAAAGGAACAATTCCTTATAGGAGAACAGAAAATTCCAGGGGAGTTCTCAGAGAGTTTTGTACCAACAAACCAAAGTAGCACTATTTGCAATGCTTCCTTGCAGGGGGTCAGGGTAGAGACCTCGGCCCCCAGCCTGCCTTTAAAAAAATAAATAAAAACTTCCAGTGTTCCCTATCTGTGGGAAGATACTCTGGGATGTGAAGAGTTTAGTAGGCCCATGTCACAGGAGTTAGGAACAAGTACCAGAAGCTTTTCCAAAATAGAAGTGTCACTGCCTTAAAAAGCACCTTTCTGAAGTAAGCTAAAGATAGATATCACAGAACAGGTAAAAATATCTTCAGTATGTTATTGAGATACCTAGACTCTCCCTTACCCTTTTTCCTTTTAATAGGTGATTAATTGCTGCCAGCTAAAAGAGTTTTGCTTTTTTTTTTTATGGCCACTATATTGCAACTCTAGACATCCTCTCTGCAATTTCTCTCAGCAAGCCCCAACTGTAATAACTGTTTGCTAATTGTAAAATCCTTATCCAGAATGAGGTTTGGGCAAACAATTTGTACTACTGTAATTACATTGTAAAAGTGTTTTAGTCCCTTGATTGTTCAAAATTAATCTTATAAAGGCCTAGGAGTAGCATTAGGTTCCGAGTTACAGACGAGAGGAGTGGAGAGAGAAGAAGACACTTTTCAAAACTAAAGAGTTTATTTTTAGCCCACAAAGTCAACCCATCGTTTTAAGGTAAACGTTGTTGTCGTTCACTTAAAGTGCATTTTAGAGAAATCTGACACATCGCAGTGAAAGCCACAGCAATCTCATCTTCTCTTTGAAGTTTGAAGTTCTGTCCAAAAGGAATGACCTACCTGAACCTTCTTGTTTCCTGTCTGCTAGAGAAACAAAACAAAACAAAAACTACTCGATAGCCAGACTGGAAAATAAATTCCAAATTCTGTGGTAAAATTATTCCTTGTCAGGCTTCTCTTTCAGAGCTCTTCTTTTCTCAAGTTTGAAAAGGAGGCTACCGAGAAGACTTACATCAAGCCCAAATCTCTGCGGGATAACCTATGACCGTGGAGACATAATTCGCAGCACACGTCTGCTGAATTCTCTTCCTGCGGTTTCCGCTCGCAGTTCATTGAAGGATCACAAACAGAGATGTGTCCTTCATTCCCCACCCATCCCCAGTCACACTGATGGGGGCGCACAGCGGTCCGGGAGGCGCTCAGGTGTGGGCAATGGCCTCCCAGGGTCTGGGAAAGGCTTGCAGATGAGCGAGGGCCCACTGGAATCCACTGGTAATGGGGAAGGATTGTGTTGCCTGACTCTGTTTGCGCAGCTTCCTGGAGACTTCAGCGGGGAACTTGTCTTCCTGAGGTGGGGAGCTTCCATCTTGGCCTGCAATTTTATTCTCCAAGTTCACGGTGAAGGGGGTGGGGGGTGGGACGAAGCGTTAGCAGTTCACCTGGATTAGCGCGGCTTTGATGCCGTGGGCATGCTGTAACAGCCCTCGTGATCGATGGGGGGGGGGTGGGTGGCACCAGAAAACTCTTTACACATGCTTGCCATGCGAGGGAGGGTGCAAGACTCTGAAAGTTAAGGACGGAGGAGAGGAGAGAAGAAAAGAAGAGAGGAAAGGAAAAGAGAAAAGAAGAGAGGAGGGGAGAAGAGGGGAGGGGGAGGAGAGAATAAGAGAGAGGAGAGGAGAGAGGAGAAGAGAGGGAAGGAGAGAAGAAAAGAGGAAAGGAGAGAGAGGAAGGGAAAAGGGGAGGAGAGGAGAGGATGGAGAAGAGAGAGGAGGGAGGGGAGGAGAGGAGAAAGAGAGGGAGGGGAGGGAGAAGAAGGGAGAGGAAAGGAGAGGAGGGGAGGGGGGAGGAGGGGAGAGGAGAGGAGAGGAGAGGAGAGGAGAGGAGAGGAGAGGAGAGGAGAGGAGAGGAGGGAGGGAGGGGAGAGAGGGGAGAGGAGAGGAGAGAGGAGGAGAGAAAAGAGGAGAGAGGAGGGGAAGGGAAGGGAGGGGAGAAGAGAGAAGGGGAGGAGAGAAGAGGAGAGGGAAAAAGAGGAGAGGACAGCGGACACAGGAGCGGAGAAGAAAGAGAAGAGAGGAGAGGCGAGGAGAGAGGAGAGTTGCGTTTCAGGCCTAAGGGTGTCTCAAGTCCTTGGCGCTCTCGGGAAGAACGCGGCGTTGAGGTGGGAGGTGTGCAGGACGCTAGGATGGCTCAGGCACTGAAACGCCCACTGATGGGGAGAGCCGGGCTTTGACTCCCTAGAAGTACCCCAAGAAGCGACAGCTAGGGAGGCTCCGTGCGCTCCAGAGAGCTGATTGCCCGGTGTGCGTTCTGGTCCTGTGTCCCCCTACTCCTCCCAAGCCCACTTCACAGAGCTAGAATCCTAGCTCGCCGACGAATGCCTATTTTTCTCTAGGTTTGCTCCTGAAGCACTGACTTCTATACATTTCAGAGCACCGTTTCCAAAGAACCCACGGACAGGGAGCCCCACATCTTTCTCAAAACTCTTGCTCCCCTCCCCCATCCCTTCCCAATCCGTGGGATGAGAGTTCGCTTGAGTACGCTGGGCTGGGGGGTTGGGGGTGACGGCAGTGGGAGGCAGGCGGCTCTGGGGGGGAGAGAGCCTTTTGGCCACCATCAGGGCGGGAATCGGACAGGCAGTTTGCATTCCCGGCAGATCGAAGCTCCCTGCTGATCGATTATTTGATAATTGATTTTCCCCGTAGCCAATGCGCGGCCGCCTTGGCGTGAGCGCCTCGTGATTGGCGGAGCCCCGCCCACGGCTGCCTACCGAGATTTGGGTGAGCTCATTTTCCAGCCGACCGCAGGGGGAGTTTTCTCGAGGTTTCAGCTGGAGGCAGGGAAAAGGAAAAAAAAAAATCCTGCTCTGAGCCGAGCGAGCTGCTAGCAGGCGCGGGAGACGCGAGCTCCCCAGTCCCGCTGATCGAGCTGCCGAGGCTGAGCCCGCTCGGCCGCTGAGCGTCGGGCCGCGAAGCAGCAAAATAAAAACGAAAATAAGCGCACGGACTAGAATAAGGCTCAGATGGGAGTGGGAGACGGAGCGGATTTTTTGGTTAAGTCAGAGAAGACGTATTAGAAAAGATAAAGTTAAAAATTCGTGGGAGATAGGCGCCTCCGAGTTGCGTGCAGGGCCGGCTTTTGTTTGAAATCTCAGCTGCGAAGTGGATTTTGTTTTTCTTGGGCACTTAATTCCCCAACAACCCCCCACCACCGCCACCGCCACCAACACATATACACCCCCCGAAACGAGTCGGGGCCGGGGGAAAGCGGAGTGGGGGAGGGAAGGGCAGGGAGGAGATCGCGGGGCGTCGCCCCGGAAAACGCTGGGGTGGCGGGGTCCCTTCAGGCCCGAGCCGACTCAGGCCAGAGCCCCTCGGCGCCTCGAAGACAAAGGCGGAGGCGCGGCCGGGGACGGAGCCCGGCGCGCTGGCCCTGGCTTCGACGCGCCGGAGCGCACGGCCGCCGGGCCCCGAGCGGCTGGGGACGGAGCCTCCCTCCCGCGGCTCCCCGGCCTCGGCTCCGCCCGCGCGGTCGGGGCTGCTCGGAGCCCGCGGTCGGGTTTCGCTTTCCGGCGATCATAAATAGCTTCGTGTTTGTAAACAGGCGCTGGGGGGCACATTCCCAGCTCGCGGCTTATTGTTCCCTCCCTTCCTCTCCCACTTAGCGCAGGACGGTCGGCTGAGGTTGGGGGCCTCCAGGTCCGGGCGGTGGGGGTGGCCAGACCCACAAAGTGAGAAAATGCAAGCATTTCCTTCCCTTGGACAGGGTGTCCACCTCTGACAGGGCAAGAGCACACACGCACACGCGCACACACACACACACGACACACAACTCTAAATTGGGTGTGCAGAATGCTCCAGCCTTCTTCACCCTACGTTCTCAGGACTCCTTAGCAGAGCCTTCCCAGCCTTGCCCTGGGTCCTTGCGTCTCCTCTCGGATCCTCATTTGACTTTTCTACTTGAGGATGTTTAGTTCTGAGAATCCGGTACTTTTCGTGTCACCCCACCTCCCCAGCCCCTCCACCCTCACCCCCAAAAAATTACTGGCAGACCCCAATAATTTCGAGGAAAGTCATGAAGTCTATTGCGCGGAGCCCTGTGCAAAAATAACTCCCGTAGCCGCCTGCCCCGCGTTTAATTCCCAATTTATTTCAAGAGAATCGGGTTTGGGGAGAGTCTGGAGGGGAGGGAGAGAAAAGAATAAGGGGAAATAAAGCCGGCGGCGGGGCTGCTGCCCGCGTGGGTGCGTGTTGTGCCCTGGGCGAGTGGGTGTTGGTGCCTGGGCGTGCGATTTAATGGAGCGCTTCTCTGCCTCTCCAGTGCGGCCAGAGCTCGCTTCGCGCACCCACCCCTGCCGAGGAGCCTACTTGCTGCAGCCCAATGCATTGTGTAAGACGCGACCTGTTATGGCCACCACTACTTCCGGGTTCTAGCATTCTGGTCGGAATCCACCTCTCCGCCTG
Source organism: Cryptotis parvus (assembly GCA_021461705.1). Lineage (NCBI taxonomy): Eukaryota > Metazoa > Chordata > Mammalia > Eulipotyphla > Soricidae > Cryptotis > Cryptotis parvus. The sequence continues at coordinate 369,349 of JAJIBD010022284.1, read as the reverse complement.
TGCAACACACACTTTACACACGCACGGGGACTGAAGCGGGCAGCATCGATCGTGGCTCCTTTAAGACAAACTCAGACAGACATTTTTTTTTAACCCTCCTCCTCTAATCTCCCTCCAGTGCAGCAGTTGCAAAGAGGGAGAGAGAGAGGGAGAGAGAGAGAGAAAGAGAAAGAGCAAGCGAGCGAGAGAAGAGAGAAACTGATTAGGAATTAGGACTGATTCAAGGGAAGCGAGCGCTAGGGCTTTGTGCATTTGAATATTAACATTTGAGGTGTTCTGACCAGAAGAAGACAGAGCGGATGATCATTCATTCACCACGTTGACAACCTCGCCTGTGATTGACAGCCGGAGTGGCAGAAAGCCATGAGATTTGGTAGTTGGGTCTGAGGGGCGCTTTTTTTTTTTAAACTGATTTTTTGGGGAGAGAAGATCTGCTTTTTTTTTTTTTTTTTTTCGCCCCCGCTGCTGTCTTGGAAACGGAGCGCTTTTATGCTCATTGACTCTGGCTCTTCGCTTCAGGTCCCGTAGACCGAAGATCTGGGACCAGAAGCTCACGTTGCTGGAGACGTTAAGGGATTTTTTCGTCGTGCTTAAAAATTTTTTTCCGGGGAGTTTGCGTATTTGTTCCTTTTCACACTGGCCTTAAAGAGGATATATTAGAAGTTGAAGTAGGAAGGGAGCCAGGGAGGCCGATGGCGCAAAGGGTACGTATTAAAAAAAAACAATGTGGAACTCAAATGTGAGATTAAATTGAAACGTGGCTGAAAGACACTGTTAAAAAAGTTTTCTTTTTTTCTCTCTGTCTTTTTTGAATGAGGCTCCTAAAGCCGTGGCCTAAAGCAAGAGGATTTATTCAATGCATTTGTAGACTTATGTGTTACATGTAATTGTTAATTCAAATAATCAGGTTCTCTATAGATTCCTAACCAGCAACTGTCTAAATAAAAATGCCAGCCTGGGTATTCATCTATTTGAAAAACAAAAACAAAATAAAATAGATAGCGAATGCTATAATTGAAGATTTTTTCCATAATCAGAAGTTTAAAGCTAATTTTAAACTAACACAAGCAGTGAGAAACTTCTGAAATGTTATTGAATATCCTCATCTTTAATATTATTAGAAATATTTTGCTTTTTTAAGCAGCAAATTTGCCATTGTCCAGTGGTTTGGGGGTTGGAAAGCCTGTATCTTTTAAAGGTAATTTTAATGTGCATGGGTTTTTATATAAGGTAATGCTTTGAAAGTTTTTCTTAGAAAAGCCCAGTACTAATTGGATACTGAGCATACTTTAAAAAATGCAATACTAATTTCCCCAATATTCCTATTTGGATGGAAATGTAGTGAGAGTAAAGTGAGAGAATGACAATCCAACTGAGGTAGTTTCTTAAAAGAAAGGGGGTCTACAAAAAGCCTTCCTTGCATAATTTGTGTCCTGGCTCTCAAAGCCCCGTTTGCAAAAGAAAGTTACTAGGCTGACACATTTTTCTTTACTCCTTTGGTTCAGGCAAATGTCAGCGTTCTTCCAAACTCTTTTCACACCTCTGGCTTTAAGGAAATGAAAGTGACAATTCCTCTTTTCTTTGAAAATCATTTCACTATCAGCGCCTCCAGATCTTGGGAAAAGAACTTGCCTGTAATGAAGCAATGAGGGAATTCTAAATAGCTAAATTTCACACGCAAAAATAATGACAATATGAAAGTTGTTTTTGTAGAAGAGGAAGATGAAGAGTTGTAAGTGTCTTTGCTTTTTTGAATTTGTTTTAAACCTCAGGAGGGACATTTGCCTCACGGACTTCTAGGCTAGGAAGAAAGTTTCTGAAAGTAAAAATAAATAATAAATAATAAAACAAAGTAATGAATTGCTCCGTGATAGCTGTTCTTTAACTGGAGGATGGAGGGAAATGCCCCATGTAAAATTCATTTCTAATGCACAAGAAAAGCTACCCTCTGAGAGTTTCACTTCTAAAGGGTACCAGTTAGTTTTATATAATTAGGCAGAATTCCTCTTGGAAAGCTCTGTCTTGCAGTACTGCCTAACGAGAAGCTAGCAGGAAACCAAATGAGAAGCCAGTCTGAATTCACTTGCTCGTTGTCGCTGTTCCCATCTTAACTTTTTGCACCCACCCCCTCCTTCCAATTCCCCTGATGGGAAGGGACTGTGAAACCAGGGAGTTTGCTGCACTGTCCTGGCACGTTTTATTATTGTGATTTTTGAGGTCTCCTTTAGAGACATACACGTTTTACTTCCACCCTCGGGGAGAATGCCTCCCTTTCTTTCCTTCTTTCTTCCTTGCCAAAGGATCCCGAATATCTAAACTAGGAGAGGGCCACAAGTTAGGGCAAGATTGTTCCTTTGAAACCAAAGTATCACAGAGACTCCTAGAGATTGTGCTCCAAAAATTATTTTTTAAACCAAAAAAGGTCTTAACTTTTAGAGGCCACTGGAATCCCAGCTGAGGGAACCAGCTGGATGACATTATATAAGCTCGGTGCCCTGACTTTCCCCTGTTTGCCTGCCTGGCTTTCTGAACTTTGTTTCTCTCCTGTTTGTCATGCAGTACGACGATCTACCCCATTATGGGGGCATGGATGGAGTAGGCATCCCCTCCACGATGTATGGGGACCCGCATGCGGCCAGGTCCATGCAGCCAGTTCACCACCTGAACCACGGGCCTCCTCTACACTCTCATCAGTACCCGCACACAGCTCACACCAACGCCATGGCCCCCAGCATGGGTTCCTCCGTCAATGACGCTTTAAAGAGAGATAAAGATGCCATTTATGGGTAGGTACAATGGGCAGTAGGTTAAGTAGTTGGGCAACGTTTCCCGGTTCCCTTAGTCTTTGGGAAGAATGAGGGAAAAGCCTGAGCTCTTAGGATTGGAGATGAATTCCTAGATGACTTTTTATTCGCACTGCATGGAGAATTTGGGGGAGGCGGCCTGTCAAACGGGATACCCCCACCCCCATCCCCACACCAGTCCCTAACCCCACTCTGCCCACACTGTGCCGGGAAGGGGTCGCTGAGCTGAGCAGTTGCCAGAGAGCCGTCTTCCCCTCTGAGACCCGGGCTCGACAGTTCAGGGATTGGAGTCCTTGCTGGCTCGACTTCGCTGGGCAAGCGTTGGGGGTTTCTAAATGGAGGCGCCTTTGTGTTGGAACGAAACTTTTAGTTTAAGGGAAAATCTTTTAAGCCACTGATTGTTCTGACTTGCTAAGTTTACTCAGCAACCGTATGCTGGCTCTGCCACTGCACAATAAAATCAAGGGAGGACGGTTGCAGGTCAGGCAAGGGGGAACATGCTTTGCATTTAGGGAGTTTGACCACTGTCGTCAAGGAGAGAGATTGCGCTCAATTGTTACAGACTCTGAGGAACTTCTCGCTCTTTTTATCACTTTGTGTTCAAAGGCGAAGACTGCAGGATTTAGGCAGAAGTAGATGCGGGGTGTTCCGCGGCCGGTGTTGTTTTCTGGCTGCGGTTTACACCGGGTGCTGCCGGTCATTCGATTAAACCCTGGACTAGTGAAATTCTTTGAAAGTCACTTATACCTACTGTGTGCTGGTGTATAGGAGTGGATGACTCTTTTTTACTTTGCAGACAACTTTTATTTCTACTTATTTCTTCTTCTGAAAAAAAAAAATTAGGCAATACTGATCCTCCCCAGCTGAAAAAAGGGAAAAAAAAATCTCAGCTCTTTTTTTCTGGTCCCTTGTGCCAAGGGCTTGTTTTAAGTCCCGGTGTTCTATGCAGCATGAACTGCAAATGGGTTAAACTCCAGGACCGCACATTTGGGGATGCTTTGAAAAAAGGCCCCAAACTGTTAAATTCCCAGCTGGGCTTTGAGAGCTCATAAAAGACTTGAGATACCTCCTTGGCCATTAGAATCCCCCTTTTTAATGGGTTGATATAAACGACGTCTAGGCCCTTAGAAATACTGGCTGCTTTGCCTTTCCGCAGAGACCAAATGAAAGAGCGTTTGAAGGAAGTTTCTTGCGGTAGAGGGGCGGCGGTGGGGCCCATTGGCCAAGGGAGTGAATTGTGCAGGAGTCGAGGAGGCGCCTTTCTCCTCCCTAAGGGCCGGAGGAGGTCCAGATCTGTAGGTTCAACTCCCTGACAGCCAGCAAGATCCTTTCCCGGAGATAGCCAAGCGAGCTCCTGCCACCGGGATCCTCTGAGCCCAGGCGGCCTTGGAGGAGCTCGCTTGATCCAGTTTCCCCAGCCACTGGCCTAGGGCCCGGGTGCAGCTCAGAGTCCAGGCTGGTCGGTGGGAAACTTTATTCAAAATGGCTGCGGAGAACGATGGGTTTTGAGTCTCAGCAAATGCTACTAAATTCTCCGGCCAGAAATGCTGGACGGGTCCTCAGATCTGACCTATGACTTAAGGCCTCCTAGTTTGGAACCCTAGGAGGTAGGTCCGGTGAGCAGACTCCCTCGGGAGGTGGCGGGAGGACAGGTGGGCAGGGGAGGCCGAAGACAAACCCAGGCGGGGGTCCCCAGTCTTGGGCCGGAGCCCCCTTTCACCGGCTATTTTCTAGGGCATCTTTTTTCCCCTCACGAAGTTGGGACTAACCATTGTGTTGTTTGTGACTGTTGTATTTTCTTGCAGACACCCTCTCTTCCCTCTCTTAGCACTGATTTTTGAGAAATGTGAATTAGCTACTTGTACCCCCGCGAGCCGGGGGTGGCAGGCGGGGACGTCTGCTCGTCAGAGTCTTTCAATGAAGATATAGCCGTGTTCGCCAAACAGGTCAGCCAAATAAATGTTTAAGAAGTAAGAGAAAAAAAGAAGGGAAAAAAAGAGAAAGAAAGAGAAAGAAAGGAGAAAGGAAAACAGACAGACAGACAAGAGCTCTCCCTCTGTCCACTCCCGCCCTCACCGCATCTCCCAAAGTGGCCAGCAGATAGCCCACCCAGACCTGCCCTCTGAGATTACCTTTTCCCACGAGCGTCTGTCTGGAGACTACCTAAATCGCCCCTGTTCTTTACCAACTGCGCTTGGTCACCCATCGCAGAAAAGCCACTCCAAAAAATCGAATCGCCCATACCATGCGCCTGGGCTTCCTTGGACGGGCCCGGCCGCGCGGTGTCCTTAGAAGCTGCTAGTAGCAGCAGTGAGCTTTGGGCTTGAATTTCTACTTATTGGATGCACTTTCAAGTGCTTCTGCGCGGGACGAATTCGGTGTCACTAAGTCCCTCCCGAGGTGACACCCTGCCCCATTTCCCCGGTGTAATGAGGCAAAAAACTAGGATAGGCGGGAAAAAAATTTCAATTATTTTTCTTTCTCCCCCCCCTTACTTGTGCTTAGATTCGAGCCGAAAAACCTCTATTTTCTTCTAATCCAGAACTGGATAACTTGGTAAGAGCGGACCCCTGCCCCTGTGCCCTTCCCCGTTGCTCCCCAACTCTCGGAAGCCTTGCTTTGAGTGCTCTGGGGTTTCTAGACCCGTCTTGCCCTGGCTGCGAGTAGACTGCAAATATTTCCGTTCACGGACAAGTGGTCCGGGACAAGATCCTGGGGAAATAAATTCATCTCGAGAGGGGCCGGGCGCGCCGGCGCGGGGGAACGCGAGCTTTTGTTTTTATGACAGCCGGGCAGCGCGGCTCTAATCAGCGCGGGGATTTATCTCCCGGCCTGTCAGCGTGTGCTTAAACTGTGCGGACTTCCCAGCCCTCCAAGTCGCGTCTTGAGGGCAGCCACGGGGCAAGAACCCCCAAACAAGCGGTTTGCTTAAAGGTGTGCGGAAGGCTGAAGAAAGTTTGCTGTGTGAGAAGCCACACAAGGGAGAGTAGTTGGAATCTCTCCGCCCCCACCCCCCATGCCTTCCGAGAGAAGCTCTACTAGTCCCGGGATGTGGCCCTTTGGAGGTGGGGTGGGGGGCAGAGGGGGAGTCATGGGGTAGGAAAGTGTTTATGATTCCCACTTAGATGCTTTGTTGTTGTTTTAGCTATTTTTTTTCCTCCTTAAGAAATAGAAACCTCTAGATGGTACCCACTCGCTGCTATTAAGTTTTAGTGTTATTGCCATAAATCAAAATAAGTCTATTTACTGAGGTAGGGGTGGGATGGGGCGAGGGAGGGGTGGAGACAGGAAAGCTGTGACAGCCAGTTTTCAGCAAAGCAAGAATGGGGTGCTCATTCTTTTTGTATCTTTACAGATGATTCAAGCCATACAAGTATTAAGGTTCCATCTGTTGGAATTAGAGAAGGTAATTTCTCTCCTCTTGGTTCTTTTGCTTTCCCTCAACCCCCAAACACAGGATGAAGGGAAGGATTCAGAAGGGCTGAAGTTCAGGCTTCTGAGACATTTGCATAAGTGTCTTCAATGTCTTTCTTTCTGGTAATTAGTGTCAGGGCCAATCTTTGCGTCCATTTCTCTTTGCAGTTTAATTACAATTTCAGCCACTAAAACCGGGATCACAAACGCTCTCGCCTTGTGTTCCTTCTTAATACCTTGCTGGCATTGTACAGAGTTGCAATTCTCTGCACTCCCAGTGATGTTTAGAATGCTGCTGTGAGTTCGCCTCACAGGTTACACCTCCATGGCCTCTCCTCTTCCTCTTCCTTCTCCACTTCTGGGAGGGTTGGGGGTTGGGGGGTTGTTTAGTTTTAGTGAGTTTCTGGAAGACAGTGGGAGAGCAGCGGCAGGTCAGAGGCAGGGAGAGGCAGAGGAGGGGGAGGAGGAGGAGAGGAGGAGGAGTGGGCTGGGAGCAGGGAGGAGGCAGAGGGAGGCAGAGTAAACGTTTTGTAGAAACAAAGCCAGTGGATAGTTGTCAATTTCTTGAATCTGTGAGTCCTGCACACACCCGACCTTCACACTCCATGTAGGGTGTGGGGTAACAGGATTGTGCTGTTCTATAAATCTCTGCAATAAAAACTTAGAGCATTGTAATTCAAACTAACATTTGATCACAAGCACACTGGGGATTCTTGTGAATTTTTGCATGTTAGTGGTGCCTGGGGCCCTTAGGACAGGACTCCTTTACACCTAAGTATTTGGTAGCATTCTTTTTCCTTTAAAAAATCATTAGATACATTTTAAGGCTATTGGAATCCCCCCCACCCCATATCATGATACTTGTTATTTGACTTCCTTCTATTTTTAAAAGGGAATACTCTGACATTTGATGTTATGGGTAGAAATCCTAATTGCAAATGTTTGAGGGACTTACGTTGTCAGTCCTATATACTGTGTCTCCACAATACCTTTCCCCCCTTTTATTTTTAGCAATATATGGATGTTCACATTTTCCCCATAGACATGTTGGGATAAGACATACTTACAAAGTGACCGGATGAAATCAAAGAGTTTACCTTAAATGTCACCCACCCAGGTCACCTCTCTAATGGCCACAGTCCCGGGAGCAGATGAATTTAGCACGGGTGTTGGATATGTTGTAGCCTCTGAATCAGCTTGTCACTGTCAATTTTCTGGGATATCTCTATTTTGCAAGAAAAGAAAGTTATTCCTAATTCTGGATGCGTCTGGGGGGTCTCTGGAGGACAATTGCCCTGTGTTTCCCTATTTGAAAGTTTGGGTCTCACAAGGGGGTGATTGCACTTGTCAGTGTCACTTATGCCCTTCTGATTATATTTCCATTTTTTATTTCTGTCATAATGTAGGTACACGAATTATGTGACAATTTCTGCCACCGGTATATTAGCTGTTTGAAAGGGAAAATGCCTATCGATTTGGTGATAGACGATAGAGAAGGAGGATCAAAATCAGACAGTGAAGATATAACAAGATCAGCAAATCTAACTGACCAGGTACGCGCTTTTCAATTTCAACATCCCTGGGGGGGGAATCTGTATGCATATTGCTTGCTGGGTCACTACCACCTCCTTTTATTATTTGCATATGATTAAGTCCCTTTTAGATACATTTCCATCGAAATGAAAATTTCTGAATAATGTGGCTATTATTGCTTCATTAAGGCTGGCTCTGGGATTCGACCTGGAGAGATGAGCTTGTAAAAGCTTCGCCTGCAAACTTGACCTGTTTCTTGTCGCTTTTAATTTTTGTCTTTATTTTTATTTACCCTCTATAATAATGGGAGTGTTAACTGCCAGTGACCGCCTCTGATTGTAGGGCTTTGTTCCGGAGCATGTTTCTCTCTTCTATCTGAAAGAAAAGAAAAGTGTAGGGTCCCCTTATTTCTTATTTTATTAGGAATAAATCCAAGATAGGTGGTCTAAGACAGACAGTGAAGGTTTGAAATCTAGCAAATGCCGCCTATTTTCTCCCTGTCTGTACGGTTCATTAGCCTGTCTTGTCAGTTTTCCCCGGCCCAACGCTTCTAGACCTCACTGAACATTGCTTTGTGCAGTGCTAGCTTGCAGCTAGTCCATTTTATTGTACTTAATAGAAAAAAATAAGACCAGGCCGAGGTCATAAAAATAGATAAATACGAAGTTTTCTCATCCTCTCTTCCGCTCATCCTGCAGCTGATAGGAACTTTGGGTCCTCTGGATATGAGGCTTTGGGGGAATGCCAGTGTCTGGGGGCACCTCACAGCTCCCTTATTGTGGCATTAAGGCAGAAGGGACCGAGCTCAGCCTTGCTCAGACTTTGCTCTCAGCTGCCAGGCTTTGCCTGTGACCCCACTCCCCTTCCCATCCTCTCCCCAGGCCTTCTACTCTGTTGCTAAGTGGGAAGGACTTTTATTTGGAGTAGCTCCTCTCTCACTTCACATGCTGTTTGCTCCAAGTCTCTCTCTCTGTCTCTCTCTCTGTCTCTCTCTGTCTGTGTCTCTCTCCTCCTTTCCCTCTCCCTCTCCCCTGTGGCTGTCTTCAAATTTGTCCAGGAGTTGCAAAAAAAATGCAATGAAAAGTGCAAGCGTGAGGTGAGATGAACCGGGCCACAGGACAGCCCTCTGTTGTGAATTGTCGCCATGCTCCAGAGATAGGAGTTGCCTCTTAGGCATTTGCGTGTGTAATTGAAGGTCTAGAGTTGTTTCTCTTTCTCACTTGGCCAAGTGAGTCCCATCTTGACCGAGATCAGCCTGCCTTTGTTAAGCCAAAGGACAGCCTGGCCGGAAAGGGCTTCCTTTGCAAGCTCTGTCATGACCACCCTTGGCCAGCGGCTGTCTCTCAGAGTCTTTGCTGGCAGTGGCCGACTCTGCTCTGGATGTCATCTTCAAGTTTTCTTCTTTCACCTTCTTAAGATAAGTGCCCAGCTTGCATGTTTCTGGGTAACCCTGAGATAGGGGCTGCACAGTTCGTTTCTTCTCAAAGAGAGGTGGGCAGGCGGATCTGAGTATTTAAAATGCCAACGCGCCGCGTCTTTTACTATTATTTAGCAACTTGCAAACTTTCCGCAGTGTAGACCAGTGCACAGACCGCTGGTGCGGCCCTGGCGCGCCCCGCCCGCCTGCCGAGGTGGGAAACCTAGAGGGCGCCCCCTTCCCCCACCCCCAAGTGGGGCCCCGAGGGCTGCCGGGCCTCCCGCCTCGTACTCCCTCCAGCTTTCGCCCCGGAGCTGTGAAATGTAGATTCCGCCGAGTAACCCTCGGTAGCTGCTGTTGAATAAAAATTGTAATCCAACAAGCCTAACTAGAAAATGGGATTCTAAAAGCTCCGGAGTGCTGGCTACATAAAGCTATTTGAGCAAATTACAAGAATCGCTTAGGGGCATGAATGAAATCAACACTTTAATTGCCTCCAAAATGAAGATTTATACCCCATTTTCTCAACGAATCATTATTTTATTAAAGTCAAAGATAAAAGGACCGAAGTTATGAGGTGTGTGTGTGTGTGTGTGTGTGTGTGTGTGTGTGTGTGTGTGTGTGCGCTGTTGGAGGTGGTGGTCGGACCCAACATCTATATAACACCTTATAGCTTCTCCTGGCTCTTGGTAAACTTTTGGTTCCTCAGTTGCCTTGATTTGAGGTGCTCAGTGAGGGCGGTAAAGGAATTGGGTCCAGATTCCTCCTTTACTCTCCTCCTGCACCCAGAGGAGAAGAAGCGAAGCTCTGGTCCCCGCCGGTTGGAAGTGGCCTTCGCAGCTCTGGCAGAGCTCGTGGTGCTCTTGGCCTCTGTGCGTGGGATCGCGTGCGTGACCCCCTGGAGCGCGCTTGGCCTCAGTTACTGGGGAGGGGCAGTAGTGAACTCAAGTTTACTCTAATTGCCGGCTCTTCCCAGGCGCAAAGCGAGCCGCTGTGCCCCGAGAGCTCCCTTTGGAGAGGGAGGCGCACAAGGCGGGGCGCCCGAGGTTAAGGGGCCTCGCATGCGACCTGGACTCCCCTGGCCCGGGAGGTGACCGGGACTCGGCCCTGGGCCACATACACCCCCCTCTTTGACCTGGATTCGCCTCTCAGGTCACTGGGACAGGGCGGGGCAGGGGGGTCTCAGGACTCCAGACCTGGCCGCCACTCTGGGAAGGCCACGCAGGCGGTAGGACCCCGGCAGCGGGGCGCTGGGGGCTTCAGGTGCGGTCAGACGCCGGGCCTCCTTAATTCATTAACCCCCTCTCTAGGGCTTGCTGGCTTCGCGGTGTATTTTTAGTTTCCTCCTTTCGTCCGGGGGGAGAGAAGGCTGCCACCCGCGTAGGGAGCGGGGATCAACGTCTTTGCTAGCAGCTAATTTCCGCGAAGGGTTAAGGCTGGAAAGTCCTCTTGGCCTTGGAGTGTGGGTGTTTGGTGTTTTGTTTTGTTTTGTTTTAAGTCAGATTAAGAAGGCAGGAGAAGCCAAAAGCCCATCCGAACCCTACACCCCACACCCTGGACAACGTCCCCACCCCATCGCCCTAAGCCCCCGTCAACCCCCGCCCGTCAAGCCCCAGTCCTGGAAACTCCGAGGGGTTCCAGGCCCGAGCGCCGCCACCTCTCACCGACCCGAGCAGGCCTCCCGGGCGCCCTCTCCCGACGGCTGCGCGCCCGGGCCGTCACTCTCAGGGTAGCGGAGTGGGGTGGCGAGGGGCGCTGGGGAGCGCCTCGGCCGCTGCCCAGGGTGATGCCCGGCTGCCACCCCGAAGTGGCGCAGAGAGGGATCACGAGGCCAGGCGTCGAGGCAAGGGTAGAGCCTGATTGGCCGCGGCGGAGGACGCGGGTCCGAGGGGGAGGCGGTGGGCGTGCCTGGGGCGCCCAGGGGGCTCATTGGGGCCGCCATGTAGGGGGTAAGAGAACCGGTGGTCGAACGAAGCCCTCCTTCCCATAACTGTTTGGGGCTCACCTTGAATCTTTTAACATCTTCCACTCCAAGAGCTTCTGGAGAGAATGGAGAGAGGAGCCAAGACTCCCGGGCCCAGCGGGCTGTCTCCCGGTTCTTCCACCAACGGGGAGGCAAAGAATCGGTCCCTTTGGATGTCACTTTTGTGCAGCAGCGCTCCCGGGGGTCCTCAGCTGAATCTGCATTTAACAACTTTGGGTTGAGGGCTGGCGGGCTGCGAGGGGCGCCCTGTTGCATGTTAATCCAGATCTGACTGTGACATCTGGAGGGGGCTGAGGTGGGGTAAACGTGGCTCCCAGAGGTGGGACCCAAAAGCAACTTTCGACCGGCAGGTTAAATGCCAAGTGCGGGTGAGCTCCTCCGAGAGCGCGGGAGAGAGAGCAACGGCCGCGAGAGAGCACCAGCTGCGGGCCCCAGAGCTCCCAACTGGGCCAGTGGCACGTGTTTTATTCGGAAAGTTCGGGTGTGGATTCTGAAGCAGAGCTGAATTACAGTTCTTAAAACGGAGCTAGTACTTGACTGATGAGGACTCTTTCTTCCCAAAGTCGGGTGGGGACGCGTCCTAGGGAGATCAAAGCTTTCTCTGTTGGGTAGGTGTGATAGGAAGGGCAAGGAACTAATGTCCTTGATAAATTGCACCTGCAGCTTTATTTGGGGGGGATGTATGGGACCAAAAGATATTTACTAACACTAGAATGTCAGGCAATTATTTTTCTGCTGGTAGGAAAACTGGGTACAAAACAGGAGATGGAGGAAACAGTCTTTTGCCAGGTAGTTTTCTGCTACATGCTTACACATGGATACATCTTACATAAATGTTAAATACTTTATAGGCTTGTCTTTCCTGCCTTAATCCGCATCCCTTTAAGTCCACAGATCTTGTAAGCCATAGGGTCTGCAAATCATCAAACTTTACTTTTGGTTGTTGTTGTGAGTCCTGTGCTGTGCTCTCAATTCTTTTCCTTTTCTTTTTGTAAAAAAATGTCAAGGGGGAAATTATGGCAAGATTCTTCTTAATGATTAAATAATAAGGTGTTGACTGCTTGTCACTACATTGGCTAATTGGGATGTTCATTCTAGGCTTTATTGCTTAGTATCCTGTGAATATAAAAGTTGTTTACCAGGTGTGCCTTTATTGTTGCTTTCTGATTGGATTTCATTCTGTGTTTATGTATGAACTTCAGAGTGAGGATGTATCAATTCTTAATAGAAACACTGGTAAAAATTAGTTTAAAAAAACACCGCATTTATGCAGATGGGCTGAGATCAGTTACGATGTTAAATATCCGAGAGTCTGAACAAGTGTCCTCAGAGGTTCTCCGCCTTCCCAGGGCGTGGCGGGTGTACTCCTCTCCCCCACCTGCAGCTCTAGCTTTTTCTGAAAGTCCCCAGCACAGGTTCCATGGTTAATGGAAAGTAATGATACTAAAGCCACTGCTGTACAAAGTAATGCCCCATAACAGTAACTATTGTTCAGCGATTTCACTAGTTCTGTGCTATAGGTCACTCAAATAGCAATGCCACTCACATCAGAATGTTTGCGTGGCATGGTTTGGAAATATCAGTGACTGTATGTCCTGTTACTATTAGATCTAATTTAGAAACTTGGAAAAGCTTAAAAAGTAGAAGGAAGAGAAAGAAAAAATGGATTAAAATGTCGGCCCAGCTTTCAAAAAAGTATCTGAAACATCATAATTGCCTAACTTTGAAAATAAACACATTTTTAATCATTATGTTTTCAAACACTAGTATGTTTAAATGTTAAAATGTTTGTCATAGTCCGAAAGATTTAAAACACAGCTGTTGCTGGATGATGGAAGGGAAAATTATGTAGTAAAGCTTGGAAAATAATGCAGTTAAGCTGCATACTCTTAAAAACAAAGACTATTTGTGCTTCTACAGTAGAAATTTAGGCTTATTAAGGCTAAGCAGATTGGCTAAACATTACCATGAGGCCCTACAGTTACGAAACTAGCTTACCTTCTTTGACAGGTGGAGTTAGAGGAACTGTGAAGAATGCATAACAAGTTATATTAAGACACTTGTCATAAATGAAAATACTGTCAACATGAATTCAAATGAAGTATTTTCAAATTGGTGATGGTGTGCTTTCACATTGCAGCAACAATATTTTCTCATGAAACATAAATATGTCAAACAAATGTGAAATGCTAAAGTTTTAATAAATGATTATTTAATCATCAAACACAGGCCAAGTATGTATACAGAAACTTTTAAAGGAAAGTCGGCATACAGCCAGATTCCTATAGGGACGAGCAGGGAAATGATCAAAAAGTGAAATAGGACTTCCCCTAAGAATGTCGATAATTCAACATTATTTGACTTCACTGTCAGGAAAATAGTTGAAGGATAGTAAACTGATACCATTCTCAGTTATTTTTGTTACACAGTCTTAAATGTTTGCAAGTGTAGCATTTTACATGGCTTTTTTTTATTATTATTATAGCTGTCATAGTTGTATCGAAGTAGCACTTGAATTCATATTAAAATTGAAACAAAATTTTGTCTGTTATCTCTAAGTGCAAAGACAATTAAATATGTTAAATGACTTGAAAATTATGGGAAAGTGTTCTTTTACAAAAAAATATAATATATGTGACAGTGTAACTGACTATTGTATAGATGTTTGACTTAAAGCTTTTCAAAATCCTTAGTAAAACAACAGTGCTGTAAATTGTGTAAGGTTTGCTGTTCTTATGCAGCCAGAAACATCAGGGCAAAATACATGTTTAAAGTTTCAGACTCTGAAATTTAAGCTTCAGTCTCCCAATTTAAATTTTAACAGTATTCTGAAAAGTTGGCTTTGGGGGATACAGTGAAAGGTTGTGTATCTTTACTACCTTTAGTATCTGTGAGTCAGGAACACATGTCTTGCACATCTAAAAGCATTTTGATAGAAATTCAAGCAGATGCATGTACGTATGTGCAGTATGAAAGATAAAAGGACTTCCTCACTCATCCATAATTTAATGTGCCTTGATTTCAGGATTATAGGAATTTGGGGAGGCTGTTTTGGAACCTTAAGCCAGCACTCCAGGAATTCTACCTACTTAGGGCAATTGCTAGATTTCCCACACTTATAACTTTGACATTTTAATAAATGGTATAAGTAATATGTGAAATAAGCGAGAATACATTCATTTAAATATTTGTCACTAGAATTCAATTTCAATCAATTTAATGCATTCATGTGTGCAGAATTAAGGTAATTTGCAACAATTTACTAGACTCTCTGAGCACTCTTTTGCCAAATAGTATTTCTTAATCTAGGAAATATATTCTTATTAAAGGAAAACATGAAAGTAAAATTCTTTTGAAATTATTTTTTATTTCTGAACTTCTTGGTACAGGCTTCCTTAAGACAACTAGAACACAGCCATGAAGAGTTTATTTGTACATTTGTTGAAATATACACCTGTTGTTTATTGGTGTCATGAGTATATATAGTTAAATACAAAATAGAGCCAGAGTTATTTAACTCTGTGTAATATATAGGATGGCTTTTCCATGACATATGCACCATTATGTATGGCATCAACTAATGGAGGAAGTGTTTGCTACAAAAATAAACTTCACGTTATATATAAGCTTCAGAAATGCATTTTCCCAAACGATTCTTCCCTTGATAGTCCTCTTGCTTCCATTTACAATTATTAGGATTTATAATAGGGAAGTAAAGAAGCTTGAATGCGAAATGTTATATGTACTTCTTTAAAAAACATAAATGAAATCATATTTTCCCATGGAGCAGAAAAGCTGTGACTATTAAGTTTAGTAAGTGATATTTTAAGTGATGAAAACTTTTTAAAGTGATTTAAGAAATATTTTATAGCCTTGCTACTCATTTGCATTTTGAAATAATATAAGCTCTAGAATTTTAGTTGGATAATAAGATAGTAAGTAAACGTTTTGGGTAATATCAGAATACGTACAGGACAGCATATGCTTGCTTAATTGTTACTAGTGAATTTTTGCTTCTGTAGATTATTTTTATAATTTATCACACAACATGGTGGTTTGTTTATTATTCACCAGTTTTACATGTCCCCTCTGTTGATTATTATTTAGCAACGTGGAATTACTTCTTTTTTTTCTAAGTAGTTCTTTCCCACATTTGAATTAGAATAATATATTTACTAGCTCTCTTTTTTCCTACTTAAGGGACCCAGAGGATCATTACTTACTAGTGAGTTTATTTTCCAAGGATGAAAAAATGTTACTTCAGAATAGGAATAAATATGGATCAGTCAAACATTCCCAACCTGTGCTGTACAATTTGGTGAAAAAACAGAAAACTACAGTTATTTGCCTTTTCTAGGCCTATGAAAACTCCATATAAAGATTCATGTCAGTCCCTTTGTATTCTTCCTCTGAAGGGCTAAATGTTTATTTTCAGGGACTGTATTCTTAACTGATAGTCCATATTTAGTCCCAGACCTCCATGATTTGCATTTTATTCCGCATTTGCATTTGCATTATGTCCCATAGAAACTCTTTAAAATGAAGTGTGTTTATAACTTTATGTAACTCTGGAAAATGAAGTTTATAATGAAATCAACATAGTCATCAAAATGACAATGCAAGAAGCAATTGATATAAACCCGAGTTTTTTTAATATTAAACTTATAAAAAAGGCTTATATCTCTTCTTTACAAATATTAAAAGCCTAATGAATAAAAAATCCTAGAGCAATAAAACTTCTCTAAATGTTTCTTTAATAACTTGGAGTTGTTCTTGAACATAACTTAATTAGATAGACAAGCCATAATTAATTGTGATTTGTAATGTTTTCTGTTATTCATAGATATTTCAGTGACTTGAAAACTTTATTTCAGTGAAAACGGTTTACAGTATCTGAAGTCCTATACATAACACCGTTCATAAGTAGAAATAGTCTGTGAATCTTTAGGACTTCAAGGGGAGGATGATTTAGTAGTGGAGACAAACACTTTCAATATGTCAAATCCTAGCAAGCAAAATAATGCTGATAACTTTTTCTGGAATGTAGATTTTCTTTTTAATTTATTGTAAAGTTATTCACATGGAAGGAAAAACTCACTATGTTTGGGCTGTGTTTATGACATAGGATAAAATTTCATATGCAACATATTAAATCTAGTTATTTAATTGCTCATATAAACCAGCAATGAGAGAGAGAAAAATAATTACAGCAAAAGGGTCAAATGTTATTGGCTATAAATGATGCTACAACCAGACAAACCCTTAAACTATGTAATGAAACTGGTCATTTGGGGTTTAGTTAGAAGAAAACGTGAAAGTTTCTGTCATATTAGGAAGTGCTTAACCATTGCCACCACAGTTCCACTCAAGAATAACTCAGTGTAAAAAATTTGAGATAACTCACCAGTGAACATTACTTTTTTGTTTGGGTGTTTGTGTTGGGGCCACACCCAGCAATGCTTGTCAAGAATTACTCCTGTTCTTGCTCAGGGGACCATATAGGATGCTGGGGATTGAATCCGGGTCAGCCACATGCAAGACAGGTTCCTTACCAACTGTACTATCTCTCTGGCTCCAGCTGAACATTACTTTTATGGGAAATTGTTCGTTCATTGGAGACTCAGTTTCATGAGTAGCTCCCCTGCCCTTCACTCTTGAGCAGTTCAGATAAATGTATTATTTATTTACAGTCTATTGTATACATTATTTATGGGAACTATGTGATAACTCTGGAGAGCATATGGGGTTTATCTTTGCAAGATAGGGGTGGCATTTCTGCCCAATGTGGCATAACCCTAAGTTAGATAATAAGGATTATCCTCAGTGTACAGATAAACATCTTGGTTGTTTGGTGTTTGTATTTTATGACTCCAGATACAGATGTATTTTTCCATTTCCATTTTTGTTTTTGTGGCTCTAATTTCTGCCAGGAAGAATGAGGGGATTTTTACAGTTTGAAATGATCTTGGTAATAAATTAATACAGTTAAGGCGGAATTGATACTGAGGAGCAGAATCCTTTAACTCCTTATTTTCTTTTGCATGCTTCTCTGTCCCTAATGTGTTTCAAAATTTCGGAAGAGTATTGATTATGAAATTTTAAACACTTGATTATGTATTTGGTGCCATGGCCTGTTTCATATTTAAGGGTTGTATAAGCTGTGTACAATAACAAAATCACTGAGAAAAATACCAGCTTCACCGTGCCCACCACTTCCACGCAACAAATAATAAAGACGTGCAGGCTAGGCTAGGCTTGCTCTGTGCATCTCAAGTGCATTATTGGTGTTTAAGTATTTTTTTTCATCCTAATAATTACTCAAAGCTAGTAGCAATCTGCTTTGAGTTAATATAAACATTTTTATTCCGAATTTGGAATTTGTAGCAACTCAATTTTATTTTCCAAATTACCCTGCCATTTCAATTAGATGCATTGTTCTTCATTCTACTGTTTCGACATTCTAAAGATTTGCTTGCCATCCTAATAGTGAGTTGTGTGAGTGTTTAATATTTATTGAGGGCATGGAAAGAACATGCCAATGGAAATGAAAAAGAAGAAGCATTAACAAATAAATTACAGGAGCTTTTCTTCACTTATCATGTACATTTTTTTTTTTTTTTGCTTTTTGGATCACACCTGGCAATGCTCAGGGGTTACTCCTGGCTCTGCACTCAGGAATTACTCCTGGCGGTTCTCGGGGGACCATATGGGATGCCGGGATCGAACCCGGGCCGGCATGGGCCAGCTGCTTGCAAGGCAAACGCCCTACCCACTGGACTGTCGCTCCAGCTCCCTTATCATATTCTTCTAATACTCCAAATACTCCCTAACTGTTAAAATAGCATGAATTGCCCCAAGAATAATGGTCCTGGGTATGACTGAAGAATGGTACTCTGATTAACTAGAACTCCTTAAAAAGTGCTCCAACAGTGCAGCTTAGCCTCCTGGAATTCAGTTACTTTGCTTGACCTCTCAGTTGAATGCCTTGAAAGAAAGAGAACTTGACCATTTTAAGAATCAGCAACTAAATTAAATTTTGAGATGCTTTGAAAAATGTCTCTCTGATAGTTTTACTCAAGAAAAATAATGAAGGCCAGGGAATATTCTTCTCTCCATCTTCAAATTTAACACTGTAAGGGAGCTTAATGATACGGAAATCCTTGAGGAATGACAGATTTCTTTGAACATAAAATTTGATTGAAAATATAAAAAACTGGAAGTGCCTCTTAAAAAATGACAAAGAAGTTAGAAAATACCCTGTTGTGAATTGTGAGTGGGAACCAGTGGTACATGCAAATTTCCAGTATTTGTTTACTTAATGTATAATGCTAGGAGCTAAAAGAATCCAAAACTACATCTTGGCTGAATTATTTTCCTTCTCACATCAAAATTTTGAATTTTCTAGTTGGAGAGTTTAGAAGGAGAGAGAAGTTTTCTTGGAAATGAGCAAATGTGTATGAAAGTGAAGTGTGCTGGCTATAACTTTTAGTTCCAGGACCTCTCAGGCTTCCAGTGACCAGCCAACCTATAGACGAAATCGCACGAGAGCACTAGTCCGGACACTAGTCCGCACAGGTGCGGACACTGCTGGCAGAACATGAGTCATTTACATCCCAGGAACTTCCATTTCTTCATCGGAACCACAAGGATGGTGATAGAAGCTACTTGATTGAGTTTTCATTAGAACTAAGTTAGAATGAATGCGAAACATTTATACTCATAAACCCTAACTAAAGAGTCGAAAACACTATATTTTTCCTATACTTCTTCTTTTGATATTTTTGTTTTGGAGCTACACCCAGCAGTGTTGTGGGCTTACTCCTGTCTTTCAGGGATCGCTCTTGGAGGAATAGGGGGACCATATGGGGTGCTGGAGATGGAACCCAGGTCAGCCAAGTGCAAGGCAAACACTATTGCTCCAGCCCCAATATTTCTTTTTCTTACTTCTAGTCTACCTTCAACATAATGATTTAGATTTGGGAAGGAAATCCTGGGAAGATGTCAAAGCAGTGCCATTTTATAGACCTTTTATAATCATAGAGTTTAAGAAAACTCGTTTAAATCTTACTTATTATGAGGACTACTATAATAATGATTTCATCATCTTGTAAAAGGGACTGGACATTCAGATGTGTTGCTAAGATACAGTGAATCACTACAGATTCACACATAGGTTAAGCTGCCAGTAACAGATATCCAGGACCTTGTGCAGAGTTCTTTTTCCCACTTTTTTTGTGCAAATGATTCATGGCTCAGGCCCAGTTGCTTACAAAATCTTACTATCTGCTTGTACTAGGAAACAATGTTTTCTGTGCTATCAGATGTTCTTTTTGTTAGGATGGTTGCCTAGAAAATGTGGTTTAAAGTTGTTTTTATAAGACACTTTGAGTTTGTTTTATCTTAATTTGTTTTCAGAATGAGAATTTAATATTTGAATTACAAATGTAAAATAAAACATTGGGAAGCAGACTGCCTTATAAAAGGGATTTATAGCACTAGGTACGCTGACATATAACTTGCAGATTCTTCTGCCACACTTAAACAGAAATAATAAAAAACAATCTAAATTTCATAAGAAAATGCTCAAAAGATAAATAAAGAGTAAAGTTGGAATCATTTTAATTTCAAATATTTGGAAACATAGTGGCACCAGTTTAATGTGTTTTTAAATAATCTTTTAACTGAAATTATTCATGTACAGTTTACAGGTATGTTTGCAGACATAGAAGCACAGTCATTAGAATAATTTAATATGTTTTTATTAAGTATATGACAGCCATAATACAACTGGCAGGGAAGGAAAAGTTATCACATATTCAAGTACATTTACTAAGGTTCTTTGCAGTGAGCTTTATCTTATCTCTGTTGCTAGTTTTTTCTCCACAACAAACTGCTTAGTAGAGTTTGAACATTCAGTGCTCTTGAATAATTTCTAAATTACTCATTTACCTTCCAACTTTTGCAATTTTGTAAAAACTCTCAGCTCTTCCTAGTAGTTTCCCTTTGGTTCTAATTATTATTATTATTATTATTATTAATTTCCCCCTTATAATTTGTTTGGATAGAGCTATCCCACATATGAATTTATCTTCTTTTCTAGCCATTGTGAAGTCAGCATAGGATGGTTTGGACATTTTTTTTCTCAGTGGAGAAAAATTAAAAAACATTTCAGTGCTGTATGGATTTTTATCAAGAAAGCTTTTGGACTATTTCTGGGAGTGATTATTACCTGTAGACTTTTACTTAGCATTGTCATGGAATCATTTTTAATTTCATGGATGAATTAATTCAACTCTGCCACTCACTAATGACCTGAGAGCATGAGGATTGAGACCTAAGAGATATCAGGCTGTGGAAAAGTCAGGTTGTAAGGAGCATTGAGAAAGTGACCTACAGTGCTGAGTCTGAACTTCCAAAGGTCATTGCCTCCCCCGTCACCCCCCCCCATGCCTGGCGACAAGCAGCCCTTGGGTATTGTCAAAGAGACAGGCTTGGCAGTCTGAGGAGAGGAGGCAGAATATTGCAGCTTAGTAGATTTTAAAATGCTTCTGCCTATAAAGATACATTCAATTTTATTACTGTGTAATTAAAAGCTTTGTAATGAGATTTTTCTCACCTTCTCTTATCTTCTTCCTGACGTCCGTGATGGCCAATGCCACTGTGTGCATGAGTGTGCACCGCAGACCTCTGCCCCATGTCAGAACCCCAGGCTTTAGTGATTTGGGGTAGCTCCAACAATCACCTGATATGAAACTTCTCGTTTAAAGATGAAATTACTTCTTGGAGAATTTTTACCAAAGGCAAAAGAAAGAAGAACAAAAATTCTCCTCCTCTCTACATGCCTCATTACACAGAGATAGAGGATTCAATGTTTGAAAAATTATCATTTTTGTAGGTTTTATTTGTTGTACATGATTGCTGGGAAATGGAGAACTCAGTATGCCAGATGCTGTATCTGACTTCACAAGCTCTGCCCCTACAACTGTCATTACACAAATATATATGCATGTATGTTCATACACATTATATATACATATATACATTTATGAGAATGAACATATGTCTCTATGTTTATATTTAGAATAGAATTTAGAGTAGTATTTAGAATAGAATTTAGGATTTATTAATGTATACATATATTCATACCTATGTATTTAACTTATATACATATGTATCATAAGTGACTAAAGTTACTTGTCTGTATGATGTATGATGTTGGATAATCCCATTTATGTTGTGCATATAGATATTGATTGACACCAATGTAGTGGACACCTTAACCCAGGGATTATTATATCCCCACTGAGGTGTACTTCTAGATTGAAGGTGCACGATGGCAAATATGGTGGGACAGAACTGTGAGAAGAGGATGTGTGGTGGGTCTAGGAGAGCTACAGGTTCTAAGGGGATGCCGGGTTCCCATTGTTTAGCCACTAATTTACCATTTGCCTTGAGGCACCAAAATTGCCCTTCAGGCTTCTTTTAAGTGGGACAGTAAGTAAATTTTACCATAGCTCTCTTAAGGGGCTCAAGTAAAACCCTGGCAGCTTGCAGGCTTGGCAGTGATAAGGAAGGGAAGGGTGTTGGGAAGAAGGGGGTTGGGGGAAGGAAGGAAATGAGCAAAAGAGGAGAGAGGCTGGAGAGAGTCTGAAGACAAGTGTGCGGTTGACAGCCTTTTGAAAGTTGCTCTCCCAGGGGAAGGGGGCCACCTCCAAGCTGCTTCCCACCGTGGCATAGCACCGTCACTTCTGGGTACCTTGTCATCTTTCAGCAGGACAGAGTTTGGGCTTTGAACACGGGTCACCTCCAGATCATTCACATGAACACTTTCACGTGACCCCCCCCCGAGTCTGAAGCACATGTGTCTGCTGATGTCACTGTATGTGAGTTTAGGTACTCAAAACGTCTAAAATCTTAAAAGGCCAGAAATCCATTGTACTTCTGGCAAACAAAACATGGATCAAAATAGAACATGATGCTTAAACTCTTCAGGATTAAATACATTGTGTTTAATGACTTTCAGAGATTTTTTAAAAATTCATAGAAATAATTTTACATTTTTTTGCATTATATGAATTTGAAGTTGTGTAGATTAACCTAGGGACCGTGGTTTTATTTTTTTTTTGAGATTTGACTTTACCTAGGGCTCTAGCAAGTGGTATATGATCTTGTTGAGCAGCTGAGTGATTTTATTAAATTGTTGCAAATGGACATCATTAAGCACTTCAATAAGAGTTTCAGCATCCCAGACTTTGCCTACTTATAAATTAAAAATAGAGGGGCTGGAGCAATAGTGAAGTGGGAAGGGCATTTGTCTTGCACATGGCTGACCTGGGTTTGGTCCTCAACATCCCATATGGTCCCCTGAGCATTGCCAGGAGTAATACCTAAGTGCAGAGCCAGGAGTAAACCCTGAGCATCGCTGGGCATGACCCAAAAAGCTAAATAAAATAAATAAATAAATAATAAATAAAGCCAGTATTTCCCAATTGTTCATCTAAATAACCCACGGGGAGATTATATTTATTATTGCAGTACCTGACCCCTCTACCCTCATGTTTTGTTATTTCCCCTTAGATGGCATCATCAGTTGAGCAGAGTACAGTCTCAAATCTGCTGGATTACATGCATTTTTTGTGGGAGAGAGGGGATGGGTTAGAGGGGGTTGGGCTCTACTTAGTAGTGCTAAGGGCTATGTCTGTATCTGTGCTCAGGAGCAGTTTCTGGTTGTGCTCACAGGAACTTATGTGGTGTCAGGGATTCATCTTTTTTTGTTGTTTTCCTGAATTTTTGGGTCACACCCGCGATGCTCATGGGTAACTCCTGACTCTGCACTCAGGAATCACTCCTGGTGTTGCTTGGGGGTACCATATGGGATGCTGGGGATCCAACCTGGGTAGGCTGTTGCAAGGCAGACTCTCTACCTGTTGTGCTGTCTCTCCGGCCCCAGTGTCAGGGATTCTAACCTGCATTGTTGAGACACCAGTTGTGTGTCTTAAGCCCTGTGTTAAATCTCCAGCCCCTGAATTACATGTCTCTAAGGATCCTAGGTGGCACTGTTTGGACAGTGGTGAAGAGTCAAGGGAGGGGCATTAATATGATTCAGCTACCCTAGTTATGTAGGATGGAGGCATTCAGTGATCCATTCACTGTATGGTTTGCATGTATGCACCAGCACATGGACCTGTGAGCAATGGACATGGAAGCAACATGTCCATTGGCACATACCTCACATGGACTGTAACCTCTGCTCTGGAGAGACTGAATTGTTCACTTTCGGAGATGAGCCAGCTAGAGACCAGGCCACTAGAGATCACTTGCTAAAGAGACTCTGGTGGCTTGAGAGATTAAATGAACATATGCAAAGAGAAAAGTGCCCAAGGATAGGTGTATACTAACTTAAGATATTGAACACTGTATTTCCTGAGTTTCTTCAGAACTGCTACTACTTCAGAGTCAAGACCACCAGACTGTCAGTTTTGTGCCTTTTTTGCAGGGGACCACTCAGGTAGAGATTTTGAAGAAAAAAATTCCTCTACTTTGGTTTAAAAATGTGATTCTAGCATGCTGATATGATGAACGACCAAGTAAGACTGCTTGCTTTATATACTGTGGATATATTATACATTTAACCCAGAGGCCACCCCAGGGGTTCAGTTGTCCCAATCAAAGTGACTTCCTGAAGAAACAGTAAGGTAATCGAAAGAATCTGAGAAGCACCCAAACTGTTATAAAACAATAGGGGCTAGTGGAGAAAATCATTCTTTTAAAACTGAGTGACCGGGAGATAGACATTGCCTTGCACCCACTGAGGGTGGTTTGAATTACTGGCACCAGGAGTGACCCCTGAGCACTGATAAAGGACTAAGTCCTGAGCACAACCATAGTCCAAAAACCAAAAGGAAATAAAAAAAAGAAAATATGCTGGGCTTACTAATGGTAAGAAATTATTAATCATGAAGTAATATGCAAGTATAGTTAGTAGCCCAGCCCAACGGCAAAGTTCATCAATAAAGCTTTATTTGGAGGTGTTTAAGAGTTTGCCTCCCACTCGACAAGCCTGGCGAGCCGTGTTGTATTTGATATGCCAAATTCCAGTAATACATTAGGTCATCCAACTAATATTGGTTTGAGGCTCTTTATGTTCCTGTAGGGCCCTGGCTCTACTGGCATGAGACAGGACATATGGAGATATTACTGGTGCCCGCTCTAGCAAATAGATGATCAATGGGAAGATCGTGATCGTGATATTATACATAGTATCTATGTATAAGAGTATAGCAAGATCTATGTATCTTATACATAGTATCTATGTATAAGAGTATATAGTAAGATCATAGTTCCTCAGAGCTCCATCCAACAAAAACCTGATCTATCCCTATAAGTTTCATCAGTAAATGCTCAAGATGAGAGCCTTCTACTGATAGTACACCACCTACACAGCAGAGCCTGGCAAGCTGCCCGTGTTTTATTTGTTATGTCAAACACTAGTAACAATTATGAACCTCAATTCCATGACTTAAAGAATGTTTGAGGCTCTTCCTGTCCCCAGAGCAAGCAGATGCCCTTGGGCTACACTTGCTTGCTCAGGATGTATGGAGATGTTACTGGTGCCCGCTCAAGCAAATCGATGACCAACGGGAAGACAGTGATACAGTGATACAGTATCTATTAGCTATTCAATTTTACCTTAAGATGATAATGAGAGGGCCGGAGCGATAGCCCAGCGGGTAGGGCGTTTGCCTTGCAGTCGGCCGGCCCATGCCGGCCCGGGTTTGATCCCCAGCATCCCATATGGTCCCCTGAGCACAGCCAGGAGTGGTTCCTGAGTGCAGAGCCAGGAGAAACCCCTGAGCATTGCCGGGTGTGACCCAAAAAGCAAAAAAAAAAAATGATAATGAGAAGAGAAAACCATCTCTAAAATCATATTATTTGAAGGTGAAATTAAAATCAGTTAGCATTCCCTAAGTACACATGAGCTGGCAGGTAGCCCAAGGCATGCCATGCTATATACAAAACCGCTTGGGTTAACTGCTCTTTCCAGCAGATCTATACACTGACTACACCTATATATAGATATTTCAGCATTGATAAGTTGAGCTTATGTGGGAATAATAAACACTATGAGTTTGGGAAGTAATGGATTGCCTAGGTTTAAATTTTAAATTGGGATATGTCTAGCTTCTTGTTTCTTTTTTTAAAGATGGTGTTGTAGGGGGTCAGAGCAATAGTCCAGCAAGTAGGGAGTTTGCCTTGCATGTGGCTGACCTGGGTTTGATTCCCTAGCATCCCATATGTTCCTCCAAGCACCGCCAGGAGTAATTCTGAGTGGAGAGCTAGGAATAGCCCCTGAACATTGCTGGGTATGACCCAAAAAGCAAAAAAAAAAAAAGGTGTTGTAAGCAAATATTAATTTTATAGTATTGTCTATTCATATGAATCTAAGTGTATACATTTTTTTTAAATTGTGCAAGTCTATTTTTGTGTTGATAGTTATAGTTTTTCTTATTTTTTGGTTGGGGGGCCACACACAGTAGTGCATGGGGCTTACTCTTGGGTCTGTGCTCAGGTATCATTCCTGGTGGTGTTCAGGTATCCATATGTGATGCTGGAGATGGAATCTAGGTTGTTTGCATTCAAAGGCAAGTGCCTTGCCTATTGTACTATTTCTCCAGCCCAGTTTTATGTTATTTAATACAGATTACACTATGAGATGACTATTTTTTTTTTTTTTTTTTGCTTTTTGGGTCACACCCAGCGATGCTCAGGGGTTACTCCTGGCTCTGCACTCAGGAATTACTCCTGGCGGTGCTCGAGGGACCATATGGGATGCTGGGGATCGAACCCAGGCCGGCACAGGCCGGCCGCATGCAAGGCAAATGCCCTACCCGCTGGGCTATTGCTCCAGCCCCAAGATAACTATTTAAAAGATAGGTTCTCTGTGTATCACTTAAGTTATTAATTCGTTCATTTGAAAATGTATTTGTGAAACTAGGGAGATAGCTCAAGTGGTAGACTACATGCTTTGCATGTTCAAGGCTCCAAAGCACCAGAGGGTGTGGACCTTACTAAGAATTTTCGTTCCATGTGATACAGACATTTTCCTGAAATCGAAGATATTAGGATGAGTAAGTTAAGTGCCAGGACATTAGAACAGTCATAGCGCAAATTTTAGACAGGTT
Source organism: Cryptotis parvus (assembly GCA_021461705.1). Classification (NCBI taxonomy): domain Eukaryota; kingdom Metazoa; phylum Chordata; class Mammalia; order Eulipotyphla; family Soricidae; genus Cryptotis; species Cryptotis parvus. The sequence goes on along the minus strand of JAJIBD010022284.1, from coordinate 343,015 downwards.
AAACAGGTTATCATAAGACAATGAGAATAAAATTATAGGAGTCTATATTAGATATTCTAACTGCTCAGGACACCTGAGGGTGTGTGTATGTGAGTGAGGAAACAATTTCTGTGAAGGTTATATCTGATTATGTCTTAATTAGTAAGTAGGGGGGTAGTCATGGATTGAGACCAGGAATGGCAGAAAAATGTATCTCAAGTAGTTGAGAAGGAGGAACCTGGACACAAATGAACACATGCAAAGAATATGCAAGATCACAGGCTGGTACACAAGGAACAAGAAGAGTTATAGTCCCTAGTGGGAGACTCTGCCAAGCTTTGTGTGCAAGGCCAACGACCCTAGATTATGTTCTGTAGACAATAAGGAGTCTTTCATTTCTTCATCAACTATTTCCTGAGTGCTGGTCAACACTGTGATGCTTAGGTTATTAAACTGAGTAAAATTGACGCTGGTTCTATTCTTTTTGGAGCTTATAGTCTAATGGATTTGGATTATTTAAACTTGAGGAGTGTTGAGGGTCTTAAGATCAGCAGTCAGTGGGACAGAAAAACAGACTTCCTTGAGAACTACTTGGAGGTTAAAAAATGAACAAGACTTGACAACTGGGCAGTGAAAAGGGAGAGAAAAAGTTGAAAGGGAGGGAGTAGGAAGTCTTCGATGGCTTCAGGTTTCTGCAGTGACTGAATGGAATTGTACCTACTCTGAACTGAACAAAGAATAATGATCAAAAAAGTGGTGATTGCTGAGGAATTTGGATTTGAACTTGCTCTGTGAGTTGGAGTTTTCTACATAGGCGTGATTCTGAAGGCAGATATACAAGCAAATTTATAGCTACCAGAAGAGATCAGTGGCACAGACTTAATGATTATTGAAACTTGGTAATGGAAATAATTGTAAAAGAAAATATGGAAAGTGATAAGTGAACTTAAATTATGTTCAGAGTAAAAAAAAGTTCATGAGGGAAAGAGGGAAATCATTGGATAACATGGATAGCGTTATTGAGGAGGTCAGTGTGGTTTGGAACTTGTGGCTTGTCTGTTGGGCTCTTGGTAGGACAGCAACAGTTCAGTTTAGTTCACTAAGTGTTAGTTGAGTGCAAGAATGTGCCACATCTTGTGTTGAGCCAGGAAGACAAGATTGGGAAGATTCAAATGAAGTCCTTGCCCTAGTGACATCTGTAGTCAAGGAGGTCATCACTTCTGTTCCACAACCAGACACCGCAGCAAGTGCATGTAGGGGGAAAAATACCATTCTGTATGTTTCAGCTTGTCAAAGAAAAAACTCCACTTTTTGAGGCATTCTTGATAAACGAGAGAAATAAATGACTGCATTTATTTCTCTCTGTCTCTCTGTGGAAGAGAAAAGATAGGGTAAAGTAAAAATTGTAGCTTGCTTCATGTTACAGTGACTGCAGCTTTTGTAGTTTCAGAATTAGACAAAACAATGGAAATTATAGACTAATTACATTGGCTTATATACTATATTCTATAGTAATATATTGCCCAAGAAGAACTTTTGAAGAAAATTTGACTGTATCCATTTACAAAAAATAAAACAATGGCTTTGAGGACCATGCACTCTCAACATTGAATTAGAGTGTAACCCAATGATCTTTAAGGTCTTTTGGCCCTGTTTTGTTTGGACATGTGAACACCCCCTACATAGTTGTCAAATCTTTGAAGAATTACATATTCCTCTGAGAATAAGATGAAAAGGTTTGGGCACTATACCCAGGGGTAAAATTTCAAATGTCTACGTATGCACAATCATTGTTTAAACAAGACTTGAGCCCCACATCTCCTCTTGGAGGTACATGAACTTTAGATCAGAATCTCTTATTTTAATGGAGTGCCTAGAAACAACAATAGGTATACCTTACTCTGAAATCATATACATTGAGAAAAACACCTCTTTGGGACTTACTTTAGAATCATGACTCAGATTTACTGTACATCTTATGCAGTGCTTCATTGATTTTATTCAGTCTGCCTTAATGTTACAAGGGACTCCAAGCAACTCACAACTTCACAGATACATAATAATATGCACATATTTTATTAAAAATAATAATGATGTTGTTTGGTATAACCATATGCAGCCACAGCAATCTGTTACTGTAACAGATTCTCTAGTAGATTTTGGGGGAGTTCTTTCTGATTAGGGCTGTTGCATATATTTATATTGGAAGAGTTCATGAGCTATTTCTGATACTTAGACTTTAATCATGCTTAATGAACTGAACTAAACATAATTCTTGTTCTGTTTTGGCAACCTTGTGGATTTCTCCTAATGTTCAGTTTCCTATGTCTACACCATTCTTGAAATGCTAATACTCCAAATGCTAATTCAAGTGAGGACCACAAAAGTTAGATTCCATTTTAGAGAATTGCATTCAGTATTCACAGGCCTTTCCAGAAGAGCAAGGATGTGAGAAGAATGACATTAGGTGGCAATTACTGGCTCCTCCATTGGTGAACACACAAATTTAAACATATACGTTGCACAAAATTTGGATAAACTGAGGTGGAATCCAACATTTCTTGCATGAATGCTTGTATAATGTGGTGATAGCTGTGAGAAAAGAGGAGCCCAGTATCTAAGACTCAACACAATGAAAATGCAATGAATTGGAATGCCTCACAGATCATAGCGGAATCAGAATTTCCAGCAAGGAAAATCTTTTCATGGTGAATTAAGTGGTGGATGAAGAAAAATGGTGATGAAAAAGGTAGGCACAGATCACAAGCACTGGGCTCAGGGCTCACTGCTGAAGATTTAAGAACCTTAGCTAAAGCTATGCAGAATAGAATGTGGAAAATTGAATTTACTAAACAATTAAGCATTGAATTAATCTACATCCTGCACAGTAGAAAAGTGGGGAGGGAGCAGAGCAGAGCTGAATAAATCAGTGGAGCTCATTAAAAGATAGTGAATATATCAGGTCTGATGTAGCATAAAGGAGGACAGTTTCCTGTATAACATGGAATAATTCTTTGGTTCTAAGTCACCTTTCTGGAGTCCTAGTCTTAATCAGATTAACAAACATGCTTCTGATGAGGTTAGTCTGTTGCTCTGTATTTTAGCTTGTTATCATAGCTTTTCTATTAATTACAAGTCAGATCACCAGTCAACAATAGTAGTGAGGGACAACATAAATAAATGAGAGTGCCCAGGAGATGTCATTCGCAGGATCTCATGCATCCTGAAACTCCCACGGGTTCCTGCAGCCTCCCACATGCCTTGCTGGTCTTTTGTTCAATTACAGTTAATGCAATAGTTTGCCATTTCTCCTTCTAATTATATTTTCAAGTGGGATTTGTAGCACATAGAAAAACATCCTTTTACATGTCGAGGCACCGGGGTTTTGTGCCTGGCATTGTCTGTCCCCTGGGTGCTGTACCATTCTTTCTGCAGTGCTCTGAATAAACAAGTCCCCCTTTTAGAGCTGCAGTTGTACAAACTGAAAATGTATGCATTAACTGTTTGCATTCTGAGCATGTGTTCCAGATTCGTCTTACAGCATTCTTCTGGTATGCTGCAGAATGCGTGTTTGTCAAAAGCACTTCTTTCACAGTTCACATGTCTTTCAATCACCGAATCAGCAGATCAATTAGCACTGGTTTTGAGAATATGCATAATGGTTGAGTCAAACCTACAAGTGGTGTCTCTTTCTGTGACTTTAATTTTTCAGACTGTGTTAATCTTGTGGCCAAGATTACAGACTAAGTGGCAGGCAAGCACAGGAATCATTTCCCTTGATTTTTGTACAGAAGCCTTTTAGATGGGATCTTTACTCAACTGGGGTGTTTGAATATGTTTTCACCTCAACCTTTCTATCACCTCTAGGATATTAGAATGGTTTTCAAGAAATGGGCAGAGGACACTTTGATTTTGTGGGGCATATTAAACATTTCATTCGGTAACACCACACAATTGTGAACCATAACATACTGAACTTGAATGAGAGTAATCATGTTTTGCATACAAGATCTTCCTGTTTTCCCACTAATAATTCTGGAGACGAATATCACTTCGCACCCAAACACCAGCTTTCTATTTGCCTGGTTCCTACTGTGCAGCCTGATGGGTGATTCAGAAGGCCATTTTTGAAAGTTAACCTTAAAAGCTAATTAAAATCTTTTCTGGTGATAAGGAGAGATTTGGGAGAAGTGTCACCATGATTGTTTTCTTCAAGAATTTAATTTCAGCCAAATTTTCCTATCTGAGTGTTACTTTAAAATGCACCCAGTGATAAGAAGCAACATCTGTTTTCTGTTCAATAGTACAGGAAGGCTCGGCATGGGGCTGAGTGTACACAGTCCATGTGAAATCCATTGTTATTCCCATTTCTTTTTTTGTCCCTGTGCCTGGTCCCTTTGCCATGTACCATCCGGAAAACAGCTGACACATACTAGCTATTATGGACCCTGGCCTAATTGTGAGGTCTTAAAAGCTCTGCCATGTTTGTTCTAGGCTGAAATAGAGGTCTCTGTAGACTGCAGTGTGGTGGAAACCAACACTTCCATTCTGTGTGTGTGAAGCAGCAGTGTGCCAGAGGGTTCGTTGATGAGAAAAATATACTCACAATCAAGTGGAAGCATTTACCTCCTTTGCCTAGAATGTTTTTGTTTTCCTTGGTAATAAAGCATGCAATTACCTACAGAGGAAGTATTTGCTGATATTATTTTTGCTTAGAAGCAATAACTGGTAAATTTCAAGTGATTCAGTCTTCTTTGAGATGAAATCATTTGTGAAGGAGCCTGTGGAGAGATGACAAGGTTGTTCTGGATTTTGTCTGCTCTGTCATGATACGATGGTATCCCACCTGACTTGTTAATAGACCATTTAGATTTCTAAATTGTGCCTCCACAGCCCTCTTGGAACCGAGATCACGATGATACAGCATCGACCCGTTCAGGGGGAACCCCAGGCCCTTCGAGTGGAGGCCACACATCACATAGTGGGGATAACAGCAGTGAACAAGGTAGGATATGCGTTCTCATTCTCTTTTTTGCTACTTGTTTCATTGTTAAGGGTTGAAAAATCAGGAATGTCTTGTTGTTACTTCTACAGATTTTCCTAGAATGGAAGCCTCTATAATTTGAGAATCAATCTTATTTTATTGTCCTGACCCTTTTCTTTTATGCTATGTCAGCTGCCTAACTGTCCATCACCTGGCCACCTTCATAAAACACATCAGTGAATTGACTGAGGGTGAAATCAGAGAAGGATATTAGAAGACTGAGTGTGCACAAATAGAATGCCAGGAATACTTGACTCTACAAATAAAAAAGTATTATTATTACTTTTCAGGGGAGCCCAAAGAAATAGCCATTAAGATTTCAAGTGTACTGTCTTTAAATGTTTAAAATAGAGAGGGCAGGGAGAGAAAGCTCAGTGCTAGAGTGTTTGCCTTTCATGTGTGAGACTTGGGTTCAAGTCCTGTCAACAACAATAAAAACAATAACAAAAACAAAATGCTTAAAAGGCAAAGGATTTCAAAAACTTATGTTGGGTTTTTTTTATTGGGTTGAAGTCAAATTTCTGGACTTATCAATCTGGTTCTCTTAAGTGCTTGAATTTCGTTGTAGAATCAGGCTACAGGGAATCAGGAAGATATGGAAGGATATCAGATCAACTTAATTTGTGTTTTACCTTGAGTGCACACGCCTCTGTATATGTGAATATCTGTGGATGTGCATGTCTGAGTATAGCTAGTGGGAAGTAAAGTTTCCAAAGCAGATCTTGAGTCAAGTGGTAAACGTGTATGCAGATGTCTTGAGCTGTTTTTGATGAGATGAAACTTACTGCAGTGGATTTTGTGTTCAATGAACGTGATCAAAGTTTGAAAGAACATTCTAAGACTATAAAATCATGGCTTTCTGGAGGTTGATTTGGCTGAGCTCATCGTAGGTACATACTCTGAAATCTGATTTTATGATTCTGTTTCCTTGGCATGTTATTTGACAACAAAAGAATTTTTTAACCTTAAGTGGGCTATTCAATTATAATTGCAAAGTCTGCATTGAACTTAACAAGATTAATTTGAAAACAAAGACAGAAAAGTTAAATTTTGTTTAGACCAAGTGTATGCTGTTTGGATGGGGTTAATGTCTACACGAAAGAATTTTAAGTGTCAGAGACATTTTATTGTTCAAAGAAAAGTTGCTGACTGCATCACCACTCCAAGTGCTGTAACAATGGAGTCTGGAAGAGTAAACTGGTTTTGAGCTGAGGCAGAAACAGGTAACCCTTAACCTGTGACTTTTAGTGGGAAATGATATGCTGCATAAAATTCAAGGAGCTCTTTTTCTTTCAAGTAAGTGTGCGTATATGTTCTGGTGTTGCTGCTTACAGTGCTAGAGTTAAGGAGGTGTCAGCGCTTTCCATGTGAGGCCCTATTTTCAGAATTCAACTTGCACCAGGAGTTTTCAAGATGGTATAAATGGAATCTAAATTCTTCTACCTGTTGTTCCAAATGTCTGCTGGAGGTCACAGCCTGCCTAGTTCTGGAGGTCCCAGCCTGCCTTTTTGTTTCTTTTCTTCACTTCTTGCTTTTTGAGTGGACATATCATCTTTTGAACAAGCAGGTAGTTTAGCAGCATCTTTGAAGACTTATAAACTGCGGAAACTCACTTGAATATAAAATTGTAGTGTCCCAGTTTTCTCAGACATAAAATTTGACAAAAATGATTTTGAGTACAAATATCCCATCCCAGTTCTAATATATAATCAATATATATTATTGATATATAGTAATAAGGAATTAAGAATTTTGCATGCTTCTTTTTCCTTCAATAACTTTTTTCTTATGGCCAATTTAAGAATGAATTTAATTTTAACCAGGAACCCTATATCCTTCACAATACTACACTTTTTCACTTGTATTCTTTCTGTTTCTAGTTTTCATAAAAATCACCAACCAGTGTTTACTTTAAAAAGGCATTTTATGCAGATTATCACAGCTTAATGATCTTAGTTAAATTTTTCTTGAACAATCCTGGATAGTGTGTGTGTGTGTGTGTGTGTGTGTGTGTGTGTGTGTGTGTGTGGGGGGGGGGGATACGGATAAAGTAGGGCTAGTCCCCTTTGACAAATGAGAAAGATAAGCTATGAATAAGTTGAGCCACTGGTTGACGTTCTAGTGCAGCATCAGACTTTAAAATGTTATTATTTATGTAATATTCTCCTCATCATACTCACTTGCTCTCTACCAAAGATCTAAGATCAGTTGCTTCCAGTGAGATCAAGTAGAAATTTTCTGGGTTGGTTCCTTCCTTGGCACCAGCTAATATCACAGGTGGTAGGCATCACACCTCAAGTCTTACCTCTCCTTCCTGTGGGTTCCCTCTGGCTGTATCAGTCCTTGCTAAATGGAAAGGGAGATCTAGAAATGCTGCTCAACAACTTACGCACAGGTCCATGCCAACCATCACCTCTCTGAAGCCTTTTCTTTCCATGCCTGAGACCTGTAGAGCCAGGTCTTTGTGAGTCCTGCAGATGATCTGTGTACACTGGCTTTTCCATGTTTCCCTGTCTGGCTTTTCTGGCAGCAGGGATGTGTAAACTTTGCCAGCATTTGGCCCATAGTGCATGTCCTAAATAGTTATTTACACAGTTTGAGTCCATTTTAGTCAACTGGGTAAATAACAGCCCTCTTCAAAAGATTTATAAATCCATAAATATGTCTTTATACATACCCAATAGACAGAAATAACTCAATCTGTCAAGAACATATCCAAAGAGGTGTTTCCCCACAGACGGGAGTAATACATATTTTAAAACTTTCTCTACTGTATTATTTGAAGTGCATTTCTTTCTTCCTCGTTCCTTTTCAATTTTCGCCACTTCATTATGGCACCTATGGTACAAAAAAATAAGAAGAAAAGGGAGTCCCCTAAGCTTTGTCCTTTGTTAAATGACCTATATGCTTGGTGATGTAGGTAGATAATAGGCTGTTTCATCTGAGACCTGTTCTTTTAGACTTTAAGAGTAAATAAAATAAATCAACCATGAAATTTGCAATAGCATGTGATTTTAAAATAAAGCAACAGTTCCATGTATCTTTGCAATTTGGCTTTATCTGGAGTGCCTGACAATTTGCCAAAATATTGACATTTTGAAATTGATGGAATAATTTTAGTTCGAAAATGTTACCCTAAGCATAGGGAAAATGCAAAATTCAATCCTTGGTATTCTATAGTGAGCATAACTAAGAAACAAAATTAAAAAATAACCAAAGATACTATTATTCACCAGAGAATTAATGGTTATTCATAATCTACTTACCCTCTCCTCACACTCACCTCAAATTATTTGTCATGGCAGTTCTTCCTATGGCATCTACTCTTATTTCATATTAGCACTTGACACCCTTGCCAGAAATTGATTCTTTAATAGAGAAGCTCTTTTAAATTGGCATTTGAGAGGAAAGCTTAACATCAGTATGTGGCCGGGGTCCTATTTACTGTTGTTACAATGCTGCTTTTTCTAAAGATAACAGATTGAACCCTTATTTTATCCCTGGCAATTTGCTTTCTTCCCATTTCAGATGATTAAAAAACGAACACTCAGGAATAATGAAGAGTGAGTAGCTGTCAGAGAAAGCTCTCAGAACTTGTGCCTGGCCTTTGTTGCTTGCGCTAGGACAGTGTTTCCAGGGCCTCAAGCAGAGGCTCCAAAGATAAGCTCAACATATAGACAGATACTCTACTCTTTCATGTGTCTTTTTATTCTCCACAGGACACTGTCCTGCTGGCGTCCTCAGGGTCTTTTCTAGGAAGCGTGTGGTTTATAGGGGGAGAACACTAAGCAAGTCTTGAGTCTGTTCCCACCAAATTTGGGAAAGCCTTTTCAGAAGGGGCTGTTGTGGCTGCTCTGCATTCAGGACTGACAAGTGTTGAATTTGGGCACTCATCTCTCTTTCTGGTTTAAAGTTAAATCAGATGAACTAAAGATCGCAATGAAATAATAAAATGCTGGTGCTGGAGTGATAACACAGTAGCTAGGGCATTTGCCTTGCATGTGGCCTACCTGGGCTTGATCCCTAGCATCCCATCTGATCTCCCAAGCACCACCAGGAGTAATTCCTGAGCACAGAGCCATCACCGGGTGTGACCCAAGAATTAAAAAAAAAATGAATAAATAAAAATAAAATAAAATGCTATATTGAGGGGTTGTCAGGCGGTATAGATATTTCCATCTATTACTTTGTAAATGCTCGTGGAAGTTCAGAGAGGGTAGGAGAGGCCCCCAAAGACACATTTAGTTAGGGTTGGAACTTGAACCCATATAGACTGTCTCCAGGAACCAGCTCTCAATTCTTTCACATCCTTGTTGGTAAATTATTTTAGTGCGCTGAGGCTAGGATAATGTATCATTTTATGAATATTCTACTATTAACTTGATGTTTCTTTCCCTAATATCTGCCCTGGGCCTGGTTCTCTATGCTCTGGTAACAGAGCTAGAAATAAAACAGGATCATCATTCACCTCAGGGGGGTTAGACTGCTGAGTGAGAATCTAGTTTTGTGTGCAAAGTAAAATGATGATTGAGATATTTACAGAGGAGCATGATGACTGATATGATTAATTTGTATTATGTATTAAGAGCCTCTATCATTTCACTCATTCAAGGATTTATTGAATTGAGACTCAGAGCATAGGAACAAGTAAGGGCATTTCTCTTTGCAGAACATTTCCTACTTAAAACTCATCTCCTTTGCTTTTTTTTTTGTGAGGTTAAAGAAAAAGTATTTATTTCTCGATTGAAATTTGATGTGAAACATTCCAAACCTCAAGTACTTTCATGATTGCCATAACCTCTAAAACCCACGGAAACTTCCCCAGTGGGGAGACAGGACTTCTCCAGTGGGGTCCAGGCAGGACTCAGATAAAAAATAGTATATTTGCTCCCACTTTTGAAATAAAAGATGGGGGTGGGGAGAACTGTCTTTAAAGAGAAACAGTGGAAAAGCACTGTTAGTTCTTTATAATAATCTATTAATAGGTCTGATGCCCCATCTAGCCCCCCCCCCCATGTCTGCTGTTGTAGGGAGTTCAGGCAACCTATAGGCAGAAAGCAATTCCATTTATTATTGAAAGAAATCTCAAGGCAGTTGTTTGAGACCTGGGAAGCCAGCAGGCAGAACTGGATGAGAGGGGATGGGGAGAAGGGGGAGAGGGAGGGTGGGGAAGGGCCACATTATGTTCCAGATGACTGAGCAACGATTTATATTCCAGCTCGCCTTTTTACATGAAGAAGAAAAGTAATAACAGCTCAAACCCAGGCATTTGAAACAGTCAGCTGTCCGATGAATAATGGGATAGGTGGGAAGGTGTGCTCTGATTGGATGCTTTAATGAGCACATTTCGCACAGAGTTTGGGCTGCAGTTCCCCTTGACCTTTGCCCTTTATTGACCAAACTGACACTTCATTTTTCACATACTTCCAATTATGTGTCGGCTTAAGTGTTGCCCTCCCTCCTTTATTTCTTTCCTATGGACAACTTGAGAGTGGTTGAGGCCACAGAAGATATTTTAATTTGAAAAACTACCTCAGCAGCTCAGGGTTAGGATGTAATCTGTAATCCACAGTGCTTCAGATGAAAATACCAGTTTAACTCTGTTTGTTTAGTGACAGTTTTCTCATAAAAACAGAATTCCTGGATTTTAAGTGCAAAGTTTTATACTAACCAGAAAGCTCTGAAAATCATGAAAACCCTTTAAAAAAAAGGCTTGTTCATTTTGTTTGTTTAGTTTGGTCTCCCCCCAACTCCATGTGTCTGTTGGTCAGTGACCTCGTCTTCATTGGTTCACACGTTTTTACGCTTTTTACTGCCACGACTACTTCATATGTTTCCATGTCACTGTGATGCATTTTAACTAAGCCACTTTGGAGAGAAGAGAAAGGTAAAATATAATTGTGACCACAGGCCTCAGTCCTTTGGTCAGCAAATTAAAGTGTGGCCTTTGCACACAGTGGCAGGCTGAACAGGGAAATGACTTCCTGATGGGAAAAGTCGGGTGTCCAAAAAGAAAGGGGAAGTTGTTATACTCCACAAATCCCCATTAGCAAAGATCTTGATTATGACCTTATCAAACATGTTGGATTAGATGTATGTGGAGTGAATTGCTTTCCCAAGCACACCCATTCTCTATTCACCTTTTCCTTTTATTGAGTCTCAAACGTGAATGGCCATTTAGTTGCCTCCATTTGCTGGACTTTCAGCATCCTGAAAGTGGGTCATCTCAAAACAAGGAAAAATCCCTTTCTCATCTGAAAGTAGTAACTGTATATCTGGGGGGCATGAACTTGATCATAAGTGTTTTCACAGAGCATCTGTCTTCTCACTGTTAGGCAATACTGCTAGTAAACTTGAGGTCATTGGTTTTCATCTTAAACAAATGAGAAATGCATTTGAAATTATTTATTCCCACCTGCATTTCCATCGAACACAAAATTTATTTGTCTCCAAAATGGATGAAGTGGCACCTACTTTAGTATGTAGCCCTCTGGCATATCCATGGCGTATTTTTACTATAATATGGTAATAAAAGAATATGTAAAAGGCAGACAAAGGGTCTGTGCGTTTTCTGTAAGGTGACCTCTGTTACTAAGTAACTGCTTTACTTATGAGCTTATTAAAAACTCAAAAAAATGAGCTTTTCATACTTCACAGGCATTGATGTGAAAATGAGCTGTCCTGTGAGTAGTTTTCTTGATCATTTTTAGAACAATTGATTAGCCAAAGAGCTTCTGTCATTAGTTGACATTGACTGATAGCAATTTGTCACAAACTCTGAAGGTCAGCTAGGCGATTGGAGTTTCAGCCTGTCTTTGATTGACCTTTACTGGTTCCATCCTCATGTGATTGGGTTTGAATAGGTCTGACCCTCGATTGGAGAAGACGATGCATTAGTCAACAGGGTCATTTCTTATATTTTCTGTTGATTGCTCGTTTTATTTATCATCTGGATGTCTTACCAAGTCATGTACTTTAATTTTTTTTTTTTGGGTCACACCTGGTGATTCGCAGAGGTTACTCCTGGCTCTTCACTCAGGAATTACTCCTGGCGTAGTTCGGGAACCCTATGGGATGCTGGGGATCGAACCCAGATCTGCTGCGTGCAAGGCAAATGCCCTACTGCTGTGCTATTGTTTGCCCCCCCACCTTAATTTTTGAGAGGTACAAATGTATGATACTTTGGCAAGCAGGGCTTTAAAGTCACAATTATGTTTTCCTTTGGTTTTCAGTGTTATGGTGAACTCAGTATATGATACAGACTTTAGTGCTGACACCTCTATCTTCAGTACAGATAGCTGGGATATTGTTGCATGTGATAGGATTGGTTATTGCTATTGCTGGTTTGTTTTTTTCTGGAGAGCAATCAATTCAAGTGTAGTCTCTGAAATTATTGAAAAGTTCTTTGACTTCTTTAGTATTAATGGTGCTTGTCTCTTGAGAATCACGTGATAGTATTGAATAAAAATGAGTGTCAAAGAAGACAATGAGTAATGATATGTCAGTTTATCAATTGACTCTGTAGACAGAAGATATGAAAACTTTTGAAAAAGGTAGATTCTTTTATGGTTTTATTTAGGCTACTGTAAGTGAGAGAAAGCTTCCCTGACTATGACAGCATTAGCTTCTCAGCAAGAGTGGAATATATTTTCTATTGTAGCGGACCTGGAAGTTAATGGCTCCTAATGCTTATCCCCCCACCCCCCCACAACTCTACAATATTCATCACCTATAGAAGAATACATTCCACACTCCTGGTGGTCACATGCATTTTTATTGCCTGATGTGAATTATAAAAATGGTGAGCTGCACTTAAAAGTAATTGAGATCTTAATGTGTAATTAATTAATTCAGTTTCTAAATAAGGTCCTTTTTATTTTTTTGCTTTTTGGGTCACACCTGGCGACGCTCAGGGGTTACTCCTGGCACTGCACTCAGGAATTACTCCCGGCGGTGCTCGGGGGACCATATGGGATGCCGGGATCGAACCCTGTCCGGCATGGGCCGGCCGCGTGCAAGGCAAATGCCCTACCCGCTGGGCTATCGCTCCAGCCCCAATAAGGCCCTTCTTTGCTTGGGTTCCCTCTGAACCTTCCTTCTTATCTTGATTCTGCATTGGGCTTAAAACTATAAGCAATAACTTGTTTTTCAGGTCAGTCTTCCTAGGCATTCCAGGGCCACCACTCAAATCCTGGCAGAGCTTTAAACATATGTTTCATTTTCTGCCCAAGAAAAAAATGAGGGGGACATCCATTGTCCCAGGTGGGACATTGGGTTCTTCACACCATATCATTCTTGGTAACGAAGGGATAAGGAAGTTGAATTTAGGGATGTATCCATTTATTATAGCCCAAAGAGATAAAAAAAAATAGTTTAGAATGGTAATCACTTCAGATGAGCCAGAATATTATCAGGAGTTGTCTTTTTTTTTTTTTTTTTTTTTTTTTTTGCCGCGGGGTCCTGGCGGGCGGGGTAGGGGGGGGGGGGGGGGGGGGCGGGGGGGGGTTAAAGTGGGTAATGTAAATTTATACATTGTAGTCAAGTCAATGAAAATGAATTAACACTTCCTGTATGAGGCTATTAAAAATGTAGGTAAGAGTATTTGCCCTCATGAGGTTTGTGAATACTACCAAGAGTTCAGCATTTAGAAGTGAAATATTCACAAAATACAGGATATTCTTAGGAAACTGTGGTCAGTGTTTTTATCCAACAACATGCCAATGACTCATACTCAGAACTCCATGACCTAAGCAGTTGATTGAAATACAAGGTGGGGAGATACTTGGCCTAAATTCAGAGGGTCACCCATTCTCAGTCATCTGACTGCCTTAGAGGTATGTTATCTGTGGGTGCTATGAAGCCAGTGGTGATCCAGTGTCGCCTCTTGGGAATTTGGTTTGTTCCTCTCACAGGGTTCTATCTGTCCCAGGACTTCTGCAATCTGAGCCATGGCGATCCTCAGGGTTTTGCTTTTCATAAATAACCTGCTGTTGACTCCTGTTGTTCTGCCTCAGGGAACCTGGACATTTGTAGCAAGGGATATCTTTCATAGTCTGGTCAAGTTGAAGAATACCTTCTCAGAGTCATGTGTGAAATATTATATAGAGAGAACTATAAGGAAACCAATTATGTTTAACTGCAGTTGTCAAAATATTATTAATCACATTATAATAGGAATGTTTTGCTAAATATGCATTAAGTATTCTTTATTAGTTCTGTTGTCAACTGTGTCTCTGAAATATGGTATAACTAAAGGATGGTATAAGATATAAAGATTGTATTATGAAATGAAAATATGATTTCTATGGCCATGAAGTACAAGGTCCTGTTAATAATCAGTGGTTTGCTTTATGTCTCAAATCATGCTTCAGAGAATTACTAATTCCAATTAATGGTCAGTGAGAAGAAATTCATTTTCCTCGTTTCTAGTTATTTGTATCTTCTGGAGTTCTATACATGGATCCTGTTAGGGTGTGGAGAAAGAATCCATGTGACTCAGGTTAGAAACTTTTAAACTCAAATGAATCAGCAGGAATTGTGTTGTGTCTTTATGTTTTGTATTGCTTTAGTACCTGTTTCACCCTTTGTATATTTTGACATGAACCAGTCATAGATTGACTACTCTGGGATGATCCCGGAAAGGCAGTATGTATTTGGCATCTTTCAGTCCCCCTTTCCTAGCGTAGTTATGACACATGATCATTGATGGATAATTCTTTATTAATTAGGATTGGGAACCCTCTCATGCTTTCAAATGTAATTGCACAGCATTCCCTCAAGACCTATTTCTTCTGAGTGCCACATGGCTAATCACACTTGGCCACTTCTGTCAAACTATAAATAGATACTGAGTTGTCACCTGTACTAACTCCCGGAAATGCTGTTGGACAGGGACCCATGGTAATAATGATTTAGTGGGGAGCCTTTTCAGCAGTTGGAGGGAGATGGGCTGGGAATACACCTTAAACCATACCACCCACCACCCTCAGGTTTGCCTCTCCTGCCTATCCTAGAATAACCTTAGGCTTCCATCCTCTGGTCCTGTGTGGGTTGCCAAAAGAGGAGGGCTGAAGATGGGTAGCAATGTTTTAGTTGCTTTTGAGGAATTTTAGGATTGGAGGTAAAGAAAGATCCTGGCATGGAACCTGTAACTGTGCCCTATAGTATGGGGGATGGCCAAAGAGCCATATTTCTCTCCCTGGGGATGTGATGTTTAGCTCTGCTCCTGAATGTATCTCTCTCCTCTATGAATGCTAACACTAATTAAGGATAGTGGTAGAGGTTTTGGCTGTTGGCCTAGCAAAAACTAACCCAAACAGTACATTTATGCCAAGCGTTTTCCTTAAAAAAAGAGGTAGGCGTTTTCGACCTCTTACATTGATTGGTCCCAGAAGTGTAGTTGGTAAGTTGGGTTTTGCTCAAGTGTCTGGCTTTGTGGATTAGTTCAGTCTTGCAGATAATTTTCCGTAATTACTTAACCTAAAAGCATTCTGTTTGATTAGTACAATTAGCTTTGGCTTTCCCCCGTTTACCAATACCAACCCATACGCATTCCCTCCTGGACATAGCTCATCTTATTTCCTGACAAGGAATACAAGATGCAGCTCTTATTTTTATGTATTTCCATATCAAGAGGAAAAATGACTCAAACTCTCTTTAAAAAAATTCTTTGCATATATTTTTAAGGATAAATTGAAGACTAAATGTGGAAGAAAATGCTTTTTCCAATAGGTTCGTTGCTGGATTATTAACATTTGATCATTGTAGTCTTTTTTAAAATACTGTTTGTTGAGTTTGAATCTTGCTTTGTGGGGGCAAGGAGAATAGGGCACTACAAGCATATTCAGGAGTCAAAGGCTTCTTCCTGGTGATTTTCAAGCCAGCTAGGTCGGGCTTCAATGCTAAGACCCAGTGATGAGGTATTTGGGTCCTTGCTGTACTCATGACTGCTACAACATCCCTGCAGTGCTTAGGGGGCCTCTAGAGTTTTAACCTAGAAGTGCTTGAGGTTTCACATGGTGCAAGGGATAGAAACAGGGCTGAGCACATGGTAGGCATGTGCCTCAGTTCCTAAATTTGCATATTTCTTGTATGTCCCATTACTTTGGAACAGTGACAGCAAGTAAGGTCTAACATGTTGACATACCCTTTTTGTAGTGTTGGGGCCGGAGTGATAGCCCAGCGGTAGGATGTTTGCCTGGCACGTGGCCAGCCTGTGGCAGCCTGGGTTCAATCCTCCACATCCCATATGGTGCCCCGAGCACCGCCAGGAATGATTCCTGAGTGGAGAGCCAGGAGTAACCCAAGCGTGCCGCCGGTGTGACCAAAAAAAAAAAAAAAAAAAAAGATATATATAGTGTTATCCCTTAGGAGAATATAACTTGATTTAAAAAAATTCATTTATGGGTCTACAGTGATGGTACAGTGGGTAAGAGACCTACCTGATATTTCTTTTGTTTTAAATTTTATTTTCTAATTTTATTATACCACCATGAGATATACAGTTACAAAACTGTTCATGATTAGGTTTCAGTCATACAGTGTTCCAGCACACATCCCTCTACCAGTGCACATTTCCCACCACCAATATCTCCTGACTCCTTATCCAGCATGTGGCAGGTCATCTCCTCCTCCTCCTCCTCCTCCTCCTCCTCCTCCTCCTCCTCCTCCTTCTCGTTCTCTTTCTCCTTTTCCTTCTCCTTCTCCTCCTCCTCCTCCTTTTCCTACTCCTCCTTCTCTTCTTCCCCTTCCACTTCTTCCCCTTACCCATCCTCCTCCTCCTCCTCCCCTCCTTTCCTCTCCTCTTTCTTCCCCTCCACTTCTTCCCTTCCCCTCCTCCTCCTCCTCCTCCTTCTCCTTCTCTTCCTTTCCTCCTCCTCCTCCTCCTTCTCCTCTTCTCCTTCTTTTTTCTTTCTCCTCCTCCTCCTCTCTTTTCCTACTCCTCCTTCTTCCCCTTCCACTTCTTCTTCCCCTTCCCTTCCCCCATCCTCCTCCTCTTCTTCCTCCTCTTCTTCCTTCCTCTTCCTCCTCTTCCTTCCTCCTCCTCCTCCTCCTCTTCTCTTCTTCTTTTTCCTTTTCTTCTTCCTCCTCCTCTCCCTTCTCTTACACATTGTGACTTGCAATACATATGTTTAGGAGTTATTACATATATCCCTTTGCCTACATTCAATGCTCAGTTCTAGGCTGGTATTGCCATTTCCAACAATTATTAGCCCACTAGTTCCTTCTTTTTACCTAACCTCTGAATCCCATACACTTGTGGTAGATTCCACCCACTGACAAGTGCCCCCTGATCCATGTTCTGCCTGGCCTTGGATATTAGTATCATACTATTTTTATATCCTGCAAATAAATTATGTCATTTTTTATCTGTCCTTTCATTCTCTGCCTGGCATTTCTGACTTGGATGTGATACACAACATCCCTTATAGTTCCTGAGCCCCTTCAGGAGCCCCGGAACACAAAGTCAAGAGAAAACCCTGAGCATGGCTGGGTGTGGACCCCAAAACAAAATAAAAAATACATTTATATTTTCTTTCCTTCTTTCTAAGGAGGAATTTAAGGAAGTAATTAAAAAAATGTAGCATGCAATAAGATGTAAATAAATATGAGAAGAAACTAGAAGGAAAGGAAAACTCTTTTTTTTTTTTTTGGGTCACACCGCATGCTCAGGGGCCACTCCTGGCTCTGCACTCAGGAATCACTCCTGGCGGTGCTCAGTGGACCCTTATGGGATGCGCGGGATTGAACCCAGGCCGGCGAGACCGGCCGCGTGCAAGGCAAACACCCTACCCGCTGGGCTATTGCTCCGGCCCAAAGGAAAACTCTTAACTGTCAGTGAAAGATAACATCATGTACAGTAGCACTGCTGTGAATTTGACTCCTAGCTGTCAAAGAACAAAATATAATTAGTGATATGACTTACAGTGTTCACTGAAGTTTCTCAGGAGAATCCCAATGACTAGGACTATGATTTTTAGACACCGTCCCATGTGTCTATGCAGGAAACCCAGTGGGTGGCATAGATTGGCATGTTCCCTTTGTCTCTGCATGCCACTCCTTGCCTTCTCCTCAGCACCCAGCACACATGCTATACACACAATAAGTATAAAAGATTTGACTGATTCGTTTGACTAAATGCCTGGATTCATATTCAGCACATTCTTACTGTAATTCCTTATTCTCTAAGCTACTGTCAGTTTTCGTGATTGAAAGAGATGACAGCTTGCCTTAATTTGAGTCCATCTACTCAAATTAAATTTTATGATGCTATGAGATGATTTCCCACTCTTATTTCTAAAATTTTCTTATTAGCCCCTTTAGAGTTGGTGTTGTGGATGACCGGGAGTTTAACCCAAGCTTTTTGTGGTGCTTTCATACTGAGTTGTGGGCCTCATGGGGGCTTTGGGCTAGGGGATTGGCATCTGGTTGTGGTATCTGCATACATGTTTTCAGAAGTTTAGAACTTGCTCTCTTTTTAGTGCTTACTGAAGGTTTTATGCTGTTCACACACATGCAAGTGAGAGTTATACTGCTTGCATATATTTTTAGTTGGGTGCTTACCAGGGGTTGAACACTATAATTACAATGATTGTATTCACCCATCTAGTCTATAAGGTAACACCTGCTATTGTAGCATTTCAGGTCCTAAATAACAGAGCCAGTTTAGTGATGCTCAGAGCAATGGGAGATTGAACTCATGGTCTTAGGCTTGCAAAACATGAATTTTTTAAAATATATTTTATTATACCACTATGAGATATACAATTACAAAGATGTTCGTATTTGAGTTTCAGTCATACAGTGTTCCAGCACCCATCCTCGCATCAATGCCCATTTCCCACCACCAATGTTCCCAATTCCTCCCCCTCCCTTAGCCTGCCTCTATGGCATGTTCTTTATCTCTATCCCTCTCTAATATATATATATATATATGTATATATATCTACGCTCAGCGGTAGGGCATTTGCCTTGCCGCGGCTGGCCTGTGCTGGCTTGGGTTCCGATCCCGGCATCCCATATGGTCCCCTGAGCACCGCCAGGAGTAACTCCTGAGTGCAGAAGTGCAGAGCCAGGAGAAACCCCTGAGCTTGCTGGGTGTGACCCAAAAAAGCAAAAAAATGTATATATATATATATATATATATATATATATATTCCTTATCTTACACATTGTGGATTGAAATACATACATTTATAGGTTATCCGGTATATCTTTTTTGCCTATATTCAATGCTAAGTTCTAGACTGGTATTATCATTTTCGATGATTAGCACACTGTTCCCTTCTCTGTCTTTTTTTTTTTTTTTTTGGTTTTTGGGTCACACCCAGCGATGCTCAGGGGTTACTCCTGGCTCTGCACTCAGGAATTACTCCTGGTGGTGCTCGGGGAACATATGGGATGCTGGGGATCGAACCTGGCCGGCACAGGCCGGCTGAGTGCAAGGCAAATGCCCTACCCACTGGGCTATCACCCCGCCCTCCTCTCTCTCTCTAACCTAACACTCCTCTCTCTTTGACTCCCACACACTTGTGGTAGATTCTACCTTTGACAAGACCTCCTGATTCATGTTTTGCCTTACCTTGATATTGGTATCATAATATATGTATATATATACAAATATATACATATATATTTATGTTATACAGATAAATGCAGTCATTCTAGTCATTCTATATCTGTCTTTTTTCCTTCTGGCTAATTTCACTCAACCTGAGCCTCTCCATGTCCATCCATGTATAGGCAAATTTCATAACTTCATTTTTTTCTAACAGCTGCATAGTATTCCATTGTTTCGATGTACAAAGTTTCTTTATCCAGTCATCAGTTCTCAGAGACTCTGGTTTCCAGATTCCAGCTATTGTGAATAGTGCTGCTATGAAAGTAAAAGTGCGGATGGTGTTTCCGCTGTGTGTTTTGGCTTCCCAGGGTATATTCCCAGGAGTGGTATGGCTGGGTCAAATGGGAGCTCAATTTCTAGTCTTTGGAGGAATGTCCATATTGTTTTCCAAAAGGCTGTACCAGTCGTCATTCCCGCCAACAATGGATGAGAGTCCCTTTCTCCCCACATCCACGCCAGCATTTATTGTTCTTGCCATTTTGGATATGTGCCAGCCTCTGTCATGTGAGATGATATCTCATTGTTGTTTTGATTTGCATCTCTCTGATGATTAGAGATGATGAGCATTTTTTCATATGCCTTTAGGCATTCGAATTTCTTCCTTGTTGAAGTTTCTGTTCATTTCTTCTCCCCATTTTTTTGGTGGGGTTGACTGTTTTCTTCTTGTAAAATTCTGCCAGAAGGCAGGATTTTTTTTTTTTAACCACAGAATCATCCTTTGAACGCTTTCTCCTTCCCTACTTTTCTTCTTTTTTTTTACATTTTTATTTATTTTTTTTTTGTCTTTTTGGGGTCACACCCAGCAATGCTCAAGAGTTACTTCAGGTTCTGTGCTCAGAAGTTATTCCTAGTGGTGCTTGGGGAACCATATCGGATGCTGGGGATCAAACCAGGCAAATGCCCTCCGTGCTGGATTATTTTTGTGGCCCCCTTCCCCCACTATTCTATCTCCTCTTTCTGAGTTTTTAATATGGTCAGCTTCATTATATAGTATTTTCTCCTTTCCTTGAAACTGATGATTCAGAATAAGAATGCTGATTCTGGTTTTTGACCCAAAAAACAGCACCAGTGAGTCATATAAATGGTTCAAATATTGAGGGATCTAGCTGGGATATCAGAGGATAAGATCCAATTGACATACATAGTTTTTAATTGGAAAATTTTAATGAATATAATTTCAGCTTATATACTTGGAGGAGACTCTGTATAAAGATAAATTTACCAAATCTTCTCACCCTTTTGTGAAAGGAATACATTTCACAAAAAATAAAAGATTTTTTGATATTGGATGAGGGGCTAATGATGTGGCTTCAGTGGTTGACTAAATATACCACAGGGGTGAAGTCCTGAGCTGTGACCTGACACGCTTAGGATCAGGAGAAGTGCCAAATAGGGAATTGTTGACCCCCCCAATGGACTTGTTATGTCCCCTAATAACAACTAATAACATTGATATAATGATCACTTGATCACTTGAATCCCGTTATTCATCGATTTGCATGAGCGGCGCCAGTAACATTTCCATTGGACCCTATCACGCATATGTAGCCCAATGGCATCTTACTGCTGCCATATTAAGGGCTCTTTCGGGTCAGGAAAATAAACATTTCTGTTACTGGATTTGGCATATCGAACATGCCTAGATATAATGAATTTTAATCTTATTAAAGGAATACTTCAAAGATAGAAGAGTAAAGTAGACCCACCTGGGTTGGAGCAATAGTACAGTGGGTAAGGTGTTTACCTTGCATTTGGCTATGCTGGTTCAATCCCTGGCATACCATATGGTGCCCTGAGCACTGCCAGGAGTAATTCCTGAATGCAGAGCCAGAAGTAACTCTGAGTATCACCTGGTATGCTAAAAACAAAAAAAAAGTTCCATTCACTATAGTGTTTGTTGAATGTTCACTATGTACTAGAACTACATCTGAGACTTGAGATTGGAAAGGCTGTTCCTGAGAAATTGACAGTAAAAGTAGAGGGACTGACAGTTGCAGAAGGTAGATTAAATCTCATGGCTGAGTAGCCCAGTGCACTTTGAAAGTGGTGGATGGCATTTACTACACTGGCAAAGATGCAGTTGCTGCCTGAGGATGGTGCAGCCTTTGCTCTTCCCTTCAGAGCTGGCTTTCCTTAACCAACCCCAGCACCCTCTCCATCCATTCTGAATAGGCTGTTTCCCACAGTATATGCCAAGCAATCACTATCTCCCAGAGTTGGCCCTACAAGAAATCCCTTTTACAATTCCTAGTTTTCTCTCGGCTCCCCAATAGGGGTGATCTGGGAAAAATGGGGAGTGGAAGAACATGTGAGGGCAAGAAATTAGTCTGTGTAAAGATAGAAAATAAGCAGCAAATGTGACCCTGAGATTTTGTGTGGGCAGAGAACAGGGTACAGGAAAGCAATAATCAGAGATGTGGACATATAGAGGAGGGGCCAAACTAATCTTTTGTAATCTTTTGCATTGGGCATTTATTTGAGAGACAGTGGGGAGTCACTGAAATGTTAAATGTGTTATGGTCAGACTTGAACGATGGTACAATAAATGTGGAGAACTTGAACCAGAGAGGGCATGGATAAGGGGTGAGGTTAGGAATGGCTTTGAGAAGGAGACTGGAATGGATAAAGGGGCTAGCTGCATACAGGGAGTACTGGAATTCAGAAATTCTGGGATAGTGCCTAGGTTTCAGAAGACTGGTAGAGAGAACACAGGGCCCTTCTGTCACCCATGCTGTCTTAATTTTTATTATTATTATTATTATTATTATTATTATTTTGTTGCTTTTTTGGGTCACACGGCAATGCTCAGGAGTTACTCCCTGGCTCTTCACTCAGGAATTACTCCTAGTGCTGCTCGGGGGACCATATGGGATGCTGGGGATCGAACCCGGTCAGCCATGTGCAAGGCAATGCCCTACCTGCTGTGCTATTGCTCCAGCCCCCCAAGTTGTGTTTTTAAGTGTGTATAAAAACTGCTATAAACTTATTCATAGTTTGTCTTCTCGTTGTAAATCTATTTTAACTTACCTCTTTTTAGATTTTTATAATAAAGTTGAAATTTGCAACCATTACTAAAGAACCATTTAAACTAATAGAAAATACCTATTTTCTGATCTGGAGGTGACCATCTGACCTTGTTGGAGCTACTACAAGCCAGGTGTTTTTGTTTTCAGTTTTAGAAAAACCAGACCCAGGCCTCCTGCATGTAAAACAAGCAATTTATCACTGAACTACACTCCCAGGCCCAGGTCAAATTTTTAACCTGAGGGTTTTTTGTTTGTTTTTGCTTTTTGGGTCACACCGGCTATGCTCAGGAGTTGCTCCTGGCTCTTCACTCAAGAATTACTCCTGGAGGTGCTCGGGACCATATGGGATGCCGGAGATTGAACCCGGGTCAGCCGCGGTGCAAGGCAAATGCCCTACCTCACTGTGCTATCACTCTGGCCCCACACCCCATGCTGTCTTAAGTGTGGTTTCACCTCTTTAGATTGGAGCAGTTGGTATTGTTAGGCATTGTGCGCGGGCACACACACACACACACACACACACACACACACCGTGGCTGAACATACAGCAAGGATTCTTCCCCCTTCTTCCTGAGGGTGGCTCCCAGAAGTCTGGCCACACCACTTTCTCTCTACCACACTCCTTAGTGGTGGAGAAGGCTCTTTGCTCCATGGGGACCAGGCACTGGATAGAAAGGAAGAGGCCAGCCAAGCTATCATGGGAATTTGGTGACTCATTTCATCAGTTTACTGCTCTGAACATGAGGTGACTTCCCTCTTTGCTTGACAGCTGATTGATGAACATTTCCTGAGTATTTGCAGAGTCGATGTTTTGTTTCTCGAGTTTTCTTGTTCCTGGACTCCCGATGGATTCTAATTCTGGTGTGCTTCAGCCATTCCACTACTCAGGATGCTAATTTTTCTTTTTTATGTAGAATCTTCAAATTTTCTTCCTAAGACTTCATAGAATACAGGATTGTTAAAAAAATAGCACTTGTGTCTGCTACATCTTTGCTTGCATTTTCTTCGTGCTAGACTATTAACAAATGAAGGATAATTTTCTATATTACAGTAGTATGTATTTTAACTAGAACTAAAAAACATTACCACTTGGTATTTAGTTGTGTGTGTCAAAATTTGCCTTTAAAGAATAGCAGAGTTTGTGTATCTAGCACTTTTGTTGTTGTTGTCTGATAAACAGCTTTCACTTTCCCCCATGTTGACTTGTATATTTTCAAAGGGCTGCACTTTACTTCCATCCCAGAAGTCTTAATGTTCTGATAAGAAAGAAGTCAGAGTTAAGAAAACATGAATTGCAATGCTAAGTGATAGAACAAAAACTACATATGAGAAATAAAAACATTACTTTCAGCATCCAAGAATGTTCCTTAGACTTTTTTTTCACAATTGAAATAGTAGCATAGGTATACATTATGTGGTCAGAGTTACAGCCTTTTTTAGTAGCTGTCGTCTTTCGATTTAATTTTCATATTTCAGTGGAGGCAGTAGATTTAACGTGTCTTACTTTGCAGCTGGAACGAATTCTATTTTTAATTTGTAAGTCGAATATGGCATAGAGCCATGTGCTGCCTGGATCCAACTGCATAACTCCTGTTGATATCAGTGAGTTTCACGATGGCTAGAAGGAACTATGTGGCCTTTATTCCAAATATCTATTTACTCTTAAGAATTAAACATGCTGAACAAATCCTAGCACTTTCTGAGTTAAAAACGAAGTGTTTTCTGATGTAGCAACCAGGCTGGCTTAAAGAAATAATGCAACAGTTCAAAATAGACACACACATACAACCGTAGAATTGGTTTTCAGGTAGAGAGAGCCAACTGGGCTCCGGAACCTGGCTGGCATAGTAAAGGACGTGGCTGTATTGAACTCCACAAAATAGCTTTTAAATAGAAAAGATAAGAGGAGAAAGCTTTCTTGGTGGGCACTTGTTGGTGGGAGTACATACATTATTGTTGGTGAATAATTCTGGGCAATACTTCACTCCTTTCTTCTGCTCTCTTATTGCCCAGTGGTGGGAATTGTGTGGCAATATTAATTCAGAATAGACTGATGTTTGCATCTATAAATAAATGTACTCAAATCACAATTGTTATAGCAGTATTGTTTGATTACCTGGCAGTGGCCTTGTTCTGAGCTTTCAGATCACCTGTTCATTGGGAACATTTGACAGACCTCATGTTTATTACCCAGTTGAATATCAGTAGCAATTGTAGCTAAAGATAAACAGAAATGCAAGTACTTGTTGACCTTGACTTTTTTTTACAAGATATTGGACTAGATGGCTCTCATTGCTGTTGAGCTGATAAGGTTTATAAACAGTAGTTTAAGGAAAATGTTTTATTCCCAGAGGAAAATGCCCTGTCTGCTGTGGGAAATGGCAATAGACATATACACCCTTTGCCAGATTTGCTTAATTCATATTTATTTGTGCTGTGGGAAAGGATATGGGGGAAGACTTTTTATGACTTGAATAGTTATTTGCACTGGTTATACTATGCTGTGAATCAGTATAGTTAGCAAACTGAATATAATTTTAGAAGAAGTCAATAACTTCCTGTGATGTATATTTAGTAATATGGTTATATTTGAAACTATCACATGAATATGATATTGTGCAGACCTGTGAAAATGAAATAGACTTATGGTGCCAAAATACTCTTCCAGATTTTAATTAAAACACAAGAATGTACCTGGTGATTCTTCTCATGAGGGCTTCCAGCAGGATGCACTGGGTAAAGCCTGTGTATCCTGTAGTCAGCACATTTTTGAGGCACAAATTCTTAGTTTTCAAATTGAAATCAAGGAGCTTGGACCCTTAAGCATTCTGTATTTTTTTTGTGTGAGGTATAAAGCCTCATAACTTGTCCTATTTTCATTTAAAAATCTCTTTGAGGAGCAGTACTTTGGCTCAGTGCCACTAGTTTCAACTTTTGCTCTTAAAATGTTGTTTTGATGCATACTGTTGTGATGGCTGAATTGATTTCTGTGCATAAACGATGGCCTAGATTCTTACCCTGTGGAAATCCATGGAATTAAGAACTGTAGGTGCCAGGAGTGATAAGAGGTAAGCAGATGATTAGATATGCACCCAAGGGAAGGAGGGGGAGCCATTCATTGAATGGAAATAGGGTCTGGATAATTTGCAAGTTTAATGTAAATGTAGGCTACTAATACAACTAATAATTTAGTGCTAATATGCAAGAATAAGTAGATGCTATTTTATTCATTTCCTGTTTGGTGTGTTCTTAAAGGGTACTGAACAAAAACTGTGCTACAGTGAACGATTTCTTTAGCTATCCAGGATAAAATTTGGTCTGCTGACAACTGTGGCCCCTCTGAGAGCTGGGCGGATTCTCTCTGGATAGAAGTTGTGAGACAGTTTAAGATTGCACCATCTGAGCCAGACTTTCTTACAGAGAGGCTTAGAGCACTGGGCTGTGGGATTTCGCCAGTAGATATACAAGCTGCGATTTCACTCAACGTGCCCTTTTAAGTAAGGACTGGTATTTTTTTACAGGGTACAATATACATATACATATATATATTTTTCTAGAGTTTTGACCTCTTAATCTATTTTTCAAAGTACAGATATTTTCCCTAAAGATATATCAGGCCACTTTTGGATGTATGTTTGTGAGTATGGGTCCTTTTGATGAAATTTTAAGATGTAAGTAGCGCCAGTCACACTATGTATTTCCAAATGGTGAATTTCATACTGATGAAAAGCAACAATAACACAATGATAAATTACCTCTTCACAGCCTTCTTTGCAAGGCCCCATTTCTGTGGATTTCTTTGGAGAATAACTGCTTGCTGCTTGCTATCTTCTACTTGCCTATGAAACTTTTCATAAAGAATTGTGGAACTCTTTATGATGACAGATGCCTTTGCAGATTATTGTAATGTCCATTACGGACTGAATGAAATTAGGGAAGAGATTATTTTGACACTGCCCATACTCTTCTCTGCAACAGGAAGACTGTAACCTAGAATCTTGGTCTACGTAACAAAATAAAACAAACCATTCTTAGGGCTGATGACTCTAGTTAATGCATTTGAGATGAGCAGAGGCAAGTCTGCTCTGGAGTCCCAGACAGAGCCCTGCATCTATCAGGAGGGCACCCACAACTTTCAGGGCTGCATGAGGGGGAAGAGGGAGAGCAGAGTGCTCTGTATTCCCCTAGGAGTCACTGAAGGATGTGGCAAGGGCGGGTGGTGAATTGTTTGTGGCCTGTTCTCTGTCCTGCTGGCGAGGAAGGGCTGCTGTGTTTATCTGCATTTTTCTGAGCACCAGTTGCTGTGCAGTCACCTCCCAGGCCTCTTTGTGGGAACGCTTTCTTTATGGTGAATGACGTGGCATTTCTTGTCACTTCCTCAAATTCCTTCCCGCTGCCTATCAGCACTGGGCTGGACTTATCTGGGTTGAGCTTCAGCCAGCCAGAGCTAATCCAGGTTCCTATTTCAGAGAAGCAAAATGACAGCTATGACGCTGCCATTTCTCAGCTTGTGACCTGGGGTGCTGGGGAAGAAGCAGAGAGAGAGGAAAGGAGTAGACAGGTTAGGGGGCCATTGACTCTAGTTGTAAACTTGGTAAGGTGAATCTCTCTTGAGTCCATCCTTCACTTCTTCCTCAGCTGAAAATATTACTTATTTTGATGGGGAGGTAGATAGAAGTTTTCCCCGTTTTACCTAAAGAAATCAAGGGCATCTTTATCTGAGTTTGCTTTCCTTCCTTTCACTGAGGGTGGACCTGACAGTTTTGAGCCTCTCAACAGAAGTCTTATGAATTGGGATTAGAGGATCAGAGACATGTGGTTCTTCTGTTCTGATCTTCCATTATGCAACAAATATTTCCTCAAATACCTAACAGTGAGTTGCATACGATACTGGGTGATAGGAAGATTCTCATAATAATAAATATATTTTCCATCCTTTATGAAATGTATCCACCTTAGTCTCTGGAGCCCTCTACCACTAATCGTAAAGCAGGGCAGCTATCTCCCTTTCCATCTTATAGGTGAGAATTGCCTGAGCCCTGAAAAAGGTGTAAGTGGGAAGACACCAGGACCTGAATCAGCCAGGTGAGACATCTTTTCTTCTCTGCCAGGTGAAAATGTAATGCAGCAACTGGTAACTTCTTGGTCCATTTATTTCTGAAATGCATCTACCAATTCTCTCTTCGATTAAGAAGAGAGAGGAGACAATACACCTGAGAAGGAGCTTTAAAAGAAAGTGATGTGGCATTGCTTAGCGTAATGTTTTATTCATTTATTCACTCATTTCTTCATTCACTTATTCACTTAGTAGTCTTGTACTAATCCAGACAACCAAGATGAATGAATAAGACCAATAACTACTCTCAAGAAATTGAAATAAAACAAACAGTGTTTGTTTGTCTTTTACTCTTGAGTTAAGATTTGTTTGGGAAAGCAATTTTCCCCTAATGTTCCCTTTCGAATACCTACTAGTCTCATTCAGTTCATGCTTTTTTGGTAAGTTTCAGTTTTGAAGGGCTTTTAACCAGTGATTAGAACTGGTGTAACTTTCCACTGTTCTCTCTTCATGGAAGAAATGGCCTCTGTTCCACTTTGAGGGCCTGAAAAATAACTTATATCCACCTCTAAAATGGGAATATTGATAGTTACTTATAAGGTTTTTAGAAAATGAAATATCTTAGGCCAGTGCCGGGCACAAAATAAACATACGTTTCTTATCTGCTCTCATTTTCTTTTTTTTTTTGAAAATAAAAATAAATATTATTTATTATTGTTTTGTCAAGTTTCACAAAAACATTTGTTCCTTATGATAGAGTGATCTAAGTGATCTAAGCTACTGTCATCCTACCCTTCTATGGAAGTAAAATATCATCAGTAATATATACTTTCCATGACATTAAAGTGATTTGAATACATAAATGAATATACGGAGAATGTATATGGCACAAGAGAAGATAAATCAGACTGCTTTAAGAAATGCACTTTGGGCCGGAGCGTAGCCCAGCGGTAGGGCATTTGCCTTGCATGTGGCCGGCCTGTGCCGGCCCGGTTCGATCCCCGGCATCCCATATGGTCCCCGAGCACCGCCAGGGTAATTCCTGAGTGCAGAGCCAGGAGAAACCCCTGAGCACGCCGGTGTGACCAAAAAGAAAAAAAAAAAAAAAGAAATGCACTTTTTGTGCTGTAACAACAGCCTAAAATGACTTGACATTTTTTTTGGTGGTGGGTTGAAGGCAAAGGTTTGTATCTATCTGCCGGTGGTCAAGAAATTCTGTGCTGGAGATTGAACCTTGGTCTGCTTCATGCAAGGCAACTGCCTTACCTTTTATACTACCTCTCCAACCTGACAATCCAGTTTAAACAACTTCCAACAATCCATTAAGATTCAATGTTTATGTTGATATTTAACTATAAACAGAAGTGTTAACACTGTGGTAGATGGCATTTAAATTTCAGTAGAAATCACTAATTTTTGTCTATACATTTCATTATATCGATATTTTTTTTAATATTTTATTATACCACCGTGAGATATACAATTACAATGCTGTTCACGCTGGGGGTTTCGGTCACACAGTGTTCCAACACCCCGCCTCCACCAGTGCCCCCCAGCCACCACCCATGTCCCCAATTCCTCCCACTGCTCTCATTTTCATCCACACCACACCATACCACACCACACCACACCACACCACACCACACCACCACACCACACCACACCACACCACCACACCACACCACACCACACCACACACCACACCACACCACACCACTCCACACCACACCACACCACACCACCACCACACCACACCACACCACACCACGCCACCACCACACCACACCACACCACTCCACTCCACTCCACACCACACCACACACCACACCACACCACCCCACTCCACACCACTCCACACCACACCACGCCACCACCACACCACGCCACACACCACTCCACTCCACACTACTCCACACCTCACCACGCCACCACCACACCACACCACACCACACCACACCACACCCCACCACCACCACCACCACCGCCGCTTTGGCTTATTTTTCTCTATGAAAAAGGCAGATTTGAGTTTGTGCTCATTTGTGAGTATGAGTGATAGTGTGAAAAGAAATGAAGATTCGAGTACTATTCCCAGATGTGTCTTCGCTTTCTAACGGAGTGTTTGCCTGCCCTTTTTGTGTCATGACAGAGGGCACTGCACGCTAAACTTGGTGGTCTCCTGAGATTTTTATTCATACGAAACTCCCTTCTATTGTCCATCACTCTCAGATGTCCCAAGTCATAAATCTGTCACTTTTACTTTAGGAGACAATGATGAGGAAGTGAGTGATTAAAAGAGACTTAGACAGCAGAGGCTAACTGCCACACTTAGCACAACACTATTAGTGCACTGGGTTTCTTCAAAACAATATTATGTGCTAGTGCTCTTGCTATAGCACATAAGAGGCTATGAGTAGATGAGGTTTGTATTGTCTGCCAAGGTGTGTTTTGAATGGTGTGCTTCTTATCGATGGGCAGTTGGGTAGTGTCGTGTCTTCAGAGGACTAGGTGAAACTTCCTCCAAGGAACACAGTCAGGATGGGGAATTCCTTTGCCTACCAGCAAGGTTTCTTCTTACATTCCAGACTTTATCTTATAAAATTTTTTGGTCTTTGATGAAGCTTCGTGGGCAGATTTTAGGATTCCATCTTATCACTGCATTTTAAGTTATAAGAAGATATTCCTTATATGGCAGATAAATTTCATAAGCTGTTATATATAGATCAAAGACTAAGTTCTAGGAATTGTAATTGGTTAAGTGAGGCTCCAAGTTTCTCATATCTATTGAAAAGTGTGAATCTGGGAAGTTGTGAAGAGGAAAACTAGATTTGCACTCAGATCTTTGTTTACAGAAAAACAGCTCTCCTTTTTCAACTGCAGTCTTATTTTTGTGGAGGTCCTTACTACTTATCTGTCCTTTTTGCTTTTTGTTCATGTCTCATTGCTTATATTTCTACCTGTTTTCAATGAACATATAGGATATCACCTCTTTAACTTGGGAATTGAGGGGCTGGAGCGGTAGAACAAGAAGCGAGACTTTAGCCTCACATGCAGCTGAGCCATGCGTACCACATCTGGTCTCCAGAGCACCACTGGTAGTGATATTACCACAGAGTTGGGAATAGCTCCTGAGCCTGCCAGTGTGACCCAAACATGCCCTCAAAGAGATGAGAGTTAAGTGTATTACCTATTTTGAAATTTTTAATTTCTCTTTTATTCACTCTTTCATAGTACAGTAATGTGCATGGGGCTGGAGCGATAGCACAGCGGGTGGGGCGCTTGCCTTGAACTCAGCTGACCTGGGTTTGATACCCAGCATCCCATCCCCGAGCACTACCAGGAGTAATTTCTGAGTGAAGAACCAGGAATAATCCCTGAGCCTTGCCGGGTGTGACCCCAAAAGAAAAAAATACAGTAATGTACCTACATTTTTTTGTCATGAGTAGCAAGCCCATCCCTGGACCAAGGAGTGGGGTTATTTTCCTAACCAAAAAAACATGCCCAGATCATTGTAAAAAGAAAAATTTCTTATACATATGATTATGAGTCTATTGTTTTGTAGCACAACGTAGCAACAGTGTTCAGAAACCCTAAGTCCAACATCATAGAAAATGAAATAGAGTACAACATATGTTGAACATTGCACCAATATTCTTTTTTCATACATTACTTGGTAACACTTTCTCATTTTTATTGTGACTATTTTTATACATGGAGAAAAATAGAATACTCATAACTTACCATTCTAACAGTTAACACTTTGCCATATTTATTTAGTCTATATACACAGATGCATGCATATGAGTATTTCTGTGTATTATTAGGTAAAAACTTTTTAAGAATCATATGTTTCTGGAGATAATACCGATATTCCTCTATCAGAACACTCAGTCATTTATTTGGAGTCTTGCATACAAATGGTAAGACATCAGAGAACACAGCTGTGTTCGAATTGCTGTGAGGCTCAGTCCTGTTTTAAAGATTTGTTCCCCTATTCTTCATCCTGAAAACTTTCCATTTCTTTTGTTGTTTCATTTTGTTTGGGGGCCACACACCTGGCTAAGCTCAGGGCTTATTTATTCCTGGCTCTACACTCAGGGATCACTCCTGGTCAGCAAACGATGTGATTATGTTGAGAATTGGGGTTGGGGATCGAACTTGAGTCAGCTGCACAACAGCTGTGTGCAAGGCAAGCGCCTGGCCACTGCACTATCTCTTCAGTCCCCATTTCTTTCTGTGAGACTATGTGGCAGATGGGTAAGACCTCTGTCTTAGGAGGGCAGTTTCGCAGGTCACCATTCCTTTTGGGAATCTCAGTTCTGTGCTCTGATTAGACAATTCGTCCAGCCTCACTGGAATGAATATCTTCTGGAAATAAACTTTTTAGAAAATTGGGTCAGATCTTGAAATGTTTTCCCTTCGCTTTGAAGTATGGAAATTCTAAGAACTCTCCACAAAGCTAGATAGAATAGTTTTCAGAAAACATTGCATATGTAGTTTATAATTTGCAGGTTCATAAATCCTGCCTATTTTCATGGTCAGTGAGGAGAAATTCTGAATCTACGTCTTATCATTGGTAAAAACAAAAACAAAAAAAAAACAAAAAACAATGAAACAAACAAAAAAAAGCAAAACAAACGAAACCCAGATCTCCCTTCAATTTTCAAAATTTTTAAGTGCAAAGCATTGTCACAGATTTCATTCTTTTCCATATGGATAATACCGAAAAGGTCCAAATACAAATCCAGATTAAAAATAATAGATTTGGAGGGGCCTAGGGCACTTAGTTGTACATGGCTGACCTGGGTTCAGTCCCCAGCACCCTGTAAAGTCCCCTGAGCCCTGCCGGGAATGATCCCTGAGTAAACCCTGAACACTACCTAGTGTGCCCCCAAACACAAACAATTTTTGTGATGATATAATCACTTAATTTTTTATTATTATATTAGTTTTTTATTGCAGAAACATTGGTTTATGTAAATATTTAAGGAATACTTTTATACCTTTCAAAAGTAAGTTTTCACATCGCATATCTACCATGTTCTCACCGTGTTCTCTCCGAGGACAGTCCATGGGGCGCCACTCTTCCTCCATTCTTAGCTCCTCCCTTTCTGATAAGCACAGTTCTTTATTCCAAAAGTGTTACTTTGGGATAGATCTTGTCTATTCCTCGGGTTTGTAAAACCAGTTTATATGATTAGTACTGAAATTTCCTAAAATCTTACCTGTTTAAATATTTTTTTGTGTCAGAGAGAGGAAAGGGTAAGAGTAGCTGGAAGAGAAGGATTAATATGTCATGACGTATCTTTTAAGTTAGATAGCGTATGAGATTACTGTACAAGGTTCAGAGAAGATATTTTTCTTCCTTTGATAAGATGTCCTTCGGAGAATACCACACTTGAGTCAAACAGGCAACCCAA
Source organism: Cryptotis parvus (assembly GCA_021461705.1). Lineage (NCBI taxonomy): Eukaryota > Metazoa > Chordata > Mammalia > Eulipotyphla > Soricidae > Cryptotis > Cryptotis parvus. The sequence continues at coordinate 309,873 of JAJIBD010022284.1, read as the reverse complement.
TTTTGCTTTTTTTTTTTGGGGGGTCATACCCGGCAATGCTCAGGGGTTTCTCCTGGCTCTGCACTCAGGATTTACTCCTGGTGGTGCTCGGGGGACCATATGGGATGACGGAGATCGGGCACGGGCGGCACAGGCCGGCCACATGGAAGGCAAATATCCTACCCACTGGACTATCACTCCCTGCGGAAACCCAATTTTGAATAATTGTCTTTTTCTCTTTTTAAGAAAAGGTGATTAATCCTTAAACTATTGATATAGCTCGACAATATCAGCATTTATCTGTTGTCTTGGATTTAATCTATTGATAACAAGCTGCACACATCTGTCCTGTTATACAATGATTATAAAAACTTCAGTTTAGTATTAGTTCGTAAAATTTCCAGCCAGATATCATTAGTGTAACATCTGCTTTAATAAATGATGTTGAAGTGGGGAGGTTCAGGAGTTCGAGATCCCATTCCTAGAGTAAATATTCCTAAACTGCTTCCCTGCCGATCTAAGGTTCCCTAAAGTTCAATCTTGCAAAGATTTTTTGTTTTTAACTATTTGATGAGAAGATTACACTGCTACAGGCCAGCTAAAAGGATGTATTATTTGAACCCTCTTCCCCTTGTTTTTAAAATCATTGTTTGTGTTGTAATCCTTTCAAAGAGCTAGCCAGTGGCCGCTTTCCTGTTTAAAGAGTACGCTCTTTCCATTGGCAGATCACCTTCATTTAATCCTCTGAAAGTGCATACTTACTTCTTAACAACAATGTGATTTTAGCATCAAGACCATTTTCCCAAGTAAAACTAAATATGATCAACAAGTAGAAAATAAGCCTCCCTTATCTAAGGAGGTAGTGTGTGTTACTTTTGTATATAGAAATTGAACCAAGTGGGATATATGTATGTGTGTGTCTGAGTGGTATTTTACAGACAGACACACACACACACACACACACAGAGGTACAATTAGCCTCTGTAAACATTTGAACTACTTTGTAGTTGAAACACTATATAATATGGGAAGCAGATGAAGGGAGATTTTTCGGGCTGATTCCTAATACAACTGGCTTACTTTATTGTTGGTGCTACTTTAGGGGTTTATTGCATTAAAATGTATCTGTGATTGTTAATAGAAGCCTTTTACCAATTTGCTTAAATATTGAAAGCTAGCAGGATGTGGAACAAGCGTGGCATTGTGAAGAATATCACTCTGGCCCAAGTCAAGTGTAGAATGCCGCAGAAGCATTGTGCTAATTTTAGCTTACAAAGAGGATGAAGATAAACTGCCTACCGCTAGTTTGCCATATGCTATCCTGGTGATAATATTCAAGTGCAAAATATTCCATAGAGAGTCTTATTGTTTCAGTAAGAGAAGCTTGGATAAGAGTTAAGCAAATTTCTGCTCAGTAAGTTTATAAGAAATAATGAAGTAAAACAATTCTCAAATGCAGGTAGATGAAATCTGCTAAATTTATTTTGGCTTTATTGACTTTCATGGGAGTTGGCAGAATTAGTTTTAGTTTATATTTGATCCAATTTTATCTATTTTTCACATGTAAATCTTAAAAATCAATCTGAATAAATATTGATCTCTTTCAGAGAGGCCAAAATACAGTTTGGGTTGCATAAAACTGCTTAAAAGACAGCATCGCAAGAAGGTCAATAAAAGAATAAAGCAATCTGTTCAAGAGGTTTTAAAATAACACTTTAAAAAAAATCCTTTTTAAAAGTCACAATCCATTACATTTCCATATTTGGCAAATTCAGTGCCTATAGTTTCATAGGAGAGTGTTTGACCTATTTATTTGTCACTGAGACCACTTCACAGTGAAGGGATTGTTAGTTCCTGCAAAACTGAGAAAAAATCCAATGTGCATAGTGCATTTGCAGATGGAAACAGACTGTGTAGCCTCCGGATTTGGAGGGTGGGTTGGCTGGAAGCTTTGTGTTAACAACTGGTGAAAAGCTTGACCTTTGCATGACCTAGGTCAAACAAACCCCCCCACTCAAGAGCACTCCTTTGACATAGATACCTGTTTGGGAAGGACCAAAAGAACAGAATGGAGATAAATTTATGGACTCACAAGCTTACTTTTTTAAAAAAAGTTCTAGTTTCTTTGCCTCTTCTAGAGCATAGTGTCCTTCTTGAAGTCCGAAAGGATCCCAAATCTGTGTGTATAATAGGGAAGCTCTTTGGGCGATGCATAGTTGTTTTCTACCTCCCTTCCAAGTGCAATACGATATCTGGGTTGTGATTCAAAGTTGAATGAATGGGCTGAGCTCCACTGATGAAAACATTTGATAATGTGGAAAATAAAGCCCTGGCAAAGAGGAGATGGCAAGACTTCCATTGTTTGTCTCCACACTTTGTTTTTATAGGGGTTCTCACAGGAACAAATAAATTGGAGTAAATAAAAGCAAAATAGCACTGTTAGTCCATATCGTGGCCTCACACATGCTCACAAGTCAACTTTGGCAGGAAACTAGCTAGGGTCTGTTCCCTACCATTCGCATTGCATCTTTATCTCTCTGGTTCATTGTTTGCCACTGAGTGCTTAAACCTCAACTTCCCAAGTAAAAGCTTCCTGTTACTTGCTTTTAAATATAGTTTTGTTACAACAACCCAAAAAAATGGAGAAATGTATTTAGCAAGCTATCTGATTTTTAAAAAAAAGGAATAAAATCTATCCTGCCAATTTTCTTGAGCTTTAGGACTCAGATGCACATGGCTGGTAATTCTTAAATCAATAATCAATTCTCTTAGGTGCTCAACTCTAGGAACTGTCTCCATGCCTTCACATGAGGTCAAAAAGTGAAACAGAGCAATAAACATGTTCAGTGTTTCTCACATCTGCACCTTTGCAGTGCTTCATTTCCCTTAGTTTGAACTCTCAAGCATTGTTTGCGGCTGGGGTTTTCTGCCCTTCCAATTGTGGGTTAACGGAGAACACGTCCTTTATTAATTGTGCTCCTGCTTTGAGATCCTTTAATGTCAGTATATCTGAAAAATTGTATCCATTCCTATGGAAAATGTGGTTCTTATTCCACCTTAATGGATGGGGTTACTCTGATACTTCCTGCAATTTTGGAGGAAAGTGCAGCAGTTTTCCAGGCCTTGGATATAAACAACATTGTTTATGCTGTTTCCACTCTTCTAGTCCTCTGTTTGTGCAGGCCCTAACACAAGTGGGTCTGTTTTGCATTAAAAAAATTAGTGTATGTTTTCAGAATCAATCTATCAAGTTAGGCCAAGAAATGTCAGAAGAATGCATGGTTGGGGGTTACCAAATTCTTGCTTTTAAAACTTTCTTGACAGTCATTTATAGCTCTGAGTCTACCCTCACGTGATGGGCGGCACTTGGTACACGCCTTTTATTCCACATGGTAGTTATTGATTTGGACCGTTCTCCCTTGCTTATTGCGGTGCCAAAAAGTTATTAAAACCAATGAAATGACTCTTTTCACAGAAAACTTCTGTGGTGCCAGAAAGTGAACAGCATTGTGAAGCTATTGTGCTGAAGATCTGTAAGAAAGAATCAATGAACTCTTCTCATTAACTAGTAGTACAGTGAATTATCAGCTAAGGGAAAATAGCTTATTAAAAAGTGAGCTCTGGGGCCGAGTGATAGTCCAGCAGTTAGGGTGTTTGCTTTTGCACGCGCTGGCCCGTGCCGCCCGGGTTCGATCCCGGCATCCCATTTGTTCCCCCTAGCACTGCCAGGAGTAATTTCTGAGTGCAGAGCCAGGAGAACCCCTGAGCAATGCCAGGTGTGACCCAAAAAAGCCAAAAAAGAAAAAGTGAGCTCTGACAAGAGTGAGCGTTCACCTATTAACTCACTTATGTGTGTAATGTAGGAAGGCCAAATGGAGGGCAACTGGGAGTGGGGAGCGCTCTCTCTCATGTGTGCTAAAGAACCTTCCGTGGTATAGGCCGGCTCCTAGGAGAACAGAGGCAGCCCACTTGCCAGGCAGCCGTAAACCTTTCAGTCTCTGTGAACTGTCACTGCCCTTGTTGTCACAGCTCCACGTGTTCTGCAGAACAGAGTCATAAAGTAGAATATGCCTGCAGGTTGTTTCGGTCCATGAGTACAGGACACACACAATTGCCTTGGCAGCTTGCTAAAGTGGAGCTCTGGGTGGAGTGCTGAGGTCTGAATTCTTAATCTAGCTCTATTTAATACATTCAACACTGCAGGAATATGGTCAATAACTCTTACACTTTTCTACTGTGCTTTGGAGAAACTGACTTCTGGGCACTAAACTAGGAAAATTACTGCTGTCATCTGTCTGGGGGCCAGCAGGAGAAGGATATTGGAAGAATGCAAGCAGTCGTTTCTTTAAGCAGGGCTCCAGATGATTCCAGGCTGAAGGTTCCTTCATCAGCTTATTTCTGGGGATCCCCCAAGCAGCAGTCCCTGAGAGCAGCTTGGTCACTGATGCAGATCTGACTTTTCCTGTCTGTTTGGTCAGGAATTTCTCAGTAGTACTAGTGAACAGTATGGTTATACAGTGACTATTGGTCATTTGAAAAATTCAGTTATGAAACTCTTTCTGTTTTATTCATGAGACTATAATTTATTGCATGGCTCTACTGAGGGGTGTTTCTTTTGGTTAGGCTATTGAGCACATTTTGCAGTTTTCTTTTTGAGGTAAGTTATGCCACCCACTCCCATGAAGTTCATCTTCATAAAGGGAAATCAGAGGATGACATTCCATGAAGGCAGGCTTCAGACTGTGTTGCTTGGCAGAGGCCTCGGTAACACAAACACATAAGCATATGACTTTTGGTATTAACAACCTTAATTCCACAAGACTCATTTGTTTAAGATTATCTCTCAACACCCTAAGGAAGCTGGAATTAGCAAATTAACAGAAGAGTGGTGCTTATCGTTCCACAGTTTGGTATTGATGATCCGACTTGAGTGGAATCTATGTCATCTTTAACATTCTTTCAATGGTGCTGTTGTTAGCATTCGGGTAAGAATGCATACGCAGATTCTATTATATACCATCCTTTCCAAGTTAAAATGGAGTTTTGCTGTCTTCCCTAACTGTAAAATATGAGCCTCATTATATAGTTATGTCAGACCCAAGTTGCTTTAAAGAATAAATTTAAGTCTCATTAATACTGTTTTTTTTATTGTGCTGATTATTCTCATATAAATTAGTTTCCATTTTAGGCTATATTTTTAAAAATCACCTTGTTTTTCTTCTTCCATTTTATCATTCTACCATTTATAAATTAAATCAGAAAGTTATAATTACCCTATACCTATACTCCGGGAGTGGCTAAATAGGATATTTACTTGTAGTGATCTTAATTTTTCATTTATTGCAAATGAACCCGAACAAAATATTCATGACTGTTTGATTCTACCTTTCGTCAACCATTATGGCTCCCATAGCAGTAACTTGCACAGTCCACTGTCATGCACTTTCTAATGTGCTTTCTAATGAAAAGAGCTGGCTAGAAATACTGATGTTCTTTATTAAATGTAAGATAATCATGTTAACGTCTATGCTGAGAGACTCATTTGTCACTTAATCAGACCCATTTAAGGAGAGAGAGCAAAAGAGAGAAGGAAGGAGGAAAAGATGGGGAGAAGAAGGGAAAGAAAGAAGGGAGCAAAAGGAAGAAGATGGAGGACAGGAGGAAGGAGAGAAAGGAAAATCATCTGTCTGAATTTCATGTAGCAGAAATATGAATATAATTAGACTAAGGCTAATGATGACTCTGGCCATCTCATGGTTTTTTGTCAAACAGTATTTTCTTTGGCATATATAGGTGGTGGTGTGGTTCACTGTGGAGAAATAAAGTTTTAACAGACTAATAAGGATCACATTTCATTAGTTCACACATGGGAAAAAAAATGGTGACATGATAGAAGATTTACTCTCAGGGTCACCTGTCTTCCCAATCATATCAACCAGTTAGTTAGTTGTTTTATGTATTACAGAGAAATGAGGGTTGAGCTCCTAAAATGATGGACAATGTTTCATCAAATTTTGCTAATAATGAATTTATTATAGTCCATGCATATGAAGAGAGTAGAACCAATGCAGAGTAGGAATTTCAAGTATTTTTCCTTGAAATTACTTATAATAAAATACTTGAAATTAAGGATTAAGTTGATGGCATGACATTCTCTGACCCCACACGAACCCTAAATAAATAGCATAGATATATTCTTACAATCCTTCAATCTGCCACCCTGTCAACAAACATTGTCTGCCTACTATCTGTAGGCCTAAAGAGTATGCAGTGATGAGTACAACCCACTTGCTTAAGAGTCTTATTTTCTAGGGGCCAGAGCGATGATAGTAGAGCAGGTAGGACATTTGCCTTGCAGTTGGCCAACCCATTTTCAGTCCCTAGCATCCCATATGGTCCCCTGAGCACCACCAGGACTAATTCCTGAGTGCAGCATCAGGAGTAACCCCTGAGCATTACCAGGTATGAGCCCCTGCCCCATAAAAAAGCAAAAAAAAAAAATAAAGAGAAACTTATATTCTAGTTTGTATGGCTGGTATAAAGACGGATCATGGAGATATGGCATAATGCCGGCCATTATTGTTCACATGTTAAATGCACTTATCCTTTTGTCCAGTAGGATACTGGCATTTGTCATTAAAGGAGTGGCATATTTTTAAGTGTTTCACTTTTTTCCTAAGAGTTTTTGCATACATATACCACTTGTTTTTCACAGTACCCTTGGATGACTTACTTCCTTACTATCAGCATCCCTAGGCCATAGTGGACAGATGAAGGAAGGTTGGTAGAACATTGAGTCACTTCATAAAAGCTGCACACATAGAGGTGGTTGTCCTGGAATTAGAGTCCCAGGTCATTCATGTATGGATATGTTTGTGTATCTGAAGATGAGAAATAGTGGCTTAATGTAGTGAAATCATTGTTTGCCCATCTGGAAATGTCTCTGCGACTCACTTCCAAGTTTAGAAAGCCCTAGTGTGATTGGTACACATTCAGAGTGTCTAGTCTAACTTTAAAACATTCAATTTCCTACTAGCAAAATAAAGAAAGCAAGCAAATATACTAGAGCTATGTGATCAGTGAAGTCAGCTTTCATAATTTTGATTTTCTTCCTTTCTAAAGTAGTAGCACAGGGCCAGAGCGATAGTACAGCTGGTAGGGCATTTGCCTTGAATGCAGTCAATCCAGGTTCGATCCCTGGCATCCTATATGGTCCCTGCCAGAAGTAATTCCTGAGTATAGAGCTAGGAGTAACCCCTGAGCAATGCTGGGTGTGACACCAAAAAGACAAAAGAAATAAAGTAGTAGCATGCGCCAAAAGTCACATTACGCACCTTGAAAAAATTTTAGACATTTTTCAGGAGAGCCACACTGGGTGGTATTTAGGGCTTACACCTGAATCTGCACTTAGAGATCACTCCTGGCAGAGAGTCAGGGAATATATGAGGGGCCAGGAATTGAATCTGGATCTGCCACATGTAAGGGAAGCACCCTACTGGCTGTCTTATCAGTCTGGCTGCAGAAAAATTTTAGATATCTTTGATGAAGATTATCATCCTATATTTAAGATATCTTTATATCTTTATATCTTAAATATAGGATGATCTGTGAATGCATATCTAATGTATATAAAATTTTTCCCTTTTCTGTTGTTCCTGCTATTATGGTGAATTGGAATTTCACAGTTGGGTTCCTATGCATGTGCTCATACATTTGTGGTGCTTTCTTGGATCACACATTTTAGTTGCAGTTCTCACACAGAGTTTTTTGTGGTGCACAGGAGGCATCACTTGTGTGATACCAGGGTCTGCCGAGCCTTTGTGATTACACCTGATACATGTGGGCAGTGCTAGGGATTGAATTTGAGGTCTCATTCTTGCAGAGCAGAGAATTTGCCACTGACCCCAAGCCGCGCATTTCTTTCCTTAGAAGCCTAATCCTATTTCCAAGAGAATGGAATTTAGCGTTGGGTCAGCCATTTAAACTTCCAGTCTTTTTGTACAGACCAGTTGGTGACAACCCTTACTTTTTCTTTGGTTGTTTATATTATAGGACTTGTTGTTCCAAATATCGCAGAGATATGGAGATTTTTTTCAAATTGATTCTGAAAGGAATTTTTTTGTAGGTATGGAGTGAGATATGGGGGGGTGGGGAAGGAGTGGAAACTGTATATCCAACACACCTTTGGTATCCGGTTTGGAAATAATACCTGACAGACCACTTGGATTTGATTTGGGCTATTGGGGCTTTTTCCCAGTTTGGGTATCAGATGAAAAGAAGATGGGCAATGCTGAGGCTTAGGAGCTGTTCTGAATCTCATTGACCCTGAGCCACAAGGTTGGAGGAGGAAGCCAGGGCAAACAGAGTTGAAGAAGCTCAGTTATTAAGAGCAATAAGAGCTTGGAGAACCTGAGCTGGATATGGAAGCTGGCCTGTGTGCAGGCAGCTGGGTGGTCTAAGATAGAGCATCCAAAGGGTGTGGCAAGTTCAGGCTTGGCATTTTGGCTTACCCAGTCTGATAGGTGGGGCCAACGATAGGGCATTCTAGGCTGCGGGCCAACTCAGAAGTCAGGCAGGACTGGGGTTGGCATCCCGAGGTCTGTTTTCTAGGGGAGAGGATCCCTCCAGCTGGCAGTTGATGGGAGCAGTATTCAGCCCCTGGAAGGAAGATTGGCAGGGGTTCAGGTTGGGCAGAGAAAGAGAGACTCCCAGATGGCTCGCCTTGGGTGATGACGAGGCCCAGAAGAGAACCAAACGTGGAGTAGGAATGTGAAGAGATGGGGACCCCACCATAGGACTGTGTCTCTAGAGGAAGCAGAGGTAGGAAGGGAGATTTGTGCCCAGTGTTACAAATCTCATTGGACTTAATCTAAGAGAACCTCACATAGCTGAGTCTTCTTCTATAACTCTGTGTTGGTGGGATAGTCTCAGAAACTGAAGGCAGCCTGAGTCTCAGGTAGTGTTTACAGAAGGGCAGCTGCAGGATCGCAGAAAGAGGTCCAAGCAGGTTAGAGAAGGCATGGTGCAGGGTTATAAAACTATAAAGCTATAAAATTTCTCTGTGAGACAAAGCCATCTGTTGATGAAGTAATTTCAGGATGCTTCTATTTCCTTCTTTACCCCAGTGACTTTCAGATGAGCAATTAAGGTGACATCCTCACCAAAAACCCCCTACACAGACACTGCTATCCTTTGAGTGGGGGGCAGTTTGACTTTTATACTTGGTATTGGTGATTCAAGAGGCAACTTGTTGCTATTTGTGTAGTTCTCCAGCAGGGAGACTTTCCTTCCTTGCATACATTCATGAAGATGGAAAATAAACTCTTAGGAAACGCGTGTGTGGGGGACCCTTCTGTTTCTTACTCTTGTCTTCTGCTTGCACAGCCGGGAAGGCCTACTATGTGAATGGACCAGTTTCATGGAGCTTACTTATTCCTCCCCACGTCCCAACCGGCAGGACTTCAGATTTCTTCTGCAGAGGGACACTGGAAAGTCACTTATGTGCTAGTGCAAAAGGTGTCCTCTATCCCTGCCATTTCACATGTGACTTCTTCTGAGACCCTAAGAGCCAGAGGGGAGTCTCTGCAGGGCCGTGATCTTGCCCTTCCAGAATGATCCTTTGCCCTTGCTAATGTCTTTCATACCTCTCCCTGGAGCCTGGAGGTTTTTATATACCGCTTTTCTCATTTAATTTTTGGGATGTGTTCTGAAAAATATATTCTCTCCCTCCCTTTTTTGTTCTCTCTCTCATTTTTTTTCATCCATACTTGGAACTGGTGTTCTACCATCATTCTTGTGTGCTTTTGCTGGGTTCATAAACAGTATTTCTTTTCTTTCTTTGTACATCAGAGATGGTTTTCAGATGTAACCTTTTTCAGTGCTCTTTGACTAAGGATTATTCATGCACTGCTTTGAGATTGCATGTCACAGAGCCTCTTCTTTCACTCACTTCCATGGAATGAATATGATTCTGGATTCTTTTATGAAGCCCATGTGATGGGTGAGGATTTGTGTTGGCTCTTCATAGAAAGAGCAATCACTGCAGTCCCTGTTCCCACTCCAGAAAATCTTTCTGGACCAAAGAAATGCACTCAATTGATGTTATCAGATCAAAGGTGGCTAAATTGAGGGAGCCCTTTAAAGTGCTTAGGAATTAGGGCTGAGTCAGATACAAGTTAAAATCATCCATTCTCCTCATCTGTAGAGCAAGCAACTGATTTTCATATCTGGCTACTTCAGTATGACAAGAGATAATTGATGAAAGAATGTAGCCAGTTATTTTTTCTTTGCATCCCCTCATCATCATTTAGAAATATGGGTTATTTCTATTGGCTGCTACCACCAGTTTTTAAAACCTGTAAGAAATTTTTTTTAAAAATATACAGAGACACCTACTTTTTAAGCCATGATAACACATTAAGCTTTAACTTTCAAGGTTTTTGCAAGGATGAATTGATTAAAGAAGAGTGTTAAGCATAAATTTACATATATAATAATTATTAAATTTATATTAGTTTTTATTATGACTAATATTCTTTCTACTTAGACAAGAGATACACTATCATTGAAAAATAGTTCCCATTTTGCTGTAGTACATGAAACTCACTTTTCCTAGCCTGAAATTACTCTCTTTAAATGGTAGATTTTTTTCCTCACAGTGATTGAACCCAACAAAACCTTTCACTGTTGAAAATTACCCCCTAAAATTTATTCAATGTTGCTCTGAAACTTTCTAGTTAGTTATTTTTTTTTTTTAGTTAGTTACGATACTCGAGTTAGTCCATGCTCAGGGTGAGGAACTGAACTGCCCTGACCTCATTCGTGTCCAGGGACTGCAGCGGTTTTCCCATGCAGTACAAAACTATGTGGCACAACAGATTCAAAGGATTGGAGCTGGGTAATCAACAGTAAAGGGTTGGAGCAGTAGCAGATGCACCAGTAATTCTCAGTCATTTTCTTTCCGAAATTGTTGGCTTTCTTGAGGATTTTTACTAAGAAACTAGTATAAAAACCTTAATTTTATTTATTTATTTTGGTTACACCTGGCGATGCTCAGTGATTACTCTTGGCTCTGCACTCAGGAATTACTCTAGCGGTATTTGGGGGGACCATATTGGATGCCAGGGATTCAACCTGGGTTGGCAGCATGCCAGGCAAATGCCCTACCCACTGTGCTATCGCTCCAGCCCCTTAAAGTTTTTAGTTTTATTTTTTTAATTTTTCAATTGTTTTACTTTTTGGGTCACACCCGGCGACCATCAGGGGTTACTCCTGGCTCTTTGCTTAGGAATTACTCCTGGTGAAGCTCAGAGGACAATATGGGATGCCGGGATCGAACCCAGGTCGGCTGTGTGTAAGGCAAATGCCCAACCCTCTGTGCTATAGCTTTGGCCCCAAGCCTTTAGTTTTAAATCCCAACTTCTTTCATGCCATTTTCCTTCTTATGGAATAGCTCTTGATTCTTCCCAAATAATTATAGATATGCATTTTAAAATCAGAATATATTCTCCTCTCCCCTTAATCCATGGTATTTCCTTTAGCTCCATCTTTGACTTTACCCCAGAATCTTACTTTTTTGGGAGACAGATCTTCAAACTAGTGCTCATGGGGCGCTAGACTTATTCCTCATGATACCAGGTCTAGTACATACTGGACCCAACAGCAGTGGGGGTACCAGGTGCACAACAGTGGTGAGGTATCAAGAATAAAAACCAGGGGCAGGAGCGATAGTCCAGCTGGTAGGGCGCTTGCGTTGCATGGCCAACCTGGGTTCAATCCTCCGCATCCCACATGATCCCCTGAGCACCGCCAAGAGTAATTTCTGAGTGCAGAGCCAGGAGTAACCCCCTGAGCATTGCTGGCTGTGACCACCCCCAAAAACAAAAAAGAATAGAACCTAGGGCCTCTGCCTGCCAGGAACACATTTCAGCCCTTTGACCTGTTTCAAAGCTTTATCCAGCTCTTTCTTTGCTGATTCTGTTCCATCATGGGTGCCACACTTTCAGCTACCCTGTGACTTTCCCTGCACAGATACTATTCCTCCAACCTCCATGTGAAGTTCAAGCATTATCAGAGGGCCTCTGCAATGTATGAAGGGGAAAGGCTTTGTGAGTACCTTTTAAGCAAGAGCTTCAGGGAGCGAGGGAGAGTCGGAGGATGGGCATGTTGAACCATCTCTTTGAACTCACTGTCAAGGCTATGCTCCATCTAGCACAGATCAGTGAAGAGAAGCAGGTGAGAAGACTTCCAGAGAATGTGGGTTTCCCTGGTATCATTTGAGATGATGTGAATCAGATGAACTTTATTACTTGATCACTTGACACCCTGTTACTCGTCGATTTGCTCGAGCGGGCGCCAGTAACATTTTCATTTGTCCCTATCACATGCCAGTGTAGCCAGCCCAATGGCATCTGCTTGCTCCAGGAACAAGAGCCTCAAACCGTTCATTCAGGGTCTTGAAGAAGAAGTCTAAACATCAAGTAGGTGGGCGGCTACGTGCTCTTTTGACGTCCCATGGGATCCAGTCAGTAATGGCTCTAGTCCAGCAGTTGTCTCCAAGTCACATTACATGTCCAGCCCATCTGATTTTCGACGCCTTGGCAAACGACAGTGATCCTGACTCTCAGTCATCAACAGAGGCCGGAACTCTGGATTCCTTCTCTCACTTGAGTGAGGCGTGATATTCCAAGCATGGCTCTTTCAATTCTCTCTTTGGGAGATCTGAATAGCATTCTCATCCTGCTTTTGTAGGGCCCAGGTCTCTAAGGTATATGCTAATGCAGTGAGAACAGTGAATCGAAGAGATGTGCCTGGAGCGGAGGTTCTTTGTTCTTTTAGCTATTTCTTCGAAGCTCTTGAAGGCGTCCCACGCTGCTCTCTTCCTCCTGTGCAGCTCAAGTTTTAGGTCATTTATCATGTTGAGTTCTCAACCTAGGGATATATAACTGCTGCATTCATTCTCAACGGAACAAGCATCTCTGAATCAGATGAACTATTTTGCTTTAAATATTTTGTTTAAAATATGAAAATTTGGGACTGGAGAGACAGAACAGAGGTTAAAGTACTTGACTGCCATGTGTCTGACCCTGGTCCTCAGTAGGACATCTGATCCCTTGAGCACTAATAGGTGTGGCCCAATTTTTTCCATTCCCCCTATAATATGTGAAAAATACAGGGGCAATTTAAAAGAACATGCTTTCCCGTCCATAGATACATTGCCATATTTAATTATAGAAAACTTTAGTTTTAAATTTTATTGGTTTAAAATACCATAGAATTGAGAGGGGTGTTGGGCAACATCACACTTCTCTATAGAAGACTCCAGCACAGTATTCCCAGTGTTCAGTGGCTCTCACCCTCAGAAGGACTCCTCTCTGGCCTGACCATAGTACAGTAGGTAGAGCACTTAGTTTTCATGTGACTGACCTGGGTTCGATTACCAGCACCCCATATGATCCCCAAACTCCCCAAGCCCTACTAGGAGTGATCGCTGAGTGCAGAGTCAAGAGTAAGCCCTAAGCTCAGACTTCCAAAGTGTAATGCAGGGAAACTAGAAGGAAAAAAAATTAAGAATGAACAATTTTGATTACATCATTTCATTGTAGAAATTATAAGCACTGCAGCATGTAATTTGTGATTCTAACATACTGCATTCGAGTATCTTGGAATAATCAAAAAATACTTCAGTATTTTTACTTGGCTACTTTGATTTTTACTTTACTACTTTAATTTTTAATTTATACTTTAGTATAAATTAGTGATTTAAAATCACTAATGTTGAAACTTTGCACCTAAAATTTTTTAATTAATTTATTTTTTGACAATTACAAAAATGTTTATATTTGGGTTTCAAGCCATACAGTGTTCCAGCACCCATCCCTCCACCAGTGCCCACCTCCCACCACCAATGTGTCCGGTACTCTCCCTCTTCCCCTAGCCTGCCTCTGTGGCGGTTCTCTATCTCTTTTCTCTCTTTCTCTTTCTCTCTTACATGTTGTGGATTGTAATAGACTTTCAACAATTACTGGCCTACTGTTCCTTTCTCTGTCTTACCTAACCTCTGCTCCCACACATTTGTGGTAGTTTCCACCTTTGGCAAAGACCTCCTGATCCACATTTCACCTGACCTTGGATATTGGTATCATACTATGTATATATGTATATATGTATATATGTATATATATTTATGTCATGCAAATAAATGCAGTCATTCTATATATGTCTCTCTCCTTCTGGCTAATTTCACTCACCATGATCCTCTCCATGTCCATCCATTTATAGGCAAATTTCATGACTTCATTTTTCCTAACAGCTGCATAGTATTCCATTGTGTAGATGTACCAAAGTTTCTTTATCCAGTCATCAATTTTCGGGCACTCTGGTTGTTTCCAGATTCTGGCTATTCTGAATAATGCTGCTATGAATATAAAAGTAGGGATGATGTTTCTGCCACGTGTTTTTGGCTTCCCAGGGTATATTCCCAGGAGTGGTATGGCTGGGTCAAATGGGAGTTCAATTTCTAGTCTTTGGAGGAATGGCTATATTGTTTTCCAAAAAGGCTGTACCAGTCGACATTCCCACCAACAATGGATGAGTGTCCCCTTTCCCCGCATCCACACCAGCACTTGTTGTTCTTGCTCTTTTGGATATGTACCAGTCTCTGTGTACACCTAAAATTTAACTGGTCTTGGATACACTTTGTCTTAGGATTTATAAAAGCTACCATGTAAATTTATGTAGTCACAGTTGAGAACTACTCTCAGATTTGCAAGTCAGAAACTTTTTTTTTATATATATTTTTCAAGTGTGTTCAACATAATTGAGTTTGTTAGAAATTACCTCTTTGAGGAACTGGAGTAATAGTACAGTGGGTAGAGCACTGACTTTGATGCGCCAACCCCAGTTTGATCCCCTGGCATATTCTATGGCCCCCAGAACCCACCACAGGGTGATCCTAAGTGCACAACCAAGAGTAACTGCTGATTATTACTGGGTGCACCCCCCAAACAAAACACAAAAGAAAAGAAATAATCTCTTTGATAAATAAATGCTGTCTTCTCTGTGTAAGGAATATATGTATATATAATACACACATGCATAATGTATATAAACACATGGCATAGTGCTATAGATGTTTAAAATTAAATTATATGTCAAGCTTTTTGAAAGCAAACAAAAATAAGTGTGTCTGAAAACAAAAATAATGTGTATACATATTCCTGCCTGCCTGTAAAATTTTATGTGTGCTTCCACCACTCTTTTCTCTTTGCTGTTGCTGCCATTTACACAAATTGTTGCTTGTGGTATTTGTACATTTTGTTGTGCTTGCCAGAGGTTTCACATCTGTGGTGTTTACACCCCCAGCAGAGGTAATCACTAGTATAACACACTATTTATTGATTTTGGCTTTGGGGTCACACCCAGTAGTTTTCAGGGCTTACTCCTATCTCTGTTCTCAGGGATCACTCCTGGCAGGGCTCAAAGGCCCATATAGGATGCCAGGGAGTGAAATTGTGTTGCCTGTGTACAAGGCAAATGCCTATGGATTAGTACTATTCAGTACTTGCCTCTGTTCTCAGTGAGGTCCCAGTCATTTAGCTTTTATGCTCCTAAACCATCTGGTTGTAGTCTCTGCCTGGGAGAGCATCACTCTGATGCTCACACATCTGCTCATTGGGGTCATGATCTTGGCCTCAGTTCTTACGCATCATTTTTGTTGTGGTGCTTACTTGAGTCACATGCTTTCATTGCAGAGCAAATACATATTTGGCTGAGGTGCTCCAGAAGTACTTACTCTCTTGCAGCCATGGGGGTCTTAGCAGAGCTGCCAAGAGTATGCTTGGTACATGTAGGTGGCACCGGGTGTGAGACTCAAGGTGTCGTGCTTGAACACAGGCACTTTTCATCCCTGAGCCATCCCTCTGCCCTCTCCTCGGCCCCTTCACCCATTTGTTTTCTGCTGACTAAAATCTTTACTTATGATTTATAGAACTTTGGACCATACATTGTTATATAGATAAATTTATATATTTGAGAAAGGATATTCCAAGCAATGAATCTGCCATATACTTTTTTTTTGCTTTTTTTTTGTGTCACACCCGGCGATGCTCAGGGGCTTCTCCCTGGCTCTGTACTCAGAAATTACTCCTGGCGGTGCTCAGGGTACCATATGGGATGCCGGGATCGAACCCTGGCTGGCATGGGCCGGCCGCATGCTAGGCAAACACCCTACCCACTGGGTTATCGCTCTGGCCCCTGCCATATACTATTAAAATGAGTTTAAAGAATAAGCAAAGTACTGATTTCTAACATGTTTTCTGCAATGCTCATTTCAACAGAAGTTTATGACTTTTGCAGTATTTGTGATTTAAGTGTCTTTCCTATTTTATTTTTCTTGAAAAGTGTTGGGGGACTCCTATTTTGTTTTACTGTTAGTATAAATACATAGATTTCGTAATATCTTGCAGTGCACTCACGTCCTGGAGTTTCTAAGGCTTCATTAAGAAGTTTATGCTGTTTTTGCAGGGATTTTCCATGGTATTTAGTTGTAAAAAATGCTGAATGGATGAAAAATGAGTAAAATCTGTGTATTTTTTTCTCTTTCCTATTCATCTTTGCTGTTGTCCTCTGTGTGTAGGCAACTAATTTGCTGTTATTCCCTGAGGGGAATTCAAGTCAAAAAGTCATATTGAATTACAAGAAAGAAGTATTCTATCTGAAAAGATTCAAGTGCAATGATTTCATAAAAAACTTCAAAAATTTATCCTATTTTTTGTTTATACTTTGTATTTGTTCAAGGTCCTCCACTTATAAGCCTTGCATCAATAAATCTTAAGTAAAATATACATAAGAAGATTGATCAATTATTTTGACAAGTCTTACTTTCCATAAACGTAAAAAACATGGTTTCTTCCTTTAATCCTATAAACTGCACATGAAAATTTTGGCAATTACATTTTTTGTATTTTATAAAAAAGAAAGTAAATATTTTTATTCTCAGTCTCAGTCATGGAACTTATATCTTTCTATATCCTTTGTCTACAGTTTTTATGCATTGTGTTGATAGTGAAGAATCATAACATGATGTAAAGTTACTTGAAGGCTGTTAATAGTAAAGAATGAATTCTAAATTTATTTCAATAGGGGGCCAGAGTGATAGCACAGCGGGTAGGGCATTTGGCTTGCATGCGGCCGACCTGGTTCAATCCCTGCCATCCCATATGGTCCCCCAAGCATCACTAGGGGTAATAGCCAGGAGGTAACCCCCTGAGCGTTTCTGAGTGTGACCCAAAAAGCAAAAATAAATAAATAGATAGATAAATAAATTAATAAATAGATAAATAAATCAATAAGTAGATTTATTTCAATATGCCAGCAATCCCTGAATTCTGAACACTCAAATTATGAATGACCTACATGTACACAAATATTCAACTTAAATTTCTAACTCCTGTTCTCACTTCTTTGCATCCTGGGGACCCATTTAATATCATCACAATCTCTGTGAAAATTTTTGGAGTGTTCAGAAGCACTTGGCTTCCCAAATATAAATGCATGGTAAACAGGCTTGGGTGGGATGGGGATGGTGTTAGGTTAAAAATCAATTTGGGAACACACAGGACTACTGGCTTGTGGTTAGTGAACAAATTATGTGAAAAAATGTCAACACTTCTGGGAAGGTGATGGAACTGGTTATTCGCTCATAGTCTGAATTCACTCTTTCAGAGTGCTTTCCTTCTAAACCCAGGCTCAGATCAACCAGACTAAAAACTGGCTAATTTCAATAGTTGGGAAATGATTCAGTTCAGGTGGAAAAAGTAGATCTAAATGAGATCACCATAATGAGAAACCAAGTGTCTCTACAAGATATTGGAATACTTGGAAACTCCCAAAGAGAGAAAAGATAAAGATAGATAGATGGATGGATGGATGGATGGGTGGGTGGGTGGGTGGGTGGGTGGGTGGATGGATGGATGGAGGGGGGGGGGGTGGGGGGGGGGGTGAATGGATGGATGGATGGATGGATGGATAGATGGATAGATAGACAGAGACATACAGAAACAGACACAGAGACAGAGAGGGATGAAGTGCAATAGAGATGCAGTAGAGGAAATTCTAAGGCAATTATATATATTTTGTTGTTTTCCAGTGCCTCTAGCACAGAAATACAAGAAACTCATTTTCCTCCTTTTCTTGTGCTTTCTAATTTCCTGCTGCCCGGGCTCAGATGTTGGTTGGAACTTCATCATTTAATGAATGACTTTAACTTTAATGAGCTAGCTTTGAGACTTAACACCATTCATAACTGGTTTCTATGTGAAAATATGTTCTAACGTCCAAGAGACCTGCTTACAAATTAACCCCCGGCATGTAATCTGTGCCTAAATTGGGGTCTGCTTGAATGCGCTCATTGTGCTTTCATGGGCCTTCATTCTTCGATCCAAGTTTGGAAATGGGGATCTGTTAGGTGGAACTGAAAGAGAAGTTGGTAAAAACTGGTGATCACTTAGGCCATGTAGTAAAAGAGTACACTGACAACTTCATGGACATACCCTTGCTAGCTCACAGTTCTTACAATCCTAGGGATAAACACCAAATTCTGCCTGTGGTCTGCAAAGCTCTGTGGGGTAAGACATCTTTTCCCTCTCTGGTTTCATCCTCTCCCACTTTCCTAGATTCTAGTTGGGTTGTGCCCTGCTTCCCCAGACCACAGGGCCTTTGCACAGGTTATTGTTGTAGCCTAGTGCTTTCTCTCCCCCTCTGTTTGGCTTTTCACTAAATTTAGTCAACTTTTCTCTACCTTTCAGAACTCTGGTTGAAATCATTCCCACCAAATCAGTTTACTTTGCTTCATATAAATCAACACATTCATGGATCTATATTTCTGCCTACAGAGTACCATTGCACATCCATTACTATGATTATTTTAACATCTGTGCCATCTAACTAGAAAGCTCAAAAAAAAAAAAAACCAAAACACTGAAATACTCTCTGATTTTGTTTACCATGTCCCTGTGGTTGGTATAGTATATGGAATATGGGATGATATATGAAATTCAAGAAGCCTTTGCTAAACAAATGAATAATAAGAATGACGTTACCAATAAAATACTATGACATGTGTGGTCTTCTTTTATTTAATGGCACTTGTTATTCTATAAAAGGAGACAGTACTTTCATTGAGAGTAGTATTTGCTGCCAGGATGATTCTCCATTTCCTCCCGTAGGTCTGTGATGGTAGGAGTTCACCGAAGGACCAAATAAGGCTGTGAGCTCAATCCACTGTAGTTAACTATTAACAGAGTTTTGTCACTGTTTAACAAACCTAATTCAACTAGAAAGGAAAAGCCACATGGCAAATCTCTGTGAGGCTTTATACTGGCACCTAAGAAAACTCACCTAGACATTTCATTATGTAAGTGCCCATAAGACATTTATTTAAAATTTGCTTATTCTTCTTTCACACTCTTCTTACCTCTGTCTTTTCAATCACTATCATTGGTAGAGGTGCAGCACGGAGCATTTGTTAACTCCTTTTCAGAACTTAGCATTTCTATTGCATAATTAAATCTAGTTCCTTCTCTTGATTTCTAAGAAATTCCTCAGATTTTTCAGGAAAGCTGTTAGTGGTAAAATAAAATAGACAAAAATGTGTTATTTTCCCCTTTGATTTTTCTTTGATCAACTGATAATCCTTTTGAACTAAGAACAAGGAACCCTAAACTCTTAAGGATAAGAAGTAGTACCAAAGAGAAACAGTTAATAGAATAATTCTAATCAAAATTAAACTTAGATGAAGTTAATCTTGTTAGATTAAGACTATTGCATATTTGTATATTGACTGCAGATTTGGAGATACATGAAGCATTTCATTACAAAACATTTTGTTTACCTTGAAAATGTCTAATAAGACTCAGGGGCTGGGGGGCCGGAACAATAGCACAGCGGTAGGACGTTTGCCTTGCACACGGCCAACCCCGTTCTATCCCTGGTATCCTATATGGTCCCCCAAGCACTGCCAGGAGTAATTCCTAAGTGCAGAGCCAGGAGTAAACCCCTGAGCACGCCGGTGTGACCCAAAAAAGAAAAAAAAAACTTAGGGGCTGTATTGTGTATTCATTTATCCTCAAAATATTTTTAAATGTGTCCAAGTATCTTGATTATGACATGGCAATTTCTAATAGTACGAGATATAACATCCTCAGATAACGTGTTACTAGGGAAGTTCTTGAGGCTGGTATGGAAGAATATTTTAGGAGAGACTGGCAAAATTAAGGAAAGCCAGTCATCAAATTTCTTATTTAGCACCATTTGTAGAAAGTGTACCTCTGAAATCTAAGCTCAGGATCATAGGGTGTGCTTAGAGACCATTGAGTTTGATTGCTCTGGTGAAACGGGAAGATGTGTATATTTGGGGGATTGCATTGGAGAAAATGCTGACCAAAACAAATAATGTTTGCCTTAATTTTGAAATTTGAATTATGTTTGAAATTTGACGCCAGGAAAATTGTCGCAAACAGCAAGAAATTGTGTTAGGTAGAAGTTTTAAGTTATAATTGCAGGATATATAGATGCATTTCAAAAGAGTTATGGTCAAATTATGAAAAACTTAAGATACTTTCACATAGTTATCTTGTATTCAGGATGAATTCAAAGATTCTGAGGAAATGACCCAACTTTGGAGAATGCATTTTTTAAAAAAATTTCTTATATTTCATCATTTCAGTTGGTGATTGATATCTGTGAACTTATTTTATGTATGCATCAAAAAGAATTTTGTCAGCTGGAAATTTAAACTAGATTTTTCATGTTTTGAAAAGATGCATTTATTTTAGTCATCATAAGCAGTTGACCAGTTTAAATTCCAAACATGGGAAACACTGGGGTTAGAGAAACTTAGGGGCGTAATACCAATTGATCCTTAGATTTCATGTATTCTATAATCAAGTATAGAGGACATATCCAGAAATAAGCAGTCCTAATTGAGTGTGATTTAGGTTGCAGTGGAGGAAAGCCAGAAGAAAAAGGATCAGAATTGCAAAGTGAGGTCACTAATCTCCTCCCCTCCCCTCTCCTCTCCTCTTCTCTCCTTCTCTCCCCTCCCCTCCCCCTCCCTTCTTCTCCTCTCCCTCCCCTTCTCCTCCTTTGGGTCACACCCGGCAATGCTCAGGAGGTACTCCTGGCTCTACACTCAGGAATTACTCTTGGCGGTGATTGGAAAACATATGGGATGCTGAGGGTAGAACCCTGGTTGGCCTTGTGCAAGGCAAACACCCTACCCCTGTACCATTGCTCCTGCTCTATTATTGTTAACTAAACTCTAATAATTTTAAAAAAGGTTTAAATCACACATTTTGCTTCTACATGGATGGAATTAGAAGTTATCTTGCTTAGTGAAATCAGTTGGAGAGAGGGCAAATATAGAATGATCTTTCCTATGTTCCATATAAAGAAACATAACAAGGGAATAAGAAATGGCCAGTGGTTACAAAGCCTGCATCTAGAACCAGTCTGCCAGAGGGATGTAAGAGGGTGGGCTGAGAGGAGACCTGGAGACATCGGTGGAAGAGGCAGTGATATTTTGGCGGTTATTGTAGTGTCATAATGTTTTGTACAGGAAATTAACAGTATTGTAAATCACAGTACCTAAAAAAACTGGAAAATCTTTGTTATTGGTTAAGAAGTTTTTGAGACTTGGGACATGGAGCTAGGGATATCTCTGAGAGTAATGTAGGGATATCTCTGAGAGTAATGTAGGGATATCTCTGAGAGTAATGTAGGGATATCTCTGAGAGTAATGTAGGGATATCTCTGAGAGTAGTGTAGGGATATCTCTGAGAGTAATGTAGGGATATCTCTGAGAGTAATGTAGGGATATCTCTGAGAGTAATGTAGGGATATCTCTGAGAGTAATGTAGGGACATCTCTGAGAGTAATGTAGGGCTATCTCTGAGAGTAATGTAGAGATATCTCTGAGAGTAATGCACATGTTTGCTGCAGGCGGCCTGATTTCCCAGCAGAACATGGTCCTCTGAGCACCCTTGGAGCGATCATCAGTTTTTAGCACCTGGGGGTGGGAGAGAGTATGGCCTTGGCTTTACATGCAAAAATCCTGGTCAGCTCCTGACACAACACAGTCTCCCAACTTCTGCTGACCATGACCCTTTTCCAGGCCCTGAGCACCAACCCCAGCAAAACAAAAGAGAAACTAGAGAGTGTTTTTTTTTGTTTTGTTTTGTTTTGTTTTGCTCTGTTTTAGTTTTTGTTGTGCCAGGCTTATATGATCAGATAGAAAAATCACTTTTCGCAGCTAATATGCATTCTAAATTAATACAAAACACCTCCTTAAGAATCTGAGGTATTCTAGCTAGTTCCTGCGAATAGGTTTTCTATCATTCTTACCATTTAGCCTTGTAACATAACACAGAAACATTATCCCATCTGACTTTTGACATAGCCATAATCTGCAGCCATAAATTTGGGATAATTTTCATATTCTTTCTCTAGCATCTTGGGCATCAGGCACAGTCAGGTAGTTTCCCTACAAAGGAACAGAGGGAAAGTGACTTCTCCATATGGTTGGGGAGGTTTATGCCAGCAGCTGGTGGAAGGGCAAGAATGTTCTACACTTTGTTCAGGGGTGAAATGCCATATCCCTATTTGTATGTATGTTTTCTGAGAAAACAGATGAGAGGAAGAAAAACCTTAAAGTTGTGTTTTCTTTGTGTTGGCTATTAGAAAATCCACAATATTCCTGTTTGATGAAAATTTAGACACATAAATAGGAGCTTGCTTCTTAAATGATCATTTAGTGTATCTGGGGTTGGGGTTAGGTCATATCCAGTGGTACTCTGGGACTATGCCTGGCTTTTTGCTGAGAGGTAGGGGTAGAGGGTTTGGGGCCATGTTCGGTGCCTGGGATCAAAATGGATTGGCCACATGCAGTGGCCAATCCCTTGTATACAAGTGCCTTTTCCCTTGTATTCTCTCTCCAACCCTGAAATGATCATTTAGAACCTTTCATAATACTGTGGAACTTACAAAGCATAGAAAGATCTGATTATAAATAGACTCCATTTGGCAGCTCGTTTGGAGATAGACAGGATTCTAGACATTTGAAATGGTGAAAAGCAAAGACTGTAGCCTAAAAATGTCGGAATCTCAATGGGAAACGACCAGTGTCATGATCTTTGGGTAGATTCTAGCCAGACAGAGGGTCCTCAGCCTTACACAATCATTTGCCAGGGCAGTTGAAAGTTCACATCTCTAATTTAGAGTTTCACCTCAGTGCCATAAAGAACCTGGGGCACAGATCACCCGGTTCATGTCTACCTGCTGGCCTGTTGACCAAAGAAGTTACCATTAGTTGTGATGTAAATATTTCACTTTTTTTTTAGCCTAACTCAGAATAGCATTTTGGGACTGGCGGTCCTGGGGGGAAAGGGGAAGTTAGCACGAAGAGAAAAATAGGAGCCAGGCTTTGACCTGCAGAAGCGCCCCTGCTGACTCGGTCTGTCTGACCCATTGAATGTCCTGAATACGATAAATGCTGCTTTATCCTGCCTTGAAAGGCACGAGATAGCACAGTCTAAATGCCTGGGCATGCTTAAATAGGCGACTCGGGATGTTTGAGTCGAGCTTGTTTGAAATCTGAGCTCTCTGACAGCCTGGGAGCTGCCCCAGGTCACCTGCCTTGCTCCGCAGGGACAGGCCCAGGTCTCACAAGAAATTGTCCATAGACGAATTGTAGTACAAATTCCTTTCTTTGTTGCTTGGCCTCTTTCACTAGACCATGGCCTATAAAATTTTGTAAAAAACAATTCTTAAATATTATTTGAAAGGGCAAATGGGCCACGCTGAAAGGTTTGACAGTTTGACATATAGTGCATGGTTTTGATAGCTTGGAAACTGAACAGTGTGGCCAGGATTCTCCCCCTGCTCGTTAGGGAAGCCTGGTGTTTTTAAATAGTGTCTTGTTGCTTCTCCAAGTTCCCTCTGCTTCCAACACTCTGACAGGCAGTGAGTCTGCTTCAGTGATCTTAAGTCCTTTTTAGACTAATTTTCCAAAGAGCAGAAAAAGAGCTAGTACCTTGAATCTAGCATCCAAAAAAGCACATCACCAGGTACTTCCAATTAAGGAGCCATTCAGATAATCGTATCAAAGCAGATCGCTTTCCATTCGGGAGCTAACACCAGAGCCGGTGCCTAGACAGAACGGCGCAGCAGATCTTGACTTCAGTGAGGGGGAAAAGAGGATTTGAGTGGCCTGGTCTCATCAGAGCGGGACGTCACTGGGAAGTGGAGTTCTGCATTAGAATGTTGCCTAAGTGCAGCCCCTTGTGCTCAGCTCCAGCCTCTGCCTGTACATAGCCAAAGGCCATTTGCAGGAGCCTCTGTCCCCCTCAGACACTGGCCTGCTAGTTAATTGCCACACGGACTTCATGACACATGGGCAGATAATATGACATTTTCGGTTTCTGTCACTAGCAGACGCCACAACGTTGCTTGCACTAGTTGCTAAGAAGCTGTCAGAAACCATTAGCAGTTGGCTAAAGTCGCCCTATGGCATTTCCTCATAGCATCAGCAAAACGAGCATAAATCACCCACTGGAGCCTACTGCTATCCTAATGAGGCTGTAAGCTTGTTTATGGACTAGCATCATTTTTATGATTATTTCCACCTTTTCAGTTTGCCTTCATTTAGCGGCCGGAGAAGTCAGCTTCAGGAATGAAGTCACTGCTGACATTTTACAAATGTGGTTCAGAGCTGCTGCCTGCTGCCGTGTGGTTGGCCGGCGGTCCTCCAAGTTTGTTTAGTGATCTTAAAAAATAAAAAAAATAAGAAAAAGGAAATAAATCCTCCAGAGACCGCATAGGGGTGACTGTATCAAATGGCAGAGTAGATGGAAACGCTAAAGGTACAATTGACCATTTACAATTTCCTCTGAGGTTGAGACGTTTCGAGATCAATTTTCAATTTTAGAAAGTGGAAGAGGTTAAACAATTTATTAAAATCTATGAAAGTGCTTGCTTTTAGAATAGTCTGTTTTATTATGCGCTTCTCCTTCCCCCATCTTCTCCATTTCCCTCACTTGTGTCGGGAAGGAGCAGGGTTTATTGTTTTAGGCTTTTCTGAACATGCACCAGTATTTACACTGGATTGAAAGCATTTGCTTCCAATGAAAATCTTGTCTTAGATTACAACCCAGCAGTGTAATTTCCCTCCCAGATGGGAGTAAAGTAGCTGTATTTGCCTAAAAACAGTAGGAAGAACAAACTGTGCATTAAGCCAAGGCTGTTTTTGGCTTGAGCTAATGATGTAATAGAAACCTTTTATTCGGGAGAGGTCACTGCCAGGGACTGAGGGGGTGATCTGGCTCGGGCTTGAAAGGTTTCTCCATTGTATCTACATAAGTCTTCACTTTAAAAAATTCTGTTCCTAATGCTTCTGCTTTCATACAGCAGAAATAAACAGGAAAGGTTCTGGTGAGTGTTACACAAGGAATGCAGAAAGCCTTCCTCTCCTAATGGAGTATATAATTCAGGTGCCCTCCAGGCACGCTTTCAGGAATTCTTTTGCCTGAGGTAATGGGAAGCTAAGGCTGCTTTTAAGGCCTTGATTATCTATTGATGCACAAAGCTGGAGAAAAGTCATCTCCGCTGGATTACAGTAGATATTTCCATAAATTATCAATGAATTCTCTTCTAGGCAGGCACTAGGCATTGCCTGCTAAATTAATCTGAAGGGGGTTTGAGAGGGATAGAAAGGTTCTTTCTTTTTTTTTTTTTTTTTTAAGGTGGCAGACCATCATGGAGAGGGGGTGAAAAACTGTGTCCTGAGGTTAGACTCTTTTCATTTTTAATCAGTGACCAAGTAATATGTTTCTTTCCTGGGTTTCCTTTTGCACATTGAAAGTGGATTCACCCATTGAAAATTTAAATGCTGTTGAGTTGTTTTCTTTTCTCATGTTTCTTTAATGAATTGTTATTTTATATGGTGAATTGCTTCTCTGAATAAAAAGCCTTTTTAAATACTGGACTTTCAAAGAAATGATTAGGCAGATCCAAGGGGACTTCTTATAAAACAGGTTATGCAAATAAAGAGTTGGGTGGAGTGGAAGGAACTCTGATTTAGGGAAGGGGATGTCTGGTCCCCTAGAGAGATGGCCTAGGCTCCATCCCTGCAGGGACTCTTAGGCAAGCCCCAGAGCCCTCCAGACTCCTGCCTCATAGGTACCCGGGTGTTAGCATTGTAACTCTGAATCTGTCCAACTTTTTTTTCTTTCTGGGACACACACAGAAATGCTCAGGGGATACTCCGGACTCTACACTCAGGAATTTTTTTTTTTTTTTGCTTTTTTGGGGTCACACCCAGAAATGCTCAGGTGCTCAGAGAACCATAAGGGATGCCATGGATTGAGCCCAGGTCCTCTGCATGCCAGGCAAACACCCTACCTGTTGTTCTATCACTCTGGCCCCCTAGTACTGTGGAACTTTTTAAAATGCAATAAAATTTTGACTTTTCAGTTCATAAACATTTAATTTAGAAGAGTTGGGGGAAAGTTTTGCATGGAGCATATGCTGTGATCATAGGAGAAATGTTGAAATGAGTCTGTTCCTTACACCAACATGCTTTTAAATGCTAAACTCAAGTCAAGACAATTTGGAGGAAAAAATTTCTTTTTTTAGGAGGTGGTGGGGTACCTCCTGGGGAACTGTTAAAAACAATTGGTGAATTGCAGCATAACTTCCATTCAGATGAGATGGAAATAGCTGGAATCAAAAGAGAGTTCTTTCTTATACATGTCGGAAATGTAGGTCACAGAAATGTAAAAACTGCAGGAATCTGTGGAGCAGTTACCTGAATCTGAAGCTGATTGATATGCTGACAAGGAGAAACCGGGTTTCCAAAGTGCCAGGTTCTTTGGACCTTGTAGACTGCTCTCCATGACTCACATCACCCCGTGCCTTGGATCCCCATGGTTACAGCTCCCTGCTACATCTCTTCCTTTGGGGCCCAAACCAACCGCTTCCTTTCTGAAGAGCCAGTAGCTTCCATAGAGAGCTGGGTCAAGGGACAGAAACATGTTCACAGCAGTTTAAGCTGCATTTTAGTGTACCCGGTGTAGTCCACTGTTGTTTTTTTTTCCTTTTTGACTTAAATGCAAAACAAAAGGCAGCTACTTTCTGTATGTACCTTATGAGTTATTTTGGATAGTCTGATATCATGGACTAAAACTTCCTCCTTTTTCCTTATTAAATATGGCATTGTAAAAGTATACAAAATATATTATATATTTTAATTTTATTGTGTCACAGAGCCAAAATAGTTTCTAGAAGAAATTTAAATGTATAGTCACAAAAAGGGGGAGAATAGTAGCGAATATATAGAAAAGTGCATAGGTGACTTTTAGCAAGGAAACCATTTAAATCTAGGAGAAATTTGAGAAACTGCCTGGATTTTACTGCATATAATTCCAATTGACTATTAAGTTTAATTTAACATCACTTTCTTTTATTTAAATAGTAATTGTTTTCTAATTAATAACTATTCTGCTTCTTCCTTTATTAAAACTTGATGCTCTCTTTCTGTGACAAGAAAAATGATATTCTATTTGAAGCATAGCTATGTCAGACCGCTTATGTGATACATTACCTACATTTCCGTGGCCTACTTTAGTCTTAAGATAGATTACTTGTGGAAATAGTGGATATCTTCTCACATTTGAATTCAAAGACTTTTATGTGGGATTTGAATATCCAGACAAGGGGAAGTCCCTCCACTAAGGGCAGCCGCCATGTTGAACTCTTCTGTCAAAGTTCTACTTGACATATCTCAGCTATACACAGTGGAATAATTGCCATGACCTCCTAGCTACTATAGAGATTGGATATTTGCTTCCATTCTCGTTGGCTTTTCACACTGTTCTTTGGAAGAAGTTCCTTAGACCTGATGACTTTTGAGCTTAGGTCTTGTTCTTTCTCTTTGTCTTGGAAAAAAAAGTAGTACCAGATAAATGACTAATCATTAATATTGCACTTTTGGTTTTGTTTATATCCAAAGGCATTCTATTTGAATAAAGCATGTCAAGGTAGCATCAGTCAAAATTTGATTCACTATGTTTGCAGGTGATGGCTTGGACAACAGTGTAGCTTCCCCAGCACAGGTGACGATGATGATCCAGATAAGGACAAAAAGCACAAAAAGCGTGGCATCTTTCCCAAAGTAGCCACAAATATCATGAGGGCGTGGCTGTTCCAGCATCTAACAGTAAGTGGATTCTAAATGACATATGTAAACTAAATATGGACAATGAACCAGTTTTGCTAGAAGAAAGAAATGATCCCTCTGGACTTAGATATTTCATAAACACTGTATCCCCACAGTTTTTTTTTCTCCCAAAGTGCTAGCACCTGTTTTCTAGTTTTGGACCCCAAATGAGGAGGTTTGCTAGAAGTTCGCTGTTGGAATTTTGTTAACTCTCCTAAGTCAGAAGGTTTAGGAGTTCATGTGCACTTGGGATTTGAAGCATGTATGTTAATGATGTTGCTTCTCTCAGTGTGACTCTTAAGTACTTAGACCAAGATCCAACTAAGAAAATAAGACAGTCCCTAGAGAGAAGGACTTAAATTCTTCTATAGCTTTAGTGGACCTGTATAACAAATGGTCTGCAAAAACTTAAATGTTGTTGCGATGACAAGATGCGCACATAATTTGCTTTTAAAGTGGTTTGAATGCACAGTCTTCCATAATAGAACATTCATCTGAGTCACAGTTGCACAGTGAAAGTTGTCCCGTATTTAGAACTGTAAAGGAAAACAGCAATATAGAGTCAGCTCTTCCTGTGTAGTCCCTTGTGACTTTTCAAGCAGAGTAACAGTTTATATTGTCTGTGTGAGTATTGCTGTTTTCACTGCAGGAATTCTCCTGGAAATGTGAGAAACTGGAGACTTGGGGCCTTATGCCACTGAGGGATTTGTTTTGCTTGGTTATTATTCTGAATGAATTTCAT
Source organism: Cryptotis parvus (assembly GCA_021461705.1). Lineage (NCBI taxonomy): Eukaryota > Metazoa > Chordata > Mammalia > Eulipotyphla > Soricidae > Cryptotis > Cryptotis parvus. Next base: position 280,882 of record JAJIBD010022284.1, on the reverse strand, counting down.
GTTCAAAATATTTATAATCATAATATTTTGGTGGATATTTTTATAAGTGCATACTGATGTAATGACATCTAAGAAAAAAAGATAAAAGTGAAAAAAAAAGAATAAAATGTATGGGTAAAGAAATATTTTATAAATCAGTGAAATTGTTGACCAGGGTGACTATCAATAGTAGAGGAAAGGGTTGACTACAGAGGGTGTAGCCTAGGCCAGCCTAACCTAAGAAAATGAATGTTAAAAATGCTTGGATTTTTTGTTTTTTAATGTTAGAAGCAAACTTTTTTATGTCACTATTTTCAGCAGTTTGCTTTTCTGAAAGTCATTTATTTTTCTTAAATAGATCAGTTAATTGTGCATTGACATATATGTGTCTAGATCTGTTCTGTTGTTCTTATGGCCCTTGCCCACATGTGAGTAGTACTGATACAGTATGTGACCAATAGCCTCGCTCCTCCGCAGAAGAGCTATACTCCAGTATCAGTGAAAAGTAGAAATTAATTAAAATTTTCCAGCACCTGTGAATAAAATAAAAACTGAGAACTGTAAGAATAACTAAAACTGAGAACAGCAAGAATAACTAAAAAGTGTTTTCTGTCTTTTCTTCTTTCCATCATGAGTCTAAACAGCAATCAGACCATGTGATTTGTAAACAATTCTTGATATTGACTTGTTAGTTAAAATTGTATATTAGTGGATTGTAACAGCACATTCAGTTACCTGCAATGAAATTTGGGTACTGTTGCTAACTGACTGAGACACACATATATGCAGTTTGAGACCTGCATGAGCAAGTTTTCTATTGAGGATTATCAACCGGTACTGACTGGGAGGGAAAGATTAGAGTGTAGAGTGTTATAGCATGAGTAAGAAATAGTATGGCATCTAAAATCAGCAGGAGGTAAGAAGTGACAATTGGTCAAAAGTAACAGTGCAACTATGCTCATATTTCATCAACAGAGTTAACTAGTTAATCTGATATGGAGGCTGATGGGGCTTGGAACTCAATCGGTTGACCCTGAAGTCACAACCAAATTATTTCTATTTCCTATTCTAAGAGGGAAGAAAAAGGAATAGATTTCGCAGCCTCCATCTCAATTTGCAAAGGAGATATATGACTTGACGTGAGACTGAGGTGCCCTTGAATAAAATATAATCAAATATTGGTTTGATAGAATCAGGAGAGAGAAAAGCAAATACTTTTATTCATCTACCAGTCCCTTGTTTTTTGAGGTCATATCCTTGTGCACAGGACTGTATCATCTTAAAAATTAAAAAAATCATTTTTAATAGCCATCATTTATCCCACGTTGCAATACTTATGTGGTCTATATGTTATTGGGGCAGTTGTAGCTGATGTGATTTCTGAATGCTTGACACTTTGAGGTCCAGCTAATTTCTTCAGTTTTGGAGACTCTACTGGCTGGTATATTCTGGAAGGGAAACCGTGAGTCCATGTTTCCCTACTTGATTTCTGATGGATATGTCCAATCTCCTTTCCGACTTCAGTGTACCTGCTTCTTCAAAACCACTGATAATAATGGCCTAAAAGGTGATCACCTTCATGACATTGTCTAAAAAGAAAATTAGGAGACATAGTTAAATTTTCTTCCTTTCTTTCTCCAAAGGAGAAAAATTTCCTTCTCTCTCCCCCCTAAATACAAGATATAATGGGCCTCCAGTTATAGGAAAAACCTTCCCTTTTGCTTTGTTAGACTTCTTTTTCCTTGTAATGATTGATCATTGGCTCTCAATGGAATTATGGAATTTTCGGGGGTTTACTTCATACCTTTGACCTTAGTATTATTAAAGGAATGAAAGGACAGCTTAGGTGGTCTATATAGTCTAGAGCTGATCAGAATAAAATCTGTGGAATAACTACAGCGCTTAAAGACAGTTTTATTTGTTCAAATACAAGTAGCTAATGACATTTTACTTCTAATCCTTTAGAAACTTTATTCAGGTGCCTGAAAGGTCTTCAGGGATGCATAATAATTTGAAAGATTGTAGGCAGATTTTAAATGACTACATTATTTCTCAATTATTAAGGCAACTTATATTAAACATCCTTTCCAATACCCTGATAGTTACAAAAGAGCAGTGGAAACTGACCAATTAAAAGAATATTTTTTATCATATTATTAAAAACCTGATCTTTTAAAATGCCAAAGACATATTATAAAACTTTACACATCTTTTTGAAAGCAAATTGCTTTTGTTTCCTTTTTTAAAAAAAAGGGTCAAACTTATCATTGCTTTTATTCAGTGAAAAATATCTGCCTTTGAAAAGGCTTTCAAGCATTTGTATGTGTCAAGAGGAGTAGAATATGCCCTGAATTAGAAAAAAAAAAATCTTTCTGGATTTGTATCCCAGCAGCATAAGAAAAATGTCTTGTTCTGCACTTATCTACAGGTAGATTTAATCAGTAACATATTTCACTATCCCAAAGAGAACTATAGCTTCTTTCTTGGACTTGTCTCTAGTAATCTAAACTGGACATATTTGTACATACATAATGAAAACAATAAAAGAGAAAGGAAACAGGTCTTAAACTTTGGTGGTTATGGGTAAACGGAAATTTCAATGATGCAAATTCCCAGTTTAGATTTAGCTGAACATTTGCCAGTTATGATAAGTAGAGAGGTCTCTTAAAAGAACCTATTCCTTGGAATTGAAAAGAATGACTGACATTTTTTTCAGATAATAAGAGAGAATGAGAAAGAAAAATAAAAAACCTTTATTGATAGAAATACTTGCATTTGTCTGAAGATAAATTATTGCAAACAATTAAAAAGTACTTAATATTTGTGTATGAGTCACTGTATAGTCACAATTAGTTCAGGGGCACATGCCACATCAAAGGTTTTTTCTTCTTCAGGCATTATTCAATCTATTAATATAACCCACTAAGTCATACTGTTTAAGCTGAAAGTGTTTTGTATATTACTGGTTATTTTGTTATTCAGTGTTAAAAGACATGTGCCTAAGGGCCTAGAGGAAGTGAGGAGAAAGAATAAATAGGATCTTAAAGCTGAAAAATAAGATTTTTTTTCTTTCTGTTTTCCTACCTAACATATTGAAGTTTTAAGTATAAACAACATAGAAAAGCAAGTTAATATGATTTCTTATCTAGAATATTTCATGATATGTTTTCTTGTGTGGAGCTTTTTGTGACCCAGGAGTCCTGAAAATTAGGGAAAGTGTAGGTTGTTTCGCATACCTGCAGATTCTGTCAAGACCCCATTCTCCAGTGACACACATTGCATGGCCAGTAAGGGAAGTTGAATCTCACACATTCTATTCTTCATTTTGCTTTTCTTGGTCTCTCTTCTTCTGATCCCTCTCTCTCTCTCTCTCTCTCTCTCTCTCTCTCTCTCTCTCTCTCTCTCTCTCTCTCTCTCTTTCCTTCCCTTTTTTTTCCTTTCCTCTTTCTTTGAGTGAGCTTCTAGCCTGGAAAATACTTTTTATCTGTATGGCCAACTTTATGTCCTGATTTCTGATTTATAAGACTTTCCTTACAATGTGAATAAAGCCAAATTGAGGGATTGTAGAATCTTCCTGGTTGAGAGTAGTGTTTCCATAGAAACACTATTAGATGAAAAGTGCCCCCATGGGTCCCCCACTCTAAGGATAGAGTAAGTGGAATTGAATTGGGAATTGAATGCACTAGAAGAGACAGATGTTGTTTCATTGGCTTTGCTTTTGGTAACAAGATCTGTTAGAGATATCTTAGTGTCATATCTCTGCTGGCAGTTTTGGGAGCATTGATCTCTAAACATTATGAATTATTACATTGACAAAGTGTTTCCAATTGCTATCCAGATAACCCATTTTGTTGATCAAGGTGAGTTAAAGGTCAAAAAAGCAAATAGATCAGTGGCATGTAGATGGATAGAAGATGAAATTTGCTCCTCTTCTTTTTTTCTGTTTCTCTTTCAATCCTTCGCTTCTATATACTTGGCCAGTTTTAATTGTGAATATTCTTACCATGCCTGCCAATTAGCTTCTCTTGGGTACCATCAATTCTAAGAATGTGGTGGAGCTAGAAGATTATTCTCCACTCTTGCCTGAAATGTCAACTAGAGTGATTCATTGATTTGAGGACAGCCCCTCCATCCAACTAGTCCTGACCTATCTTTGTGTTTGTCTGCCTGAGCCAAAGGGAAGTAGTTTGCAGAAATAGAAGCTTTGATCCCATCTTCACTGTATGTTACTTGCAGATACGAATTGACTTTTGAAAACAAGCCTAGGAGACCGAGAGATAGTACAGTGGGTAAAGCTTGCATTGCACACTCCAGACCCTGGTTCAATCTCTGGCATCCCAGATGGTCCCCCAATTGCTGCAGGAGTGATCCCTGAGCACAGAGGCAGGAGTAAGCCCTAAGCACTGTTGGGCATAGCCAACCCTCTGCACCTCTCTCCCCAAAGAAAGCAAGTGTGAAAAAATCAAAATGTTTGTCCTTTCATATGTCTGTGTACCATATTAAAACAGAACCCTCTTAAGTCGAAAAGGAGAATCTCTGCAGTTGCCACTTTCCCCCTTATATATGGTTGCCATTCACCCTCACACACTTTAGTAATGATGATCATGAGAATTGGACTTGAATGTCTGATATCTTAAAAATTAAGACAAATTCCTCTGTCTTAATTTTAAAAGATCTCTGCTATTTTGGAGATAGCATGTACAGACTATGATTAGGTAGCACCCTGACTACTTATTCAACTGGGACTTGTTTGTGTTGGAAGACAAATGAAATAGATTATTTAATTACTTGGGGGTAATACTGGAATGCCCTAGTTCTTCTGTGATAAACATCATATAAACTCTCTTTTAATAATGAATCAATGAAGCGAGTGGTTTCTAGATTCTGGGGCAACTGACTTTTTCTTTTTCTTGGCTGGTTATTGAAATCCTAATGGGATGGGTGGTGAATTTTCTTAGGTCAGGTAAACTGAAAAGGCTACAGCTGGAATTCTTCACCCAGAAGAATCAGAGTTAATACTAATGATCATTGTGAATTAGAAGATCAAAGGCGAAGCATCAGCCTGTTCTCCAAGTTGTTGCCCCAGAGGCCATTAGTGACCTGGCAGAGCTCCCTCATGGCCTTCCACACACCTCCTTCCCTTTGCCCAGGCCTTTCTTCCCCACTCATAGTAATGCACCTCTGACCTGGGGTAATTATAGTAGGTTGATGAGGAGGTCTGGGGGTGGGGATGGGGAGAACAAGCTAAGATGAAAACAAAAGTTCAACTTTAAAAGTACCTATTTACCTAAGTGTATAGAACTTAAAGGCGTATGAGTTCTGACTAATGTTATTTTCAGGGTGTGATGGAGCGCTTTGGGCTCAGTCAAATGTTTTGTTCATTTACCTCAACGATGATTGGTGCCTTATGTAAGGGAGTTATATAGAGTCTGGCTGGCAATTTGTCAGATTATTCTAAAATTTTCCCATTGTTTCCAAGGCTAAGTTAAAAATACACTACCATTTGGTTTTCTGATGTACTCTTAATTGGGCTAATTAAATAAAGGATTAGGTTCAAAACAAAAGTGCTCGTCTAAGCACAGTTTATTAAGTTGATAGTTGCTGATGCACATTGACTGTTTGAACACTAGCCAGCCATTTATGCTTCAAAGCATATATCAATATCATGGCCTCTTTTGATTCCTCTTAGTGGCGACACATTTTGGAAGATAAAATATCAAAACCTGTTAATGCTTCTCCTCCATTTTACTTTCTGATTCAATTTAAAGCAAAGCATAAGTATATGTTGTTTTTCCCCTTTCAAACTAACACAGTTCAAACTTTAAGAATTTTATAAAAATTTTACTCCCCCTACCCCCCATTTTCTTAATTAAGATTCCCAGTGAAGGTACCTTGCTTTAAAGTATGACGGTTTAACCAAGGGAAACTCAGATGGTTTTGTTTTAGAAAGGATTCCAGTGTTTAGGTTGGTTGGTTGGTTGTTTTGCCAGTAGAAGTAAATCTATATGTCATGGAATTTAGGATACTTTGTTTGACTTAACTGGAAACATCTTAGTCTTTCTTAGGGAGTATGAGTATGACATAGTTGGGCATTTTTCTGTAGGAAACAATCTCTTTGAACCCTTGCCATCTGTACCAGTCTTCGTGGGGGAAAACTTATCCATTTTATTTATTTTAATTCCCTAAATAGCTGTGTTTTCTGTTTCTGCTAATGTTGCTCATGCAGAGGGTAACCAAATATAGGAACTCACATTGCAGTGACTGTTGTTGCTATCATGAAACCGTCTTGGTCAGGACCAAGCTTACCAAGCTTTCGCTAAATGCCACGAGGTAGTAACTATTTATTTTATCACGGCTCCATGCTAATGATAGTGTTGTATAGGTTTGAATCCAAATGACTGTTACGGAGGGTTACGGGTGCTTCCATGATGCTTGGACTTGTTCCTTTAAAGTTCTGAGCTTGATAGGCTTGACTCTTCTTGATGAACAGCTCAGTGTGTCCAGAGCAGGAGAGACCTCAGAATTTTGAAGGTGCCCGCTTAGGCCTGTCTTTTAGTGGGCCTGAGAAGTGCTTCTGTCGGCAAAGAGCTGAGAGAGTTATGCTAGGCAATTTTCTTGGCAATTTTTGAAAGGCAGTCTAGTTTTTAAGTTTTTCTATCACAAAATGCCTTCACTAAGCAATCTAGAGCTTAGTGAATGTACGGTCCAATACAATATGTATTGCTCTGTGTTTGAATGCTACTAAAAGACAGATTTCAAATAACTCTGTATATAAGTGTGAACTTTCTGGGACCAGAGTGATAGCACAGCAGGTAGGCGATTTGCCTTGCATGCATCCAACACCTGGGTTTGATCCCCCGCATCCCATATGGTCCCCCAAGCACCACCAGGAGTAATTCCTGAGTGCAGAGTCAGGAGCAACCCCTGAGCATCACTGGGTGTGACCCAAAAGCAAAACAAAAAAGTGAACATCCTGTGTTGATATGTAATGAGACACAAAGAATTTGTGATATATTGTTAAAAAATAGTCTGAAGTAGAGCCTGGATTAACTTGAAGTCAAAATTCTTGACAAGTAGAATTTGAATGTCCTGTTGGTAATATATCTTCAGAAAAGTAATGAGATATTGAATGTGAACTTTCTTGTGTCTTTGCTTTTTAATTTCTTTATACTTCGTTTTTTCTCTGTTTTCATGTGAACTTGCTCTATTTTCATGTGAACACACGGCAGAGCTTGGCAAGCTACCCATATCTTATTTGACATGCCAAATACCAGTAACAATTATAGACCTCATTCCCATGACACGATGGAATGGTTTTAGGCTCTTTATGTTCCTGGAGCAAGCAGATACCTTTGGGCTATCACACATGTGACAGGACGTATTGAGATGTTACTGGTGCCCGCTCGATGATCTACGAAGACAGTGAGAGTGATACAGTGATACATGTGAACTTGGTGACTAACATACCTGCATAGTTCATGTGCTCTCCCATGACATCAGTGACCTTTGGAAATGGGTGTTCTAGAAAGTTCTTGAGATATCCAGAGGCCAGTAGGTATGATGTGTTAATAAGAACTCTGATCCTAAAAAGATTAATAAGTACAGATTGTTTCTACTGTAATTTATAAAAGTTTAGGAATAATTTCTATCATTTAACAAAAGTACCCTCAACTTCTTAGAAGAGAAATTCCACCAAAATAACTTGCTTTCATTTTCAAAAAGAAGAGAAGTAGTCTTCTGCTTACAAATGTAACTTTTATCTTGTTCTTGAGAATTATGTATTAATTACTTGATTGTTTTGACACTGGAGCATTCTGAAGAAAAAAGTTAAATGTCTAAATAAAAGTATAATAGGTAATTGTTCCTTTCTGGTTTAATGTTTTCATACTCACTGGATTCTAAAGACAATCCTGTGAGGTAAGTAAGATGACCAGAATGGAGTTTAGAGAAGTTAATGATTTTTTCTAGGTCAAAAGCTGGTAACTGGCTGAGCTACAACCAGACTCTACAACCATGTATTTTGTGCTTTCTACCAAGTTGCCTCTCAAACACCAAGCAAATACCATATTACTGTGGGAATTCAAATATATAATTATAATCTCATTCTATGAGTGAGCTAATTAGTGTATTTTTTAAATAAAAATATGAGCCAGAGGGTTTGGCACAAAACTTCATCCTACTGTCTGATGTCTGCTGGTTATAGGTATCTAAAGGTCAAGGATCGCCCTTTCTTGTCTAGATCTTTTTCTTTCATGTTCATAAAAAGGCACAGTCACAGCTATTGATATTTGTGCAATTGTAATAATAATGCATTGATAAAGTTTTAAATTAAAGAGGAACTGCTCTACCAACCTTATGGAAATATGTAAAAAATCTCCACCCTTGTCTGTTTCTAACAAAGTCTGATAAGACTAGAGAGGGCAGCAGACTCTCCCCCCCCACCACACACACCCCCCCATGCAAACCCTAACTAAACCTTCCAACACAGAATTTAGCTCCTTGAAGATTTTTTTTGCTTGTCACGTGTCTAGGATGCCAAAGAGCTATGTCTTTAATTTGCTTTATGGAGACAGAGGAATCTGCTTATGCAGTCTCGATTACTCTTGAAACTACAATCCAACTGTCGTTTCTCAGCAAGGAAGGCTGCTAAACCCTGGAGAATTAAGCCACTGCTCTGAGGTATGACACTGAGGTCTGATCATTTTAAAGCTAGTAATAACCAGAATCCTAAAATTCTTATGAATAAAATGTAATTTTAGTAATGTTTCCATAAACAGTGGAAATGGTGGCATTTTAGTAGGCACTGACATTAGTCACATCAAAATTGCACCACATTGGCTTTTAAATTACTCCACCTGTCTGTGTGAATAGAATTTTCAGTGTAAAAGCAGTGAGACAGCTGCTGCTAATGTCTCCTTCTCCCTGTGCAGATAATGCTGGCAAATTTACACGAATAAAGGACTGGTTTGTGATGTAAACCGGTACCTGACCCTGCTGGCTCATGTACCACTAAGCAATACTTTTTAATTACCAGAGGCTGTGTGTTGTTGTTGATATGAAAATGTCAGCTTCTGGGGTGGGGGCGAGGGAAGTAACCTCAAGTTTGCTCTTCTAGTGATGTCACCCACCATACACTCTCTTCCTCCCACCCACATCAGTAGTGAGATGGGCAAGCCTTTATCTTGATGTGTTTCAGAAACATCCAAGGCATTAGTACTTAAAAGGAAAACATTTAATACCGTATGAACTTGATTGATGATCTTTCCATTTGAGAACTTTAAAAGATTAGTGGAATCTGGTTCCTTCTCTCTAGTCAGAATAGAAATATGGTGTACTGTTGATACCGGCAGAGGACTTCATTTATCTAATACAAATACACATTGGTATGTGGGGATTGTGGCCAGGCATTTCATTAAGCATAAGGAGTAAAAATATTAGGCCAGAGCATATCCAAAATATACCACATCCACATGCTTCTTCTTGCAAGAATGAAGCTTGCTTTCTAGAGAAACTCACTTGTTTTTAACCTTTTGGTGATGGTCTGTGATAACAGCAACATTGAAATGAGAATGAGGCATCCAAGGGGACCTTTTCTGTTCCAGATGCCTGTTGCCAACAGTGTATTTGTTGAAATGGTAAATAAGAGATATACTTGTCTGGCTCATTTGCAGGCATTCTTTTTTGACTTCTTTCACACAACTGGTGTTTGCGTGTTTAATTTAACAAGGAATGAGTAGTAAATGAAAGCTGCTGCCTGAAATCCCACTGTGAGCGTGTTTTGCACTTGGCTCCCCAGTGACAAGGCAATTTGTGAAATTATGTGATGGAGTAATTAGATGAAGCCAGGGCTTCTGATTGTTGCCATGCATATGTGGCAAGGGTTTGTTGGGAAGAGGGAGGGGGAGAAAAATAGATTATTACCCTGGCAAGTTGGCTCAAAGCTTCTTCATTTATTTGTAAACAGAATATTTAGTGACCGCATAGGAAGTAGCTGTAATCACTAGCTCATAAAGAAACCACAGCAGAGCTTTTGGATTTTTGCAGAGTGCTCATGTAAAATTTAAGCTGGGAGGCAGAATCTCTGTTAATGTAATTAGGATCTAATTTACCACCCTTTGCACACAGATGTAATAATGTCTAGATATTTATTCTATCTTTAAGCACGTTACATATACCTCAGTGCAGCAGTTACTGAACAGAAACAGGTGTGAGCACTTTCCTAATTCGTTTTTACACTGTAAACACATAGCAATTTAAGGAAATATTTACCAAAAAAACGAGGGGAAGGAATGTCTGCAAATGAGGCAGTAATGGACAGTTGCCCTTTATGTACTGATGGATTTCTCAATGGTTAAGTAAATTAAAGCAAATGCTAGAAAAATCAATAGGCCAGCGTAGTCTTGGTTTTGCCTCATAGACTTCAGGACAGAATGACAGATGTGGTGTCTATGACCCATTTAAGTATTAATGCTTGAAAAACTGCTTCTGCATGCAAGGTTGTAGGCTTAGAAACATTCGGCTCTATTAAATTACAGACAATAATATTTTTAAATATATACGGAATTTGTATGTTTCAGTTAGGTTGTTCATTTATATTGGAAGATTGGTTGCCTAGTTGTTGCAATAGCACCGTAAATCAGTTTTGAATGTTTTCACACATACGGCTATAGTTGGAAGGTGAAGTGTTTGAGCTTACATGTATGGGGAACTGAATTTGCTTGAAAAAAAGGATATATGGAAACCAAATTAGATTTAATGAGGGGGTAGAGGGTCTTTGGGGAAAATCCATAGAATAGCATTTAAATGTGGCTTTATAATTCAGTTAATCTCCAGGGTAGTGGATGTTGCCCTTCACATTTGAACTTACATGGATAATGTCTCACATAGGTTGACTGTCACAGCAGGTGGAACTTTAGGATTGTTGTAATGTTTTAAGTGGTAGGCATTAACCTCTGAGAATGAGAAGACTGGCCTTGGGGTGCCCCCCCCCATCTCCTACTCTACCATGTTCATTTTTCTGTGTATTGCTTCCATTGCCAGCTTCAAGAGAAATAGTGTAGATATGCTCCCAGTGATGGTTTGTTGACTACTCAAGACAGGAAGATGGAGAGAAGTGTATCTGAGTTCTGGCTTCAGGGAATCAGGCTGGTTTTCATAAGTAAGATAAAATGGAGAGTTGAAATAACAGTCTGGGCAATTTGTGGGAGAAGAAGTGTTGTTTCAAAAAAAAAAGAATCAGACTGGCTTGAAGTGTCCTTATACCTTCTTGTGCTTAGTAAATTAAAGATGATAGCTATCTACTTCTTTCTTTATTCATGGTGAAGATTACATAGTCCAACTGACTTTTGGGTTTTGAAAATCAATTTGTAAAGATGACATTGAGATAAACAATATAATTGGAAATCATTGCTCACTTGATGTGGTAAAGAAAAGTGGTGTTTAGGTTCTAAATAGAAGCTGTTTCCTTGATTTTAGCTCTCATCAATATAACATTAATATTTACCATTTTTCTTTGTATCTGTATCATAGGTTTAACTGTAAACTTTGGAGATGAAACGGAAATATAGTCACTTTAAGAATTGAAAGTCTGTCACCTTTAGAAATAAGATAATGGATAATACTACAGAATTTTATGTTCTGCTAGTCTTTTCTAAAGCAGGAGTTAAAATTTTTATTTATTTTGTTTTGGGGCTTTTGTTTCATTTTGTTTGGGGGGCCATGCCCAGCTATGCCCAGGACTTACTGCTGTCTCTGCACTCAGTGTCACTACTGGCAGTGCTCAGGGGACCGTATGGGATGCTGGGAACTGAACCTGGGTTGACTGCATGCATGGCAAGCACCTTACCCATTGTATTATCTCTCTGGCTATGAAGGAGTTTTTTTTTTTTTTAACTTTACTGTTTTTTAAAAGCTTTTTTTCTCACAATTTAGGGCTTCTTATTTTTGGTTTGTTTTGGCCATATCCAGTGAAACTCAGGTGTTAGTCCTGGCTCTATGCTGGGGGTTACTACTGATAGCGCTGAGAGCACTGTGAGGTAACAGGGATTGAACTGGGCTGCTCCCACCCAGCCTATTGAGTTGTTGTTCCACCCAGCCCCATGGGGGGTTCAGTGTTGAAACATAGATGTGATTCAGAGAATGATATTCTTTAATTCCACAAGTCCTCAATGATGCTGTTGCTTCTGGTCCATAGTCCACACTCTAATTGCAAGGATATAAGGAATCCGTGCAAGATGACAGCTTTCAAATGAGAGATGATTGTAGGTCTTTTTCTCTCATTTGCAACATAAACCATTATTTTATCATGTCAACTGTACTAAAGTGTTTTGATTTTCTTAGCTATAGAGTTCTTGATTTCTGCTTGTTTATTTTTAAATAGATGATTGGGGATCACGACAAAATTTAGGGATGATGCTAAGATTTTCTAGTCACTTTCTGCTCCCACAGTGTACAACCTTGATCAATTGTCCGTCCTCCATTCCCAACAGAGTGGTTGGTGTATTTGAGAAAATATATGGTCTGACATTATCACTCATCATTTCTACTAGCACTCACTCTTTTATTTATTTGTTTTGTTTGTTATTTTATTTTTCTGGTCACACCCAGTGATGCTCAGGGGTTATTCCTGACTCTGCACTTAGGAATACTCCTGATGGTGCTGGGGGCAGGGTGGGGTTTGTGACAGACTATATGGGATGCCAGGAATTAAACCCAGATCAGCTGCATGCACGGCAAATGCCCTACCTGCTGTACTATTTCTCCAGCCCCAGCACTCACTCTTGATATGATATGTTTTGTAGATTTGTACAAGAGTGAAGACATATTAATCATTATAATATCAGATAGAGTAGATTCCTTAACCTAAATGAATGCCAGAGTTCTCAAAGGATATTCATTAAAACTAGAAAGCGTCTGATAGACCAAAACCTTTTCAGATATACCAATGTTCTTCTCTTGGGTTTTTTGATAATGACTTGTTCACCCAGAATGGGTGAAAAGTACTTGAAGGTTGAATTAACAAAAACTGTGCTTTTCCTCCAATTGCTGTTCGGTACACGGATACCCACATGCCATATAGGAATTAGGAACGATGGCTGACATATCTGTGCCAGCTCCCCAGTTTTTGTTCTGGCCTTCAGATCAGAGAGCCTTTGTCACAAGAAAGTAATGCAATCACTAATGACCAAAACTATATGTCTGAGGGAGAAATTCTTTAGTTCCTAGTCCTGCTAATCATCTGTATGTCTGTCCAGGAAATGCTTTTGTATTTGTATTGCCTTGAGTGTGTTTTCTGCCATGGCACACTCAAATTGTACAGTATCTTGCAGTATGAACTTATTTTAAGAAATGGGCTTCTTGGAAGTATAATTTCTCACATTTGACTGAGACCTAAAGAATTATTATAAGTAGCACATGACTATTAATCATTGTTTTGCAGGTAAATTCTAGAGTTCACACGCTGAATGTAGTTTCTTGAAATTAGGTCATTTATTTGGGTCTAAGTCATTGAGGATCAAAGGTCACTAGGAATCCAAAAGCCATTAGTCAGGGTTCTTTTCTGGACCCCTTAGATGTCATTGTGAGAGTCACCCATGGCAGCCGGGGCCTGGCCTGCTGTCAGGGAGCTGGCAGGGTGCCTACTTTATTTCCAGTTTGCATAGATAAAAAGCAGAGCAGCTACTCTCAGAATAACTATAAAAATAAGCTTACATAAAATCTCCATTTGAAATACAGTATGTGTGTGCCCCTGCATGCTTTCTCTTCGGGAAACCATGGGACCTAGAAATCAAAATTAAGAAGAGAGGCATAGATTTGATGGCATGGTGGATTATTCTTTGTTTTGGTGTAGGCATTTATAATTCATTGCGAACTTAGCAAAGACCAGAGTTTCAAAAGAATTGTAATGACAAGCCAGGCATTTTGATTTGCTAATATGAAATAAAAAGTAAAGGCATCACTTTAACTGTTTTGTCAAAAATATACATTTCTGTTCCCTCTTGATAATATTGAAGCACATTTGGCAGTAATAGTTTCTGGGTATCAGAAGTGGTGGGTAAGAGACGAAGTCAAGTCAATTCATTTACTTCCCCCATTGAGCCCTGTGGGTCTCAGGCCCACACCTTGAAGTGAAAACATCATCAATTACCAAGACGACAGGCGCCCAGGACTTACTCCCTGAAAGTGTTCCTATTGGACCAGAAACCACGAGCACTCAACAACATTCATCACTTCTGTGTTCAAGAGAGTGATTGAGTAAATAGTGGTTTGAATTTCCAAGGAAAAAAAGAGCCAAGCGTACATGCATGAAACCGTGGATATTGGAATTAGAGACAAGTCAGTCTATAAACCAGTTTCCTATCTGATTTATTTATTTATTTTTTATTATAACACATGAGGCAGACATTTACAAAGCTGTTCACGATTGGGTCTCAGTCATACAATGCTGCAGCACCCATCTCTCTACCAGTGCACATTTCCTAACACCAACATCCCCAAATTCCCTACCCCTCATTTGATTTTTAAAAGCTCTTAGTTATTAGCAAGTGACTAATTTGTATGTTATCTTATAATTAGTCATGTCACTCTCATTTATAGATGAAAGAAATGATATAGAAAAGCTCCTCCCTGGAAGGAAGCTCAATATATATCCTTTCATGAGTGAGATCCTGAGTTCATACCCCACACCCAGCATCACACATACATAAACATACACACACACATTCACACAGCCAAAAAGAAAAGAATAGGAAGAAAAAAATTAGCCAGAGATTTTGGTGCATGATTGAGCCTGGAGAAAATCCTCAGAACCCTAACTTTCAATCTGCTGGATCTAACCATCACCACTTCAAATTCTTAATTGTCACTGCTCTTGAGCACTGAAGAATATTGAGGTGGAAGTCTGCATGACCTCATTCAATGCATTTCTTTTGCTATAGTCACACAAGAGAGCTCCTACTAGTATGAAGATTCCCTCCATGGTTATCTCATCAACTCTAGAACTGTCAGGCTTTTCTGCTTACATTGCTGCAAAAGTGAGTATGTCTGTGATGGATGAGGAGGGTTCCATAGGATTGTCTCAAGTTCTTTGTCTTGTGTGGTAATTACTGAATGGTTTCCATGACATAATGATTTATTCCCACCACCCACCCATCAGAGAAAGACATCTTTTGGGGTCGGAGGGATAGAACATCGGCCTTTAGGACACTCAAAATGCTTCGAACCTGGGTTCAATCCTCAGTGCCACATATGGTCACCTGCACCAGGAAGGAGTGATCTCTGAGAACAAGGCCAGGGCAGAGGCCTGAGCATAGTTGGGTGCTGCCCCAAAACAAAAGCAAAACCAGGCAGCTTTCAATTGTGCTTATTATTGTTTTCTCCACAACTGCTAAACTTGAGTTTATGTCTACCGTTACCCTCAAATAACAACACAAATCAAGCCAGTAGGGGTTTTATTTCTTTTGCAGCAAGTTCAAATGCTTTTTGAATGTCTCTGATATGCAAGGAACTGTGCATGTCTCAGAGCTTTATAAACTGACAAGAAAAATAGTCAATTTTTGGTGATGGAAAATATGCACTGGTGGAGGACAGGTCTTAGAATATTGTGTGACTGAAAACCAATCAGGAACAGACTTCTAACTGTATAGCAAGGTGACTCAAAAAAAATAAAATAAAATGAATAGTTAAAAAATAGATTTCACTGGTATGAAGAATAGGAAATTGTCACAAAATTTTGAAAGAAGATTGTGTTTTGGGGAGTGTAAAGAAATGCTTAGGAGGGAGGATACTTTGGAGGCAAACGCCCAAAAATCTAGCTGGCATGTGCCTACCATACACTGTGCTTTGTGCCAGTGACGTGCTAAGGCGGGTCCTGGGAGCTGTCTGCCCTCACTGCAGTGTGCGTAGAGATTTTACAAAGAGTAATAAAAATGACTAAACGTCAGTCTATTTATTATCACCATGCCACCCACACTTCTAAATAAAGTTAGTGAATAAAATCTTGTCCTGACTGCAGACAGCTCTACCCTTACCCTCAGCCCAGCAAGCCACTGCTAAGCTTTGTATGCTTACAAGTTCCCACACTGACCCTTTAAGAGTGATCCTGCTTTGCTATTTTGCCAGTGAAATAAACAATTTTTTTTTCAAAGTTCAGAGAGATTCAACAACTTGCCTAAGGTAATGTGGCAATCATCAAGGACTGGATTTGAACTCAAGTTCCTCTTGCTCTTGTGTCTGTTTTATACAGAATCACTCAGGAGTGGATGTTTAATAAAGAGGCACATCAGTGGAGATTTTGTTTGTTGTTGTTTTGGGGCCTCATCTGGCAGTGCTCAGGCCTTACTTTTGGCTCTTCCCTTAAGTATCACTCCTGGTGGGCTTGGGGGACCCATATAGGATGTTGGAGATTGAACCTGGTGTCAATCAAGGCAAACACCCCTACCCGCTGTACTGTCACTCCTGTCCCGTATTTTGCTGTTTCTTTTTGGACTGTTATGAAGTAGTTGTATCAGCAGTTTCTTTCACAGATGGGAAATCAGAAGGAAACTGGTTTTAAGGGAAAGGTGAGAAGTTGATTTTGGAATATGGTGTGGCTTTAGGGGCCACACCCATTGAGCAGCCACTTGACTCATCTGGCTAGTTATTGGAAGTGAGGTCACTGGGTCTCTGACAAGAAACAAGGCTTTGGTATTATCTCCATTGAAGTCAGATGTGTATCTGGAGTTATGGACCCAGTCCTGGAAGAGAAAAGGCATATTTGAAGCAATTGATTTTTTAGGGCTACTTTGAAGAAAAAGTCCTAGAGAAAGAGACAGCAGGGAGGCCTCTTGTCAAATCTGGAGGAGGACTGAATTGATCCTCAGGGTTTCTTCGAGTGCCAATTCTCAGTATTTTAGAAAATAAAGAAAGGTACAATAATAAAGACAGTCAAGAAGTCCTCACTCCTACAGTGGACCCATCCTGGTCCCAACTTGCTCTTTTCCTGCAGTGTTATCTCTGTGAATGGAATCACCACGATGCCCAAAATATCCAGGAACCTCGAAGTCATTTCTAAACTATCTCTCCTTCTCCCTCCGTATATGGTTCCTCATTCCAGAAGCTCATCAATGATCCATTCTAAAAACTTGTCTTCTCTTATCACTGCCTCATCCCACCACCTTTTTATCTCCTGTGTGCCCCACTCCCTAATCTGGCACCCTGCAGTGAATATTGATCCTTCCTAAATTGTTTTTCATTTGGCCACTAAGTGATTTTCTTAAAATAAAATTGTGGTCAGTTCTCTTCCCTACTAAAAATCTCATGGTTTCTCCCTGTTGCTTATAGGGTAGAATATCACTGGCTTGCTATTCAAGGACCCTTAGAGGTCTGACCTGAGCCAGTATGCAGCCAGGCTCTTGTCCTGCCCGATCTAATGACGCTCCTACAATACTGTTCTATTTAATTTCTGCCCCGCCCAAGTCCCTTAACCCTTGTGTCAGAGTCTAATGTTCCTAAACGCTGTGCACTTGCATGTGCTTTTCCTTTCTCTGGACTATGTCATCTCCATGATCCCTGTTCTGTTTCATACTTTCCTTATGCACCTTGATATGCATCATGTTTTAATCTCAGTTGTCTTTATTTGGAGAATTCAATCTTTGTTCTCCTCCCAAAACCAGGAAATGGTTGGTGGCTATCTGATAGAGTAATTATGGTAGCAATTTATGAACTGCTTCCCTATCTTGAGGTTAGTATTTAATCTTTATCCTAGCATCTTCAAAGCTATATAGATGCTTGCTAATATAAATTGACCAAACGATTGAACAAAGTTTTGAAATAGAGGTGACAAATCCTGGGAATTTTATGAAGTAAAAGGACCAGGAGAGGAATTGGGACCAGGATATTATCAGTAACCTCCAAGAGAGCTATTCTGGGCCCTTTGGAGGAGTAAAATGCTGGAAAATGGAGCATGCAAATGATTCTCAAGAGATGTCACAAGGGTAGTAGGCCCTTCTACTCTTATTTGAGAAAATACACTAATAAATAGGATTTGGGCACAAACTTGATAAAGTAGTAAAAAGAAAGGACATTGTGTATGTGTTTAAATAGTTATAAGGAGGTAAATTTGAATATGTTTACATAAAGAATCAAAGTGAACTTTTTGGAATCTCTACTGTGTTTTATACTATTTATTACTGTATAAGCTTAATTATTAGTATAGACAATTGAGAAAGAACTTTTGCAGATAACAGTAGCAAGGAACTCATTAATGGGGAAAAATCCAGAACCAAGGAACAAGTTGACAGCAGAGGGTTGAGAGAGGGAGGGTCATGAAGTGCTGTTACAGAGTAAGAGTTTAATAAGCATTAAGTGTGAACCAGGAGAGGAAGATGAAGGCAGAGAGAGATAACGGGTACCCCATTGTTGAATATCTGAGATGTAGGATTGAGTGATGGATGAGTATGCAAGTCATTTGGAAAAAGTCATTGTTGGGAATACAGTATGTAGGTACATCATCATCATTATCATCATCATCATCATCATCATAAAAGAAAATGACTTTTAAAAGGGCTCTTTAGTGCAGTTATATACATATAGATAAAGCACTAGACACCGTGCTTTAAGCAAGCACAAACTTTTAATAGCATATTTCACAGTTACCCTAATTTCCACGTGTTAAAAAAGAAAGTAAAATAGTGTATTTTAGTGGTCTTCCAAAAGATACAGTAATGGTGTTTTCCTTTAAAATTAATATCATAAAAAAATTCATTGAGCCCAAGTTAAGCTACTTAAGTTTGTGCTATCATAGTTGGTTGGTGAACTTGAGATTGCATTAAAGGTTTTATCTCAGTTTTGGAGGAAGTTATCATGCAATTACTGTACATTATCTTTTAGTGCTAGTTGTAGGAGAAGTTTGCACACTTGTTATTGATAACCTTTGAATGTGAGTTCAACAAAAACCATGCAAATGCAGCTGTCTGCTAAGATAAAATTTTTCCTTACCTGGTATATGGGAAAAAGGAGGGGGATTTCTCTTCCATTCAACCAAAAATTATCAGGTATTTTAAAACATTTAAACAACTGTAAAGATTAATCGCAAACCAATCTTAGGTATGCTTTTAAAATCGTTTCCTTGCTAAAGGTTTTATTTTTTGACAGTGGGGAGGGATGACTGACTTGAACAAATTCCTTCAGCTTCATGAGTTGAAGCCGAATTGATCTTGACATCACTCCATAAGTCTACTGTTGTCGTTTTGGTTTGATGGTAAATGATACACACCTGCCTTCATGAAATAAAAAAGGCACCTCACACATAATGAACTGTTCATTGTCACACATTAAGAACAGTTGGCTCAGTGCGGTTTGCTGGGTCACAAGATGACTCATTTGAAGTCTCACTGTTTAAGTAATAATGACTACCAAAGCAGAAGATGCTTTAAAAAATTGTGGATAGTTGGGTATGCAGGAATATTATAGGTAAATGGTTTTTTATTTTTTCAAGTATGTTTTAAGAACAGAGCTTAAAACAGGTCGCCTGTAAGGCAATGTCATCACAATATTGGAAGGTCAACTCCCAGTGGCTAGTTTATTGTGAGCACTTTTGCCCTTGTCTTAGGGATTACCAGAGTGCCGTGCATGCAGTTACACAATGCATAAAGGAGAGGGTCATTTCTAGGACAGATAATTGAACATTAATACTTGCTGACATTGTCGAAGGAATGATATGTCAAGCTGACAGGGCCTATGTACTTACATCTGCTGATTGGCTGTGGATGAAGGCTCTCTGTCAGATTCAGACCCCAGGCCTTAATCCAGCAGGGCCAAGGATGAAGCAACCATTAATCATGAGATGCCATCTTGGGCCATGATGATAACCATGATGGTATCTGTAAAATCACTCCATGTTATGTGTGTAGCTGATGAGTGGAAACTTATGTGTTCTAGAGTTTCATGGCATGACTCTCAATGAAAAAAAACAAACAGAAAGCCACTATGTTCTTTGAAATTATGTCATCTTGTGAGAATTTTCAGTTGGATCAAGGGTAAAGTTTCCTTTTTTTTTTTTTTTAATAAACTAAGATAAATGTTCTAGAAAAATGGGAAAGTTTTAGGGAGGTTCTGAGGTGGTATGTCTTTTGTTCTTATAGGAATTAGTTTTGGTGAATTTTTTGTTTCTGATTCACTATAGATTTCACTCTAATGAAGAAATCAAACAAAAATTAAACTGGTTACTTGCTATGATTTATTTTTTTTGACTCTCAACAAATATTAAACCCTGTAGGCATAGTTCTGAAAAAGAGGAAAAAGAGATCTATGCACTTATTCTCTTATCATTAAATCACATGAATAGCACTATCCTGGCTCATTTATAATAAATCTTTACTGAGTTTATTCCATTGCTCCTGCGTTTTCACAGCCAGCCCCTTTACTAACATGTATCCATTTAGAGAACAGAATCTTAGAACAATCTGGAGACCTTTGACACTTATCCTGATTGCACCATCTTAAAATCAGTTATTCTGGTACTAGTTATTCAGTATAGGTTTTATTGCATAAAATAGGGCTCCTGAGAGCAGCTATTATCACATATTGGTTAACATCACAAATTTTTTAAATCCCAGTGGCATTGGAGCCGTGGAAAAAAAGGCTTTCATCTGTAAAATCTAGTTTCTCTTTGTTATTAAAATAAATGAAGCCATTAAACAAAATATACGCATATAATAGTTGAGCTCATCATTTGCATCATCAAAATGATGGAGGTTTGCATTAAAAAATATTGGTGCTGGGACTAGAGCAATAGTACAGCGAGTAGGGTGATTTTTCTGTATGTGGCCTATCTGGATTTGATCCCTGGTATCCCAAATGATCCCCAAGGCTACCTGGAGTAATCCCTGAGTACCACTGGGTTGTGATTCACCCTCAATATATCAATGCTGCCACCTTAGGTTTGAAACAAGGTACAGATTCAATGTTTCTTTGTGCCCTATTTTTTGGATTTAGTTTGCTTATTTATGTGTTTATCTGGACCTCCTCAGACAAAAAAGAATTCTGTTAAAGAAGGCTTAAAAAAACAGTATTTCTCCAAAATTCCAACAACTAATTGGATTAAATGTTAACTATTGATGAGCTTTTATTGCGAATTTGCCAAAACTAAAATAATTTTCGCATGCAATGTTTCCAAAGGTTTGTTTTTAATTACAGAGGCATTTGGTTGGCATGTAGGGGCGAGTTCTTACTCCTGATCTGTCCTAACTAGAGCCCAGGCCAAAAGATTCTCTGCTCCTTTTCTCGAGGCGCACTTTTCTGCCAAATGTGGCACACATCCCTTGCCAAAGAGGGGGGGCAAATTGCCAATTCTGACTTCCAGCCACCAAAAACAAAGACTTTCAACATCCCTAGGTCCAGCGAGGTCTAATGGGCCTCACACCTTGATGGTTCCGGGTTATTGATTTTTTCCCCTACAGACTTAATAATATGGAATATTTTCTCGGTGACTTGCATGGTCCTCAGGGGTGATTTAGGCACTTACAAGAGCGTGTGAACTCTTGAAGGCCACTGGAGAGTCACTGAAATGGCCTTGCTCATCTGTCTGAGGCCTGAGCACAACTACTCTGTCAGTCTCGCCTACTATATCCTGCTTTTCTAGTGTTTCTTTTTCACACTCTTTCCTTAAGAATATAGCAATTATTTACATCTGGAAGTACAAATAAAATAAAAAGTGAATGATAGGGTCTGAAACATGTGATATGGGAAACATAACCTCTATCCTTTTCAGCAAGGCCAGCTGTATGATTTGTGAAGAATGTGCATCCCCCCTCACACACACACACACACAAATTGTGCAAGTATGCAAATTGAAAATGCTGGGCTCCATAAAAAAATTAGGACAAATTACAAGTTTGTAACATCTGTGCATTATACCACGTGATGGGGGGCTCCTATTTGTGAGATGCCCTTGAAGCTGGTCTTGCCCTTCAGTCTTCTGAGAAGATGTCCAAAAAAGAGAGTTATAATAAAACATTAAACATAATTGAAATGCTAAGGAAAGACAACTAGCACCACCACTTTAACTGAGGGGAAAGACAAGAATTATATAACCCTAATTATCTATCCTTTCAAAGTAAGAATTACAGCTTGTGGCTTAGTGGTAGAGCATCCAAAAGACTTCAGGTTAGATTCCCAGAACCTCCATACTTCACCCAGTGTACCCTTGCTTGTACCATCACTACAGCAGCAGAAAAAAAAGATTAAAATTGAAAAGAGACAGACATTTATTTTACATACGTTTCCATGAATTAGCCCAGCCTTGAGAATTTTCTCAAATTCAGCAACTCTTTTCTAAGTGCCGGCACTAGATTAAACAATTGAATATATGCTGTCTCCTCTGCTGGCTACCAGCTTTGCCTTCCCATTTTACTGATGAGAGAACTGAGGCTCAGAGGACTTCCTGCTTTAGCCAAGTTCAGATCATCAGTATGCGTTCATAACTTAAATTTAAGTTATTTAACTAAGTGACTACACCTAACTGCATCTCCCGAAATGCTAGCCTCTTACACAGTTTTTCTTAATATTTGTCCTTTGTTGGTGAGTAACCACAGCAAAGAAGCCGAGAGAGAACTTGACTCTCTGGACCTGGAAAAGCTGAGGACTAAATTGGGCCAAGCTGAGGACTTAGTTGGGACAAGAACTTGGCCTACACGGCCGAGTTCTCCTAGGAAGGGAGAAACTGGGTCCCTTGTATTAGCAACCTTGAATCACATGAAAGACACCGTAAATACAACAGTCTAGATTCAAAGAGGAACTAGTTACCTGGTGATGGGAAAAGGCTACTTCTCTCCTAAAGCCTGTTTGACAACGGAGAAATGCTATTAAATGGGTTTTTAAAAGTCTTACCTGTTAGATCACTTATGCAAGTTTGTGGGCAATGACAGCTCATTTAAGAAAGGCTTTGCTTTGTTTGAGTTTAGTGTGAGTTTTTTGCTTTCCCTAGTCAGAGAGACTTGCTTGTTTACCTATTAAATCAGAAGCGGGGTCCAGGATTCTGAAAGATGGGGGTATAGCTTTTAATTTTATCATTAACAAGATAAACTCTGAACTTTTGTAGAGTGTAAAGAGAATTAGATTGAGTAGTAGAAGGGCGAGGCTGCGGTGTTAAGAGCCACAACTTCCTGGTCACTAAACCTACCCTGTGTCCATGCTGACTTTGTTTATCTCCTTTAGAATCTCTCGTCTCCTAGAAGAGAAGGAACATTATCCTTCCAACCTCACTAAGTAGTTATAAGTCTCAAAATTTGGTAAACACCTCTTTGAAAATGTCAAGGGTCATACAAAGGTAATGGATATAAGTCATCATCCAGCTTCAGAATCTCAAAACAAAAATGTCCTAAACTGGCCGAACCCTAATGCAACACCTTTATTTCTGCCATTTTCTTCTTGTAACCTTGGTGATGCCCATCCCACGCTTTTACACAAAATGCTACATCAAGGTATCTGGGATATGCAAGAACACCACGGAAGTATGTCCACGGCTCTGTTGGGGTTTCCCTGTTCCCTTAAACCAAGTCCACTGAGAAAGAAAAATTTGGATAACAAGTATTAGGAGTTTGTCCACACTTTGACTGAGACTCTTTTCTTCATCCATAATCCACTCTGGAGACAGACAGTGAATTCACATCCATAAATACTTTGGGAAGTTAGGAAGAGTTTGCTTAAGGTTCATAAAGATAAACGTAATCTTATTACTCAAACAATTTAAAGTTTTTAGGTTTATTTTCCTTGAGGGGAAGTTCTCTCCAGTTTGATTGTAAGATAAAGATTTTGTTGTTAACAGAGATTAAATATAGTGCTGAATAATCTCTTAAATTAAAAATTGAAGTATATGTTAGAGAGAATGGAGATAATTAAATAGCTTAGACTACAATGGGTAAAGGGAAAGAGTTTTCATGAAAATTAGCTTAGTAAAGGTAAATTGCATTTGAATCTCAACTTCAGATCTGGGTGCTCTGCTATTTGGCATATGTTGAATTGATAATGCCTGTGTGTTAAAGAATTCTGATTGTTTCTTTTGCCTCTCTCACAGCTTATAAAAATGCAAGCAGCCCTTCCTAATGAATATTAATAGGAATGATGTCTAGATAGCACATGAAACCCCCTGGATCTGTGGACTTTGGATGGAGTAGTCAGAGAGGATTTCTGTGGCTTTATTTAATACCAAATTTACATACTTTAAAAAGAATAAACATCATCTTAATATTTTAATATCAATATTCCAAAGTGGAGATTTTAGTGAAATAAAAAGCTTAATTTTCCTTCCCTGAATATTACATGCACCAAGGTCTGCATTTTAAGAGACAGGAAACTGTTAGCTAAAAAAGAAATTAACTTAATCCCCCTTCATTAAGTTCCAGTCCTTTTTTTTGTTACTTAGAGACAAGTAATAATTATACCCACAGCAATGCAAAGCATGCTTTACACTTTTGTTATACAAAAGAACTGCAGTTGTTAAGGTGACAGCAAAAGAAAATGAGAACATTGATAAACACCGATACATTTTTTCTTAAATCTTCTCTGACTCTTGAAAGTAAATTTCACTCAGGTGTCTGAGCACATTTTAATTCATTAACAGAAAAGATATACACATGTGATTTTTGAAAATGTCAATCAACTTGCTAACAATATTTTCCCAGCTAAGGTTGAAACCACAGCAGCAAAGTGGGAGGAAGAGCTTTAGGATGTCTATACATTCCGGTTCTTTTAGAATGCATAAAAGCTGGCATTTTGTTTGCACATTGGTATATTTTGGATGGAACTTTCAGCAAGTACATAGTAAATCTTGAAAGTGCATATTATTCAAAGCACATGCTCTCTCTCTCTCCCTCTCTCATAATGTGGGGAAAAAAGACTTTTTACATTTTAGCTTTACAAAAGGGGGAAATCATTAAAATGTAGTTTGTTCCATTACATTACATTATTTATCATCTTTATGGCTGTTCTATACTTTTCATTGCACCTTTAATGGTAAGCTTGGTCAGGAGAGGTGAGCAGGAATGTGCACACACTTGGCTGCAGGTGCTGCGACTGCCTGCTAGCTGGGCTTCCATCCACGTCCCTGTAGATTTTAATGTCCCCACAGACTGCTGGCAGCCTGCTTCCAGCTGTGGCAGGCATGATGCAGTGAATTGCTTTTGAATGTTCTTTACTCAAATAGGCAGTAATTACAAGCTTAAAGAGGTTTAGTGGTCCAGTAAACTACATAATCACCCCTGAATTAGCCGGGCTCATCAGTCGCAGTCCAGCAAGCTCGAGTCTGCTGTTTGTATGCAGCCTTGATCACATAGCAACCTGATCAGCAGGTGTGGAACAGCCAGAGTCCCCCATAAACACAACTGTCTACTGGGGACAATGATCTCTAATGAGATGAGGCTACACCATCACTGTAATTTAAGTGGGAAAATTAGCACTAGAGAATGAGTACCAGTTCCAGGGGTCTTTAGTCATATTGGTAACAGCCCAGATTCTGCATCTCTCTGTAACATTCATCCCCCCCCCACACACACACATAGTCTCATCAAATGTACTGTTTTTGCTTCTAACTTATGGACACATTATTCTTTATTTCTTGAATATTTAATGCTGGACAGGACATCTGTAAAAGCACGATTTCTACAACAGATTCATTCCAAAATGATATTGATAACAATATCAAGTTCATCTTTTCTTGTCTTTTTTCTTAATGGCTTCAAACCCGTTCACCCTGATTTTTAAAGTGGAAAAGTATTCTTCAGGTTAGTGTTCATCTTCATTTTAGATGGCACATTTTTTTTGAAATAACACGGATAAGCTGTATGTAGTTTGGAAAGATCCTTATTTTATTGGTGTTAATTGACTAAATAAATCATGGACTTTGCTTTTTCAGCAAAGTAGTCCGGGATGATGTGCTATAATTTTTAAGCTGAAATTTGTGTGGGGGAAGCTGTATATTGTGTCATTACTTTTGCAGTTGAATTTTTGGGAAGAAAACTTTTGCATTTAATAAACTCCACAGCAAGGAAAGGTTAGAGGAACTTTGGGAGTATTATATATATATATATATATATATATACCTATATATATACATATATATATACTGAGAAGGACAAATAGGGAGACAATAATTAGGAATATAGGCTGCAGAATTCATCTCCTTTAGATTAAATCCCAGCTTCATTCTACTTGTAGCTATATGCCTTAGTTTCCTGATTGGTCATGCAAGGTAAACACATCTAATATGCTTGTTATAATATTCAGTGAATGAATACTATGGCACTATAATACTGTAAGTGGATGAATGCTTGGTACAAAGTAAGTATTATGTAGTTAGTATTAGAAATTAGATCTGTTTAAGAATTTGTGGAGCTAAATGAGGAGAATGAATAATTTTTAAAATGGGACTGTTCGGGCTGGAGCTATAGTACAGGGGGAAGGACATTAGCCCTGCATGAGGCCGACACAGGTTCCATCCCAGGCATCCCATGTGGTCCCCTGAGAACTTCCAGGAGCTAATTCCTGAGTGCAGAGCCAGGAGTAATCCCTGAGCATTGCAGGTATGACCCCCAAAACAACAAACAAAGATGAATAAATAAAATGGGACTGCTGATTTAATGATGCTCCAGTGAAGTAATCTACAGATAAATGCCAGTTGAGGTATTTTTCGGTGTCTCTAAGTTTAATAGCACTCATATTCACACAACAAATACTTACTGCACATAGTCATGGATTAGTGTGTGGTGAGTAGGAAGACCATTCATGTGTTTTTATTAGCATTTTACTAAAATGAAATGGTTCCAAATTTAATCTAACTCATATTTGATTAAGAATCACATAAGAAATGAAAGTAATTGCAAAAAGAAGAGAACAATTTATTTCAAAGCAGACAATGTAAGGCATATTATCTTGTAGCTGGATAGAATAGCAGACATTTGTTTCTATGACCTTTATAGAGTGTTCTTGTTTATAACTTAACCATTATTTCTGATTTTTTTAAGCAATGTTACAAGTACTAATACAATGATGGGTGAAACAGATTCCATTGAGTTTTGTACTTTGTAGAAAATTTGCTATTACTTATATGAACAGAACTGAGTTATAGAAATTAAACACATTGAAACAATACTTTATTCATAAAATGAGTAACTTCATCACATATTTATGATTATCTGATCAGGAATTAGAAAGATTGTTTTGCCCATCCTTTAAAAAGTCAATATTTTGGAAGTGAGTTTTCTTAATTTGTATGTTACCACCAAATTTCAAATCTCAGTTCTATTTCTTGCTCTCTGTGAAAGCTTGAGGAGGCTAATTGTTTGTTTTGTACTTTAGTCTTATCTTCAATAAAAATGGATATAACAGTTATGACTACCTCATGAGAATGAGTAAGGATTAAAAAAATTAAGCATATGAAGCGATTGTAGCAATGCCTGCTATATCCTCAGAGGAGGATATCTCAGCCATTGCCACCCATGTCTCTGACTTTGGGTCAAAGAGTCAGCAGAGAGACTGTAGTCTTTTCCCTTATCTTATTGCTTGTTACTGCTTTTACTGTCACCATCCTTACGACTGCAGCAAAACTATTAGTCAAGTCTCTTTGAATGGAGCTGGAGGAATGAGGTCCAGGTGATCTCATTTTCATCCCAGTTTCATCTCTGCTCCTTGATGGTTGCCATCAGGTCAGAGGAGGTCAGAAGCAGTGGATATGTGAGTGGGATAAGTAGCTCTCCTGGATTCAGGCTGTTAAGATTGCAGAAAGACCACTCACTGCCTACCACAATTACCAACTTAGTTCCAGTATGAAATGGTTTGGTGTCAAAATGTTTAGCATCAAGTAGGGGATGGAGGAATGGGAAGGAAACATGAGTGGAATGCACTCGACAAACTCAGGAGGAGACTATAGCTCTGGTTCAGATTTCAGTAGCTGTAAACTGATGTGCATCTTTTGAACTTGCCAAGCCTCAGCTTCCGCATCTGTGGAATGGTGCTAAGCATAGTCCCAGGCTGTCACCCAGCATTCTTGAGATAAAATGTATGCTATGTGTTTGTCCCACTGACAAGATGATGAAGAGTTCAGATCAGCTGGATTTAAAATGATTCAAAGAGGACCAGAAATGAAGTATGGGTCCCCCCTCCCTGTTCTTTCCTTTATCCCCACAGCCAACCCCCTACTCCTCCCACCGTGGTTTTTTATTGAACTTTTGTGTTTCCTTTTATAGCTATAGATGGTTTTCTACAAGATAATCAATATTCAGAGAGCTCATTAATAATCATAACTGTTCAAAATAATTTTAGCACTCTTCATGAATTTTAATAATTTTAGGAAGAGGATATATAAGTAATTGCTAATTTAGAATCTAAATTTTATGCCTTTAATGAATATACTTAAAATGCTCCTATATCACACATCTATGTATATATTCCAATATATAAAATATACGACATGTGTATAGATATTTTCTTTATAGCTACTTATGTATGTATATATTATTATAGAACTGCAAGCAACTTTTAAAAATTCCCTCATACAAAGGACTGTGAAATGCCTTCACATAATGTTTTTAATTTAGTCTTTGTTTTACACTTACTTGATATTTATAAGAAATGGAAAGTCACTTGAGACAGTTAAGACATTTTAGTGTATGTCACAATTGATGACAACACAATGTTTGCACTGTTGTATATTACAAATACAGTCTCATCAATGCAGATGATTGCTATAAAATATTAAGTCAGTGTTCAACTTTTCCTTTTGCAATTAGCTTATTTTCAGATAAGATTGCGATTAGAGGTTCCTACCCGCACAGCTCCACCAGAAAATTCTTATGGCTTCTGCTGTATATACAAGAAACCTGAGGGATTTGGCAGGGTGGGGAGGTATTGGGGAGGGGGATGGCATCAATAGGCTTTAAGAAAGCCATTGCTGAATAGTCAATGGGGCACATTTTGTCTGAGCGAGTAGACAATCTAGGAGTGATGCAGAGAATTAAGAAAGTAAGTGGAAATCCTGTGACTTCACTGATGATGCGCCAAATATTTTTGGCTTCTTAGCCCATATCAGCTCTGCCCTTCTTTTGATTCCAGCGTGTGTGAGGATGCAGGACTCAGCTACTATGCATTCAGGCTCTGTTCTTCCACTGCACGGTGCACTGCTTTTGTAATGCAAATGGGAAGCACAAAGTGTCTCTTTGATAATGTGCAGTCAGAAGACAAAAAAGCATTCACTGAAACAGTAAAACTAATTCATAAAGCTGAAAGACAATAGGGGAGCATTATGGATTTTCTTAAAGGAAAAAAAGTATCCTAGATCAATGTAATTGTCACCGTGTAAGCTATTCATAGTCAATGCATAAGAAGAAAATGACTGCAAGTTTATTTAAAGTGGGAGAAGTTTTATAGGCAAAAAATATGTTAAACAAATATGAGTTTATTTGGTTAGCAAGTTCCTGCTTATGTTCTTCGAGGTTAAGTATATAATTGATTATTTTAATTTAGTCCCATAATATTTCCTTAGTAATAAAAATAGTAGAAGTTTTAAAAGAATACAGAGAGTTAATGGTTAAAAGTCATATGGTAGATATTTTTCTTTTAAGGGAGTATCTCTCCATCACGTACCAGAGTTTAGCTCAAGGTCAACTTATATTAATGCATTAAACTTAGCTGTGGAGGAGGCTAAGGGCTGGAGGAAAAAGGATAAAAGAAGTTCCAAAATTGTTCTTCCAACATATTCAACCGAGCAACAGAACATTGCCTTGATAAGGGTTATATTGGACAGTTGCCATAATTCCTCCTGTTAGATCAGCTCCCCGGTACCTATTCCCATACCTTTTAAAGTATAGCATGTAACATTTTGCTTGAAAATTGCTTCCACCTCTATTGCTTTGTTATAGCTGTTTTGCAGTTTCGGTATAGAGGCAGTTCTGTGTCACAAGAAATTACTAATCTGAGGCTTGAGAAGGGGCAGCATAGCCTTCCATTATCTCACCAGCGAGCTCTGTACAGGATTATTTTCAAATTTTCTGCTGCCATTACAATGTGCTCTTAAGAGTGGGCAAGGCAGTGAGGGAGGAACGTTATTGAAACTTGGTTACCAGGGTAGATAAGATAAAGTTCATCACTGTCTTGGCATCCACATTTGCAGTCAGGAGTGGAAAATTTGATGAAAGGAGTACATTTGGTCAAGGATATCTTTAAGATATGAGGGGGACACTTTCCCTCTCTATGTGGTGAAGTTTCTCTTTTCCCAGTGATGCTCTCTGAAATTGACTTGATTGTTTAAATAAGCTCATTTTCTTCCAATGTATTGTTAACTTGTAAGTACCATACAACCAACCTCAGATCACCTCACCGCACCGACCCCAACCTCAAGAAATAAAGTTGGAAGGGGGCAGATATAATTTTCTTTAGAAACTTGCCATTTTCTTTCTGTCACTTTCTCTTTTGGCGGGGCTGGTAAAATGACAGTTCAGACTTCACTTTTACATAAGCTATTTTTAGATTTTTTTCCCAGACATTCTTCAACTCTTTCTATTACACAGAACGCTCACTCTAGGGATCATTTTATTCTTTGATGGGATTATTAAGCAATCACTGCTCTGCTCAGCCATTACTGGAGGTCCTATTCAGATCCAGAAACAAATGGTTTATATTTCAGCAGGAGACTTACACTAGAAAGGAGAAGCCAAGGTGTTGATTATTGGAATAAGGACAATCATTGTGCGAGTTATTCCCTTTAGCTGGGGGGCTCACTGCCTACAAGTTTCTTATTTTCTCTGAGTCCAGCCTCTCCTCTCTCATCTGGAAAGCCAGCCTGTGGGCCAGATGGTACAGATGGTATGGCACTTTTCCTCAGCATGGCTAATCGGGGTGTTTGCAGTGAGCACTGCCAGGAATGATCCCTGAGCACAGAGCCAGCAGTAAGTGCTACTTGAGCACAAAGATAGCATAAGCAGTGAGCACTGCTGAATATACCCAAATAAACATAGAAGTCAGCCTCATGCACTTGCAGTTTAAACGCTGAAAGGGAGGGTCAGCTTTGCCCATACGTAATCACTGTTTTATGGCTTTCACTCATTTCTGAGGTGTTAATGCAGATCAATGGGAAACACCCGAGAAAGAACCCTGGCAACTCCTGTACATCTAGGTCTCTTGTCTCAATCGTTATTTCTTATTGTAAGATCTAAAGGTAATTTTGTTTGCTCTCTTAATGCATTGCAGTTCTCCCAATGGCCCTTGCATATCCTTTCTCAAATTCCCATCTTGATCAATTGTTTGCAGATAATTAAGCTTTTAGGAGATAATGGCACAGGGCTAATGTACACAACAAAGTCGAGGTCTCCTGTCACTGTCTATTGGACTGTAGTCAAATTTGCTTTGATATCCCAAAGTGATTAAGTTTATTGGTATATCTGCCCAGTGCAACCCATCTTTTCTTTACAAGAACCTACTAATCTTTCTTACACTAGTGCCTTAGTCATTTAGATGCAATAATTGCACAGGTATTGAGGAGTATGGAACCAATGTCCTTAGATGTGATACCTTTGAAATAAATGACTAATTTTCTTCCTTAAAGGGGAATGACTATCTCTTTTCAAAATGATGCCTATCTTTGCCTGTCTTTTGGCCCCATGGTTCCTGTGGACTGAACTTGGAGTGTTTGCAGAGCAACCTTGCCTGTGGAATGTTGTGTTTCTTTATTATTATTATTTTTATGATTATTTTTTAATCTACAAAGGAATAACTTATACTCTCCACAGAAAGCTTATCTCGTAAAGATGCATGGGATTTAAGATATTTAAGCATATTGAATTTCAGTCAAAAAGCCCACTTCTTTGTGAATTTTTTTTGTCAGCTATGGATTATCTACCTCAAGTCATGGCTTTCATGTGATTTTAGCAATTACAGGGCATTTTTTTTCCAGAGAATTTGAAGTTTATGGGACACCACTGCCAAGAACTAAAAAGAAGGAAAGTATTCATTTGACCTGCCATTGACAAGGGGTTAGGAATCTTGTTGATACCTTGTACCCCCTTAACAATGGCCATATTACTATGACATTTAATTTTTTTCAGGCTCATTCATTTCTATTAAAATAATATATCTTGAACAACTGAAAATTGTTTAATGGAGACAGAGTGCGGGGTCTCTATAGCTTGAGGCTGTCTAGCAATTATGCTGTATGAAATTAGACACAGTTTGTTCCAATTACTTAAAATCATATCACATGAAAAGTGACAGAAGGAAAAAAGGTAGTAGTTTCTCCTTTTTGTGATATTTAAATTATGAAATCAGAAACTGCATGATAGGCAGGAACAACTAAATTTTCTGCTGAAGGTTTAGGGGTCATTTGATTACTCCTTGAAGCTGTAAGGACGCAGGTAATTGTAATGATCCAAAGAAAATTTTCCTGACATCATCTGCGTAAATAAAATGTGGACTCTTTTTGCTTTGTAAGAATGAATATGCCTTACTCACCAACAGGCATGTAAAAATATACTTGAGGGGCCAGAGCGATAGCCCAGCAGGTAGGGCATTTGCCTTGCACGTGGCCGGCCCCTGCTGGCCTGGGTTCAATCCCCGGCATCCCATATGGTCCCCCCGAGAACCACCAGGAATAATTCCTGAGTGCAGAGCCAGGAGAAACCCCTGATCATTGCCTGGTGTGACCCAAAAAAAAGCAAAAAAAAAAAAACACATCACTTATATACTTGAAAACTCAGATAAATAAATGACTATGATAACTCTCAATTTTCAAAGTAGTTAAAGGTAAATGACATAAATATTCATTTTTATCCAGTTCTGGTCAAAATACTAAGAAAATCATTCAGAGACTTCCAGAGGAGCTACAGAACTAAACAAATATTATTACTCAAAATATTAAAGTTTGGAAATGATTTGTATATGTGTCAGTCTGTATCTTCATATGGAAAATAGTCCAGCAGCTGGATGTCAAAATGTGCATATTTCAAAATTAGGTTCATATTTTATAAGAATTATAGGGCTGAATAGACTAGATCTTAGATAGATCTTAGGACTGCAGATGACAAAACTGAAGATTAGAAAAGTTGTCCCTTGTTGAAAATCAGAGTTCTCACTGGCAACAATAATTACACAATTGAATAGGGCCATATATATTGCTATGTCAATTTTTAAACTATTATAAACATAGAATTACTGTATCTCAGGCCACCGTTCAATATTATATTCATAGGAGAGAAGATTCATTTGATTTGTATTGTGTAACAAACCTTTACACAGAGGGTATCACTTTAGGATAGTGGAATGCTTTTAGTTCAGTATCTATTTATGAGATTGTTTCCCTGCCATGACTGGCGCTATGCTGAGTAGGGTGATTGTCACCTTTGATCTTAGCCTTTTGTGAGGCTTATATATCTTTCTTTGAAAATGGTGTCCGCATTACTTTTTAAGAATAAGCCAGGAAAGTAGTGCTGTGGATCTTAAATTGGATTATTTATACTTCCCGTGAGCTTTGAAAAGTGTTTATATATATATGTGTGTGTCTATATATGTATATATGTGTGTGTATATATATATGTATATATATATATATATATATATATATATATATATATATATATATATATATATATATTGCATTTTTGGGTCACACCTGGCGACGCTCAGGGGTTACTCCTGTACTCCTGGCTCTGCACTCAGGAATTATTCCTGGAGGTGCTCAGGGGACCATATGGGATGCCGGGGATCTAACCCGGCCGGCATAGGCTGGCCGTATGCAAGGCAAACGCCCTACCCGCTGGGCTATCACTCCTGGTCCCCAAGTGTTTATATTTTGATGTCACATCTAAGTTGGGTATATCTGTGTATCATGACAAATTATAGCTAATTTTTGCTCCACAGCTATTTCCTGACTTCTTAATATGTGATAGTGGTGTAGACTTTGAGGGTGGTAAATGAAAATGATGTGGATTTTGGAGTTGCTGATGTTTAGGAAGAGACATGTCACTAAGAAACGAATAAGAACAGGTGTTTCTGAGAAAGGGACTTTTAATCATGGAAAGAAAGCAATGGACTGGTGAGGGTAACAGAGTGGGCTGGTGGAGTGAGGTCAGTAAGGCTCAGCATTTGAGCAGAGTCTGGACATGATATAGTAGTAGCCTGAGCAGTAGCAAAGACTTCATGCCTGGACAGAGGAAAGGAGAGGACTAGATGTTGGTCAGCCTTGAGGAGCAGGGTGAGTGATTTGGAGGAATCCTCTAGTCATAGTAAGGAAAAGAGGAGTTAATGTCTCTCATTACGTCTCAGGCATGTCTCTCTCCCCCCACCCCCCCCGCCTAGTTTCCTCACCTGTAAAACAGAGGGACAATAGATTCCATTAATGTCCCTCCAAGGGATATAATGGGGATTAATAACCATGCTCTCTGTAATATACTTGGAGCTCTTTAGAGAAAAGCACTATATTCCATGAAAGCAAAGCCGTATTCTAATTGTGTATTTATTGATTAAGTGACAATCAAAGACAATGCTTATGGGAAAAATTGCTACGTCTCTGCCCTTCACAAATGAATCCCATGTGTATGTATCCAGAAGATATTTAAACTTAGATATAAGAGCACTGAAGTGGTCATTAGCGAGGCTTCTTAGCCTCTAATCAGACATTATTAATGAGATTAAAAGCTATGTTAATTAACATTCAATATACTGAAATTTAGTTTTCAATGTGACAGATAGTTAAATTGAGAGTTGGGGGTGCCCTTTCACATTCAGAAGAGAACAAAGGATAGACTATTAGGATGGTTTTTATCATAGGGATCTAGTGATTCATTCAAACCAGTCCGTGTCTGTACACATCAGAACTGTCTGCATAACCATTTGCAGACGACAGATATAGTTGACTACTGAACAGAAAGTATCTATGGTAAAATTAGTTTCAGAAGAATTCTAACCATTGTTACATGAAGGCACGGGTTTCATTTTAGTATTTTATCCTATATTGCATTTCTATCTACTCTAGCTCATGAGGAACTTAATGGGGCTTATTCTTACTACACAAAACCCGCTGGTCTTTTACCTTATATTGGCTGTATTCAGAAATTCAGCATGTGCTGACATTCAGATTTAGAAACCAACTTTGGTTTAATTTTGTTTGTTGGACTTTGCAGAACTGTTCACAGGTAAAATAAACAGTGGTTTAAAAAATGCATAAGTGGCTGATAAGGTAGCTTCAAGAGCTGGAACACATACTTTCCATGTAAGAGGCCCTGGTTCTATTGTGTGGCACTACATAGTCCCCAAGCAGTGCTGAGAGCAACCCCAGAGAACTGGTAAGGAATAGCACACAAAAGGTACCCCCTCAAAAAACAACCAATTTATTGGTAATATTTGCATCTGGCACAGTGTTTTGGAGGGAGAATTTTAGGCTAGTAAGGTGCTAATCACAATTGACATTGTTGGTCCAAATATTTCAGCTTTAAAATTCACAGTTTGGGGCTGGAGCGATAGTACAGCAGGGAGGGCATCTGCCTTGCATGTGACTGACCTGGGTTCAAGCCCCCTCATCCCAATTGATTCTACTAGCACCTCCAGAAGTAACTCTTGAGTGCAAAATCAGGAGTAACCCCTGAGCACTGCTGGTGTGACCCAGACAGAAAAAAAAAAGAGTCATAGTTCTATAAGATATTAAGTCAAGGTGGTTCACTTTTGTATGGTCAAAAGGGCCTTGTCTTTATTTAAATCCTAGAAACACAGTGGAGATCATATTAGACTTTCTGTTAGCAACAAATAAACCTGTTAAAGGATAAACTTAGTATCAAGGTTCTGCAAAGTATCCTAAGTAGCTATTTATACACTTCACTAATCTTTGTAATTGGCTTGTCTTTTATTGCCATTAATTAGATGATGTAGTATTCCATTAATAAGAGTGACACACCTCAGCATTTTTTACCTTTAATTATAGACTTCACTAGGCACTTAGGTTATTGACAAAATAGTCTATATTTTGCCTGATGTACATATATACCTTTATTTCTACCACTCATATGTGCTTATTATTGAATAGCTAGCCCTTACAGTTATTGACTCCCTAGCACATGACAAGTGATGTGCACTACATTTCCTGTCCAAAGTTTCTGTGTATACACCTGTCCTTTTTGTTCTCTTTCAGCACCCTTACCCTTCTGAAGAGCAGAAGAAGCAGTTGGCACAAGACACAGGACTCACCATCCTTCAAGTGAACAATTGGTGAGTCCTTTGGCTTCCTGTTACACACAGTCAGTTCCCCCTTCCCAACCCCCACTTGCTGCTATTGTTTTGCATAACAAGATATACCCATTTGTTACTATTTTCTCCCCTGCTGGTTTGTGGTCCAAAAGATAAAAAACTACTGTTGCCTGATCTGTGAGAGCTAGCTATACAGTGGAAAAGGGAACATCATATAGAGTTCTGCCTTGTTTTTTTTTAATTCCCAAATTTTATTACACCACTTTTTAGACACATAATTGCAAGATGCTCATGCAAAGTCTTGGCTCCACAGTGTTCCAACACCCATCCCTCCACCCGAACCCATCTCCCATCACCACTGTCCCTACCTCCTTCCCCCCTCCCACACCTCAACTACTTGGTGGGTTCTGTATGTCTTCTCTCTCCTCTCGATCTTTCCCTCCCGCCCAACTTTCCTACACATCGTAGAATGCAGTACATCAAAGGACATAACTGTTTCCACTAGCAGCCATGCGACTTAGGGGCCTCATGGTCAGCATCTGGACAGCGAAGGTTTTGCTCTGTTAATTAATCTGGTCTTGAGGTAGCATCCCAGCGTCCGGACAGCGAAGGTGGCAGCTGGTGTGGTGGGTGAGTCTCATCCGGCTGCTTCCGGGACCCCCAGAGGTGATGGGCCCACTCCCAAAACCCATCTGTCCTCCTGGGAGCCCCATGGTCAGCTGAGCCTGGGGAGAGCCGAGTTCAAGCTTCCCCAGCCGCGTTTGAGACTGCATGCTATGGCTGGTCGCCCCAGGGCCTCCGCCTTGTTGTTGAGGGAAACATTCCGAGACTGCTGGCATAGTCCAGAGCCAAAATTCACTTCCTTTCTCTGTACAAAAGGACATATGGAAAAGTTTAACTTATAAGTTAGGCACAAAACAATTACTACTAATAAATTTGAACCATTATAAAATATATGTAATAACAAAAATATTACATACAATTTATATGTAATATAAGTATTACATATATTAATATTACTATATTATATTATATTAATATTACTATATATTATATCATATTATATTAATATAGTAATATTAATATATTATATTATATTATATTATATTATATTATATTATATTATATTATATTATATTATATTATATTATATTATATTATATTAATATAGTAATATTATATTAATATTATAATTATAATATAGTAATATTATATTTTATATTATATTATTAATATTATAGTATAGTAATATTATAATATAGTAATATTATATTATATTATATTAATATTACTATATTAATATATATAATATATTGTATTAATATAGTAATATAATATACCAGGTGCCCTTGGGCTCTACTAGCATGAGACAGGACATTTGGAGATGTTACTGGTGCCCGCTCTAGCCAATCGATGATGAACGGGAAGACAGTGATACAGTGACAGTGAATAACAAAAATGATGTGAATATGGTATATTTTATTTCTCTGTCAAAATATATAATGGTACATGTTTTAGGACCATAGTTGACCTCAGGGATTGAAACTTTGGATAAGCGACTACTGTATTGCTTCCAGCTCTTTAATAAGCTTGTCTATGTTTGGTACAGCATTAATCCACATTCACTATGGCTCTATAAATGTTTCTCCCTGGCTTTTCCCCCTGCCCCTCAGGATAATTGATATGGAGAGTGCTGGTAACACCATCACTTCTTATCTGTCAGGTTTTAAATCCGCATAACTAAATGCAGTTAGATTTCACTCTGCATTCGAGGAGTTTCCCGTGTTTCTCTTATCTTCAATTTATTGTAAAGGAGAAATTGTGCTTCTAGCTTGAGCTATGTAAACCCTAATGTATCTCAGGGCAAGGCTGTACTGTCTTTAAATAAATGTATGAATTTCCTATTGGGAGATAAGATGAAATTGTGTGCCAAAGACTAGACAACAAAATTCTGACAATGTATGGCTGTATGGTGTGAGGCTTTGAGAAAGCATGATTTATTACCCTTTGCCAATGTGCTGAAAGCCAGATTTCGTACAGTCACCCACAGCTAGTGTCATATTTGAAGGGTATGGAAATTTAATAGCCTCTAAAACTAAGTGTATCTAATTAATTGTCCTAATATTTTTAGATTAGTGTTTATGATGGGGAAACATTATCCTCTTTGAAATAAAATCCAAAGAAGGCTGAAAGCCTGGTTGGGAAAGAGGAGAACTGGGAATGCCAGTTTGTAGACAGGAGTATTTCTTTCTGTTCAATAAGTGTCAAAGATTAATATTACAGAATCTCTGATTACATGGCCTAATCCATTTTGGTGAATAAATTTATTTTTGATGTCCATTGCACCTACATTAACAGACCTTCTCTGTTAGAGAGCCTGGGAGCCTTTGGGAGAGATTTCAGATATATTAAACCCCATTACAGAAAATGTAATTTCTGTCAATATAATCCCATGTATTCTTCAATTTAGTATTTTAGAGATAACAAGCTACTTACAATATATTTGCCTTTGGAGGATTAATTTACAAAGTGCACTATCTGCAAGACACAGACAGACTCACATAAGCATTGCTTGTAAGGGTTATCAATTTCTATGACCTTACCACAGCCTTGGGAGATCAGTTTTTGCAACCCTGCTAGTCAAGTGCACAAGGAACCAATGGAAGCAGACGATATCTAAGTAGGAGTTGGGATGGTCCTGAGAATTTACTGTTTGCCTATTTTTACCTTTTATTGTGCCTTCATTCTCTACTGTTGCTACTGCATATTTGAGCTTAGTCTTTCAAACTGTTCTGGATGACGCTGACCATCAATTTTACCTGTGCACCTAAATTCATAGATGTCTTCAATGTCAAACTAAGGACAGGGCAATTTTCTGCAGTGGGCGGGGGACAGAATAGTGTTCTATTTCCTGGAAAATGTCTCCCTTTGAAGATGAGGGAGTGGTAGCATGAACTCTGTAGTTAAGGAAGGCAGACGTGCCAGGGTGCAGGTGGTTTATCACCCAGGTCATCTCTCAGTGTTGCTAGCACCCTTCTCCCCATATTTATCGTTACCAGAAAACAAGTGCTGATACACATTGCCAAGGGTAGACAGTTTAATGGGGTATTTCTTAAAAGTGAAAGTGGGAGACAGTATGTATTCCAATAACATTCTCATGTCATTTTCCTTTATTTCATAAAAAAAATCAGTGATACAGACTCCTCAGTTTTGCAACTAGAAAAGTAAAGACTGCTTTAGAAATTGTAATACTGGCCGTCCAATACTTCTCTGTGTATTTTCATACCCTTCCCTAAGCTTCACACTAATAATATACAACTTAAAAGTCACCTTTACTTAGTTACTTGGGATGTAAATACAGTCTGCTCCCTGTTGGCAGTGAGCTGCATGGGTGTGGTCTCTCTACTTTCATAAGGAGTTAGAAGTAAGTTTGGATTAGATGTTTGCTTCATTGCTTAGACTTTGGCAGCTGTTTTCAACAATAACAATTTTGTTGGCGGTAGAGAATCGCCCTCAAATAATTAAAATTTATGAGAGAGATTGTTTCTCTTAACTTAGACAAATAATGATGCTTCTATGTTTGACTTGAGATTTCCAACTGTTCATTAATTTTCTTCACAAATATTCTCCTTTCAAGGAACTGAGAATTTTTTTCTTTTTTCTTTCTACTTTAAGAAGAAATTCTGATGGAAAAATGGAGACCCAGAGGTATCTGAGAATCTGAAACTGGCATATTTGAGGATTAGATATCAGCATAACTTAGAGGTTTACAATTTACTGTATTGTAGTAACAATTACAACATGGTTTTTGGGGGTAACTTGTGAACATTTGCTCTGCATAGTACATCAGCCCACATTATTTCTGGAAATAGTAATTAAGAAAAACCTCTTCCTTATTAGCTAGCATTACCCTTTCACTTAATTTAGATACTTAACTTTTAATTTTTTTTAAAAGTTGTGTCTTCTTTCTTGAATATCTTAAAACTTGTTAACACACATGTACATTTTGATGAATTATGAGTCACTGCTGAAGAGATTTAATAAAACGCTGAAGGGCAGGTTGGTTGTAGATCAGTCATAATCATTGGCAGCAACATAGTGTATCAAAATACATAGTATGTAAGTGAAAAATATAAACTCATGTCTAGTTGTTAGCTTGTCATAGAAACCCTGCCCAATTCAGATTTAAGTTACATTTTAACTGAAAAATGAGACAAGAAAACTTTGATTTTAATAGCTCTTTCATTCAGTCATTGTGCTAATTTTACACCTATTTAATTAGTAATATATATCAGCCACCCTGAAAGGCCAAAGCAGATGCTATTTGGGGAGATAAAAGGAGAAGAGATACAGAGAGAACAGGGATAATTTAAATGTAAAAAAACTTTACATTGGTTAGACTGATTAAGAGAAAATTAAGAATCCTTAGGACAGGGGATCTACCTCAGTTGTCAACCACATGCTTTTACATGGTAATGCCTTGGTTTTATCCCCAGCACCAAAACAGTAACTACAACAAAACCGTTGTAATTCTTATTTTGGTGACTTGTCAGATTTAAAATAGCGAGCTTATAGGACCAGGGAAGTAGCTCAAAGGGCAAGAGTTCATGCTTTATATTCAGAATTCTGGTGGTTCAGTCCCATCTATCCCCTCACCACTGGGTGTGGCCCATGAAACAAGAAGCAAAACAAAGAAGAGATAAATAGAGGAGGAATATTTTAATGGTATTATAGCAAGAGAAGTAATAATATAAAGTTTTAGGTGTTTGCCTTGCGTGTAGCTAACCTCAGTTTAATCCCTCACACTCCCATAACTTCCCCAAGCACCACCAAGAGTGAGCCCTGAGAATAGTATCAGGAGTAAACTCAGCACTGTTAGGTGGGCCAAAACTTCTCTCCCACCTCTCCCCTCAAAAATCTCCCAAAGCTGGAACTTTAGGAATGGGACCCAAGGATGGAATGTGAAATTCATTAACTGACAAACTGACAAACTTTTATACCAACAAATTTATTTTTTTTTTTGGGTCACATCTGACAATGCTCAGGGGTTACTCCTGGCTCTTTGCTCAGGAATTACTCCTGGTGGTGCTCTGGGGACCATAAGGGATGCTGGGGATTGAACCTGGGCCAGCTGCATGCAAGGCAAATGCCCTACTACTGTGCTATCACTCTGTCCCCCTACAAATTTCTTGAAAATTGATGCAATATGCAAATAATTTGGACGAAGGTATTTTTTCCCATCTTATCTATGTGTGTTAAGTAACCGCATGTTTTAAAGAATCAATTTTCATAACTAATTGCTCAAATACTTCTGTATTAGTATGTTGGGATAGTTTTAAATGGCGAACATCATTTTAAAATATAGTATTTGCTATGAGTGTATGTATTCTTCCTCATTTGCTCTCTTACTCCCAAATATTATTTGATCAAAAGATGATAAATGGTAACATTAGGGGATTTTGTCTTCTTGGTTTTGCATTTCTGTTGAAAATTAGTTCTGTTTTATAAGACTGGTGAAGCTTTCCCAATATGTGGTGTGTGTTATTTAGTAGAATTACCTTAAATTTTGAGATTAGATGGTTATATGTGTATTTATGTAGAAGTTAAAGAAAACTTCAAACCCAAAGTCAATACCCAGTTTTCTTCTTTTCCTCTTGAATAGACCAGCTTATTTTTTATATTGAAAATGTGTGTGTAGAATAGTCAAATAAAAACTTCTTTTATGTTTCACAGCAGTGTGGCAGGCCTGGGAATTCCATGTGATGAAAACTTGTGTGTGTGATTGTATCTTGATTGCTGGATGCCTCATACACATCCTGCCTCAGCAAAGTTTTAGCCTAGGGTGTATTGAATACATTTTACAGTTTCTTTGTTTACAACTTCTTACTCTGACACTTTCCCAATTGAGACCTAAAGTTAAGTGTTAAGTGGTCATTTCTTTGCTTTCTGAGTAGGAAGTACAATTTTAGGTGTAAAATATATGGTGTTTGTGAAATAAGAAATGTTATGTGAAGAGAAAAATCACTTTCCTTCATTTGGGTGCATGAAATTCCAGGGAGTAACCTGACATACATCTGAGGTGACACTTTGTGAAAGGATCAAAGCACTACAGTTCTCAGCTTAAGTACACAGACCAGAATTTCCTAGTTACTTCATTTATTGCCTTCAAAACTGCAAAGCATTCAGGCATCACTTTCCCATTTATTATTACTAGTGGGCGGGGCAAGTATGTTATCCCTTGGGATTTATACCACTGGCAGGTAAAAATGTAAACTTATTTTACAAAATAGGATCTCCCTTATTACAATAAACAGATTCAGCTGTTAAAGGTCAAGTTTCCTTCTGAGTTATGGTAATAACATAGAAAATTCTTTTATAAGTAATCAAAGATTCTATAAATATAGGTACCTGCGTAGATGTAAATGTTAAAACATTCACAAATTATCCTTTCAACTTCTGTGATCTGAAAATCAATAGGGGGGTCAGAGGGTTTCATAAATCGCTCTGCTTTTTCTTCCAACATAATTTAATAATACATTTTACAGATGTTGTTTAAACATTAGGCACAGATTGTTTTGTCAATAAAGCTAAATAGAGACATGACACAAAAGCAAGGAAAACAGACGTAAAAAAAATAAGAATTGCATCACACAAAAGACACCAGGTCATTTGTTTTCAACTACAAAATAAAAGTCTACAGTGTATAGTGATTTTTTCCGTACCTGAGAATCACCTAGGGATGGAACAGCTTCACACACAAAAGGTACCTTTTATTAAGCAGGTGGTTTAACTTTTTCCCTTGAGAATTTCAGTGTAACCGGTATTTAAGGTAGACTTCCTAATTGATCAATGGAGTAACAGGTGCAGTATTTTTGAAAGAAGAAAGGGAAGTAGAAATATAAATAGACTCACTCCCTGCATGGTTCAGAAAGGGTTGTTGTTTCCTAAGCCACAGTTAATTGCTATGCTTTTCACCTTGAGTGTCAATTCTAATAATATTACCTTTACAGATGCTTACTCTGGGCTTAGATTATAGCAATCGGTAATACGTACTAGATAAAATACTGTCTAGTTGCTCATAAGAAAATATTGAAATCAGTCAAAAATGTTTAGCTTGCATATTGCCTGAGACAGAACTGGCAATGTGCCAGCTAGGCAGAGTATTAACAGGAAAGCTGAGCAAATAGCTTGCAGGGAAAAGAGCTGTGAATTTAGAAACCTTCAGGTATTGTCATGTCAGAGTCTTAGGAGTTCAGCAGAGACACTGCTTTTTGTCTGCAGGTTTAAAACATTTCCAGCAAACAATCTGTCTTTGAAACGATTCTACACTCTTAAATAGACTTGGTTGTAGGTTTTACA
Organism: Cryptotis parvus; assembly: GCA_021461705.1. Taxonomy (NCBI): domain Eukaryota; kingdom Metazoa; phylum Chordata; class Mammalia; order Eulipotyphla; family Soricidae; genus Cryptotis; species Cryptotis parvus. The sequence continues at coordinate 237,349 of JAJIBD010022284.1, read as the reverse complement.
CCCTAACTTTACTCCGAACTCAGCCTCGAGGGGTTAAATAAACCACACCGTGAAAGATAGGAATGATGGGAAATGTAGGAAGGTCAATTGGGAAAGTCCCCTGCTTGTTTTGTGTGACATCTCTCTTGTCCAGCCACCTTTCAGAGACTGTTTCTAATGGAATTGGAGAGAGTGTACAGAGGTTAAGGGGCTTACCTTGCACTTAAGTGGCTGATCTGGGTTTTATTCCTGGCATTTCATATGGTCCCCAGAGCTTGATCAGAAGATTCCTGAGTGCAGAACCAGGAATAACCCCTGAGCATCTCTGGGTGTGACCCCCACCCCAAACCAAACAAACAAAAACCCAAAAGACTATCCCTCTCTGAGGTTTTAGTTTAACACGAGATGTTTGGAGTGGAGAGTTAGTACAAAGGAAATATTTCAGTGCCATTGTCTGTGGAATTCACAAGCTGTCCAGAGCTGAGTGAGGCAGGCGCCCCGCTCTGTTCTGGTGGGCTACACATTTCTGACCACCTGTAAGCCCTTGCCAGGTGTTGAAACTAGGGGCCTGTTGGTTGACTCTGAAGGAAGTATGCGGGTCAGCAGATTTTGGAGCAAGCCCTCATTAAGCCAGCTTTGCTGTCTCAGTACCTAACACAAGAATCATGTCAGAGATACGGAAAGAGGTCCTGATGTTTCTGCAGCCTGGCAGGGTCTCATGGAGAGTTTCAGAAGTGAGGGGGTTGAGAGGACACAGGACTAGGCAGAAAAGCCAAGCGCCCCAGGCCACTAAAGAACAGATTTCTTCTAAGCATGTACTTCACAAAGGGAAATTTGGGGAGGGAATGTCAGAGAAAATTTTCACCTGTCACCCCATTCCCAGTGAGAGATGTGTTCTAGCTCAAATCCCTTTACTCCATGGCAACAGCAGTATCCGCCTGTAAAAGTCATGAGGACTCATCCTGGATCCTAAGTCTCTTCCTGGCTCTCTAATATTCTGACTGTTTCATAAAGTGATCCCGTGAGAAGCAAGTTGGATATTCTAAAACTGACTTGGATTGTGGCTCTATAAACAAAATGGGAGTGAAGGGGTGAGAGGTGGATTGTGGGAAGACCAGGTCCTTTGAGAAAGAAATAACAGAAAATGAATTCAAAAGTTACTTTTCTTCATCTTAAGCATCACTCTGAAATAAAAACTAGTTGAAATTAAACATTATAGTAAGACATGAAAAACATGTGTGCTGTCATTTTCAGATTCATAATGAAGATAAATCAGTTGTTTTTAACAGTGTGCTGTGAGCCTATGAAGGGCATGACAGATAATAGGCTTGAAATTTCTGAAGTTATTGTACAGCAAAATTTGTTTTTTTCCTCAGGCGCTCAATCTTTTCTCCAGTAATTTTGTACATGACAAATTTTTTACTGGGTGCATTAATAATCTATAAGTAATGGGTTGTCAGGTGTCAGTTAGATAAGATTAAAAGACCGTTTAAGTATTATCCATTTGCTTCTTTGCCTGGTTTTTATAGGTCAGGAGAAATAACTTTTTGAATTGTGGTTGTGTGCGTATGGTTGTTGCCCCCACCCCTTCCCTGGCTCTGCTCCAGGGAGACATGGAAGAACTGTATTGCATGACATAAATCCTGCATGTGTGAGCAGATTTGAAACTCACACTGTGTGGATCAAGGGGACAAATGTCGTAGCTGTCTTCTGTAAACTTTTCATTTTCAAAATGTTCCTCCTTTTCTTCTCAAAGGAAACTTTGTGTGGGGAAACAGCCTCTGCTGAGAGGAACATTGAATCTTTAAACATTAAGAGTTTCCTAGCAAGTCAGGTTTAGGTCTATTCTTGTCAAATCTGTCTTAAGTGTGTTTACATATAGTTTGCCTTTCTGGTATTTTCTGCTTGCACAGACCTGATCTCCACCTATTTTGTGTCAACAGTTGCTGAGGCTGGTGTTGGGTGATTAACCATTGAGCACTGAAGCACCGAGCTGTGCCCAGAGAGACTCTCCTCTCACTTACATCATCATCTTGCTCCAGGCTGCGCCTACATAAAACAAACAGCATTTCTTAGTGGTTAAAGAGTCAGCCTGAAATATTAAAAAAATGGGGGCAAATGTTGCCTCCTTGCTGAATAAAACAATTTTCTCAAAATATGGAGTGGAGCCAGGAGCATGAGGGAAGGAAGTGTTTCTGAGGGCAGCCGTTGTCTTGGATCCCGCTTTGCTCCAGTGTGTGAATGCTTAGAGCACTGAGTAAATGCCTAAGGCTTTGCTTTGCTTCTTTAAAAAAATAAGAGGAAAGAGAACTTGGAAAAAACAGAAACAAAAACAAACTCTCCAACAACGTGGATATTTGACAGATACTGGACTCTGCCTAGTCATTGCCCTCCGTCATTGTTATTTTCCTCCATTTTTACTTATTCTTAGATGGGTTTTAAGTCAGGCCCTTTCATATGCGGGAATAATTAACCCTAGCAGGCTCTTGACACCTGAACAATAACAAATAAACAAAAACCTTAATCTGTTCCCATCCAGGAGCTGGGCCTTTTCCTTCTCACCCTCTTAACCATGTGACTCAGGGACCTTAATGCCTCACAAGATTAGATTCCATCATTGAAGAAGGGGAAAATGTTTCCTTTCTTAAACACATTAACCCTTTAAGGTCCAGGGTAGTTTCAGATCTTGGATTCTAAATGTAATAGTTAAAAACTACATTTCCTCTCTTTGGAGTGATTTTTTTTTTAGCGCATTGATGAAGTCATGTTCTTTTAAAATAGTGTATTGCCTAGGGATGGAAATTAAATGAACGATCTGGATTTCATTTACATACAAATTTTTAGTATTTTCTATTGTGGGGTGTTGATTTGAATGCAAGCCAGTAGTTTTGAGGGTTATTGCCTGTTTGGAGGGTTTTGGCCTATATTGCTAGAACATCTGTTATGGTTGATTTTATTTGATCAAGTTTAGGTCAGAGTTCAGATGTACTTGGAAAGGGGAGGATGTAGGGGATGTTGAAAAGCTAATGAAAAGAATTTTATGCATCCCAAAATGTCAGATTTCAGCCCCCATGGCTGGTCACCTGACAATATTATTTACAGAAAGGAAAAGTACAATAGGTTATGGCAAGGATTCTCATCCTTGGAGCCAAATCAGGCCGGAAGGGATTGATGGGGTGGAATTAGCGTATCAGGAAAACAGTGAGTGAATGTAACATAAAAAAAGCTTATGAAATTAACTTTCTATTTTAACCAGACTATTTCCTGTGAAATTGTAAATGACAAGGGAATTTGTGGAGTTGAAATTTATCAGAAGGGAGCTTGGATTAACGCTTTAGAAACACCTTACCACAGAAGACAGTCTGTGTTCTCCATAGGATCTAAAAGTCAGTTGACAGGTGCAGCTCTAAGGACCTTGTCTTGTTATGCTACTAATTAGAACCAAGGATGGGACTGATCCCTTTTCCAGTGTCTCCTTCATTTTACCACTCTACACTTGTTTTAACAGCTTCACTGTATCACTGTCTTCCCGTTCATCATCAATTTGCTCGAGTGGGCACTAGTAACATCTCCATATGTTCTGTCTCATGCAAGTAGAGCCCAAGGGCACCTGCTTGCTCCAGAAACATAAAGAGCCTCAAACCATTATATTAGGTCATGGGAATGAGGTCTATAATTGTTACTGGTATTTGGAATATCTGAGACAGACATGGGGCAGAGCTGCTACTGGCTCTCACTGTGCCTAGCCGCTCATGAGGTGCATGGGAGGGATGGCAGGTTCTAGCCCTTGCCTGCCACCCCAGCAGAGCCTCACAACAAGCCAGACAACTCCCCACTCCATCACAGCCTGGCTTCATCAATAAATGCTGGATTCTGAGATGACTACAAGAGTATGCTACCCGCACGGCAGAGCCTGGCAAGCTACCCATGTCGTATTTGATATGCCAAATACCAGTAACAATTATAGACCTCATACCCATGACCTGATGGAATGGTTTGAGGCTCTTTATGTTCCTGGAGCAAGCAGGTGCCCTTGGGCTCTACTTGCATGAGACAGGTCATATGGAGATGTTACTGGTGCCCGCTCGAGCAAATCGATGATGAACGGGAAGACAGTGATACAGTGATACAGTGATTTGGCATATCAAATACGACACGGGTAGCTTGCCAGGCTCTGCTGTGCAGGTAGCATACTCATCTCTAAATCCAGCATTTATTGATGAACCACGTGGCCACAAGCTTCACTGAGATATAATTGGTAAAGTATGCTACTCATCCGCTTAAGGTATATAAATTGTTTTTATTATATTCACGAATAAGTGCAACTATCTTCGTAGTCAATTTTGGGACATTTTACCATCTCAAAAGAAACCATGAAACTGTTGGTTTCATGCTTTTCATGCATCCATTCTACCAGCTCCTCATAAGTGCTAATCTACCTTCTCTCTCTGTACGAATGTGCCTACTCTCAACATTGCACATTAACTATGTTCATGTCAATGTGGCCTTTACATAGATGAATCAACCCATGTAGTATGTGGTCCTGTGACTAGCTTCCTGCATAACATTTTCAAATTTCACCTATGCTGCAGCATGAGTTCATAATATTTCTTTCCTCTCTAGGACTGAATAATGTTTTGTTGCATGGGAATACCACATTATGTTTAGCAATTCATTACTTGATAGGTATTTGGGCTATTTCTGTCTCTTGCTGCTATAAGAATTTACATACATGTTTTTAATCATTATTTTTTTAATCATAAAGGATAATATCCAAGAAAATCCTTATCTTAGGTTTAACAGTTGTCAAAGTACTTTTCATAAACATTAACTCATTTGATCGTTTCAGTTCTATAACCTAAATAAATTCTCCTCTGATTGCAAAGCCAATAAGTGGTCATCTTCCTACTCAGTCTTATATTTGTCTGCTCTACTGCCACGGGAGCCACTTCTAGTAGTACTCGGCCATTACCAAGTTCTGCATGGCAGGGCATGTGGTTCTGAAAAACAAACCAAGGGTAAGGTGTATACTCTGCCCGCTATTTGAATCACATTCCTGCTGCCCCTACTCAGTTCTTGTACTTTAACTACTAGATATCATGTAACTTTCCCTACCCTTGGCCAATATTTTGATACTCATGAGTGATGTAATTCAAAAGAAGAGGAAAATCACTCAGAATCACTTCTGACTACATGTACTCTAAAATTTCCCTATGATTTAGAGAATCATAACTATCCTTCAAATATTTCACAATACTGAGGTCATTTTATTAGTTTTGTTTTCGTTTAAAAGATATTGCGATATACCTCAATTGCTTGGTTTTTTAATTAGTATATGTGGTTCCATTTGTGATTAAGCAGCTATGGTTTGCATATTGATATATACGGCTTGCTGTTTTTGCTGTTTTGATTTTAAACCGTGCTAATTGAAACAACAATGAGGGGCTGGAGAAGGGGTTAAGGCACTTGCCTCGCACAGGCTTCTCCCTGGTTTGATCCCTGGTTGGCACTATATATGGTCTTCCAAGCACTGTCAAGATGATCCATGGGCATAGAGGCAGGAATAAACCCTTAGCATCACTGGGTGTGGCTCAGATCACTACCCCTCATCTACACCCCCAATAAATTACAGTAGAACAATCTAAGATACAAATAGAAGCCTCCCATCATGAAACCTCCACTGTAACATTATATAGACAAATCTGTGACCAAGTAAAAGTAGAAACTGAGGTATATTTTAAGATGACCTCTTTTTATATCAGTAGTCATTTCAGGCCTGGGTAGTTTTCAGTTAGTGAAGACTTAGGGAGCTGGGAAAGCTGAAAGAGAAGTGCTGGAGAAAGAAAGAGTATAGAGATACGCTAACATGGTGCTGTAGATTCTACTATCTCAAGTACACTGGGGCAGTTGCCATTTTAACCGAGGAAAGTTTCAGTTACAGTCATTCAGGGAAGGTTGGTTTTTTTTTGCAGTGCCTTTTTCATCATTAAGGTAAAAATGCACCCCATTTTCCTGGACATTTATGACTTATGCATACTGTCACTGTCACTGTCTTCCCGCTTATCTTCGATTTGCTCAAGCAGGCACCAGTAACATCTCCATATGACCTGTCTCATGCAAGTAGAGCCCAAGGAACCTGCTTGCTCCAGGAACATAAAGAGCCTCAAACCATTCCATCAGGTCATGGGAATGAGGTCTATAATTGTTACTGGTATCTGGCATATCAAATATGACACGGGTAGCTTGCCAGGCTCTGCCGTGTGGGTAGCACACTCTTGTAGTCATCTCAAAATTCAGCATTTATTGATGCACTGCGTAGCCAAGCGGCCATGCGAGCCGGGTTGTGATAGGCTGGTCTGCTGGGTGGAGTTCTGACAAAGAGGAAGTTCGGATGTGGAAAATGGAGGTCCTCATGGAGTGGGGGGGGTCGCCTGGCTTGTTGTGAGGCTCTGCTGGGGTGGTGGGCCAGGGCTAGAACCTGCCATCCCTCCCGGGCACCTCATGAGCGGTCTGGGCACAGTGAGAGTCAGTAGCAGCTCTGCCCCATGTCTGTCTCTGTATCAGCATACCTGGGCCGGATTAAAAAAGACTGAGGCAGGGTGGATCTCGATGAGCCGGGCTGTGATAGGCTGGTCTGCTGGGTGGAGTTCTGATGAGGAGGAAGTCTGGATGTGGAAAATGAAGGTCCTCATGGAGTGGGGGGTCGCCTGGCTTGTTGTGAGGCTCTGCTGAGGTGGTCTGCCAGGGCTAGAACCTGCCATCCCTCCCGGGCACCTCATGAGCGGCAGGGCACAGTGAGAGTCAGTAGCAGCTCTGCCTCATGTCTATGCATACTGAGTAATATTATTAATAGTGTACCTGTACTCACAAAAAATACACTAGCTAAGATGATAAAGTAACTGGCTTTCCCATTTATAGTGGGGATTAGCAGAAAGTTAAGATATATATATATATTTTTTTTTTTTGCTTTTTGGGTCACACTTAGCGATGCTCAGGGGTCACTCCTGGCTCTGCGCTCAGGAATTACTCCTGGCGGTGCTTGGGCGGGACCATATGGGATTCTGGGGATTGAACCTGGGTCAGCCATGTGCAAGGCAAATGCCCTACCTGCTGGACTATCGATCTGGCCCCTTAAGATCTGTTTTAACTAACATGTTTATTCAGCAATGTTTATTATAGTTAAGTGCAATTTTATTGACTTTTGCGAATATGGGAAATTTTGAATTTAATGAAAAAATATTCAGCTTTGAGGCTGAAGAGATAGCACAAGGCGTAAAAGTACTTGCCTTGCATGTGGCCGACCCTTGCTCAATATCTGGCTCCTAATATGGTCCCCTGAGCATTGCCAAGAATGATCCTTAAACACATAACCTGGAGTAAACCCTGAATACCACCAGATGTGGCCTGACTCCCCCTCCTTACAATAATAAAAAGAATCAGCTTAAAATGAAGAGCAATGTTTCTATTCTTTTAAAATATTATGATTCCTATTTTAGATTTCTTATTGCTATGGGAAATTTTGCTATTTGATCATATTTCTTATACAGAGTGGTAATAATCTAATTCTAAAGGCTATAAGCAAACCACTATTATTCTTAAACTTAAAAATAAAACAAACTTTGCAACCTATAACATTTAAATAAATATTTTATAAGTGACATCTTGTTACCTTTGCTTTCTATGATTACTTGTCAATGATTCTTATTTTTGTGTTAATGAACACATTAGATATTTTGAGCTGTTGGCTGTTTCTTATGTTAGGGTCTAGTGGAAGATATTCCCATAGTGCATTCCATTGCATAAGGAGTCTAGGACTTTAGTCATCTAAGGCAGCAGACAGTTGCAAAGTAAATAAAGACCTTTCCTCAAGGAAGTCCCACACCTTTACTCTGCTGAGCTCAAGTCATATTAAAGGATTTGGCATGTGTATATCTTTTTTTTTTTCTTTTTGGGTCACACCCGGCAATGCTCAGGGGTTACTCCTGGCTCTGCACTCAGGATTTATTCCCGGCAGCACTCATGGGACCATAGGGGATGCCTGGGAATCGAACCCAGGTTGACCGCTTGCAAGGCAAATGCCTTACCCGCTATGCTATGGCTCTGGCCCCTCATGTGTATATTTTTTACAATAAAAATTTATTCTGCATCTTGCTTTTAAGAAAATATTAATATATGCTAAGTGATGAAATATTTGATTATTAATTCCAATCTAAAAGAAAAAATTCCAGAAACAGATTTTGAACTGAGTTCTTTTATAAAGGAACAGTTATTTTGGAAATAACTAGATACCTTTCCTCGAAGGAAAGAATTTATAAATCATGCCTTCAAGTTATTAAGAAATGCTGGCTTTGAAAAAATTTAGTATATATACTTTTATTTAAATGACTGTGATAAGATTGAAAGAAATGCTTCATCAAAAAATTTTGTGTAATGAAAAAGGCACAAAATGCTGGAATTCAGCAACTATCTTCCAATGTGAAGATTATCCACAGTCCTGAATTCTTTAAAAATATTTATAGAAATGATCTAGAAATTATTTACATATAAATTGACTATAATTCTTGGTATTTTATATATTAAATAAGGAGTAGAGCATTTATATCTAGTATTAAACACATGTAATAATGCATGGTACTATTTTTTTCTTTCTAAGTATATAAGAAGATATTCCCAATTATACACTAATGTTTAGGTCTATAATACATTTTTAATAGACAGTATCTATTTAGAAGGTATCTTTAACATATCTTGTTGTTTAATGGGCATTTTCTATAGATATGATAATTTTAGTTTCTTTGTCATAGAAAGGTATTGTAAAACGGTATTTCTTCATACTCAACTCCACCTTCCTACTGTGTATTCACTTTTGCCTCATTGGCAAGTGCTATGGGGTTGATAAAGTCATGCCATTGTTGAGAAACAACACATTCTTTTTTTTTTTTACTTTTTGGGTCACACCCGGCAATGCTCAAGGGTTACTCCTGGCTCTGCACTCAGGAATTACTCCTGGCAGTGCTCGGGGGACCATATGGGATACCAGGGATCAAACCCGGGTCTGTGTGCAAGGAAGGCACCCTACCCACTGTGCTATGGTTCCAGCTCCAACACATTCACTCTCTGTGTTTATTGAGTTGGCTGTGCCATGTTACAGTAACAAAATATGAACACTCCTTAATCATCACTGAATAACTAGACTTGTAAAGACTAAAAATTACAATTAAGAAAAAGTGGAAATATCATTTCTGAACATGATCAAACAATTCTTCCTTTTTTGGTTATTAGGGAGGTCAATACACAGAGGCAGACTGTGCAAGAAGATAGGAAAAGGGCAAAGCTAAGTGGGCATGTTGCCTGTAGGACTGGGAAAATGTAGTTAGCTCGTGCTTTGGTTTTAATGGATGCTCACTATGATCTCTGTAGCCTTCTGGTTCTCACGAAGAGGAAACTAAACTTAGCAGTCTAGTTTTGTGGGAAGTTAGCAGGACAAGAAGTAGAGGATAAACTAAAGGACAAAGGTCGGCTTTACAAAGCTGTTTTACCAGCTCTTGCTCAGAAAACTTTCAGTATTCAGAAACTAAGAATGAAAACTGAGAGGTGAATTATTAGAATGGAAAAAAATTAAAACGTAAAGATAAACATCTAGAGAGAAAAGAAAGAAGGCAAAAGTATCTGTATATATTGTTAGCATACATCAGAAATTGTGTCTCATTCTTATCTGGTTACTGTTTTAAAATACAAAGAATAAAACTGAAATTTGAGATAATCCCACGTGTGAAATTTTGCTCTTTCAGACTCCCACTCTTCCTTGTTAGGACTTGAGTCTTAAACAAATAGCAAGAAGAAAAGAAATACTTCTCTTTTAATTGAATAACAGCATACAGCATGTTCATTATCTTATTTCTGTTTGTGAAACTTTGGGGAAAAGAGGAAAGATAATATTTTTTTTCATAGGAAGAAGTTAGATTCTATGAAAAAGGGAAAAAAAGAGATTTTTTTTTTGTAATTCAGACAACTACTATCTTTAGAGTTCCAGTTATTAGAAAGTACTTCGCAAAACATAGTTTTTGGGGCAAATTGAGATTAAAATATATGCATTTTTAGTTCAGAATGTAATATATAAAAGGCAAACATTTCCCAAATTTAAAGCATATCTAATTATCACCTTTCTAAAGTGCTCAATGCATGGCAAATTTGATCTAAGATCTAACAAAACACTGTGTTGAAACTAATGAACTAGAAAAACCTTTGTGCAATATGTTGCCTATATTACACATCTTAGTTTTAAGAACTATAAGGGTTAGACCTCAGTTGCATCATTATATTTTTTCCTATAATATGTCCATACTATATTAATCAAATATAGAAAATTCTAAAAAGATTACATTTATCTCATGATATATTTCATGTTAAACTATTTTTGTTGGAGGATGTATTTTTAATTATGCTTTTAGAATTGAAATTTTGTTACTTCACTTAAAATACCTCTGTAAAGCCAATTTTTATGTTTGTTCTCTAATAGTTGTCTAATTTATACTAGGATACACTTTGAGCTTAAATAATGCTTGCTGCTGCTTCCTGAAGTGAGATGCCTAAAAACATATTTTAGGAAGTAAATATATTTGTGTAGGTTTCTATAAAATTTAAAGGTTTTTCTTATTTTTTTTGGTACAGAGTTTAGAAAATTCTTTATAATTTAGAACCTTTCACAATGGGAATTAAAGCATTCTGTCACAAAAGCAGGGAGGATGAGACACAAGGTCAAAGGGCATTTTAGAAACAAACAGCTGGACCAGTTTATTTAAACAGATACAGGGATGGGGGGAACTGACCTCTGTTTGACTTATAGTGGGAGGAGCAAGAATGTCATTTTATTACTTTGCCCAGAAGGAAAATGTTTTTGTATCTGAATTCACTCTGAAGCGATCATAACACATGGCTTGCTGTATGTAGCATAATTCCATAAAATACATATAAGATAGCACTAAGATAATATCAGATACACCAGAGACAATCATATGTTGAGATGTTTGATACTGGAAAGGTGATAATGTTTTAATATATTTTTTTCCTATTTGCTTAAATATTTTTGGATAAAGATGTGCATGATAAGAGATAGTAGATAAAGATGTCCACACCAGATAATAATGTGTTTCCGATAACAATAGAAATTAGGAGTCAGAAAAGATAACACAGGAGTCAGGCACTTGCCTTGCATGCAGCTGACCCTGGGTTGATCCTTGGCAGTACATATTATACTGCAAATACCGCTAGTGATCTCTGAGCACTACGACATGTAGCCCAAACCTTCCCCACTTTCTGGTGCTTAAAGTATAGGAATCTAATTCAGAAACATTTTGAGAGCTTGTTATGTCCATGGCATTCAACTAAAATTTTCTAAAGTGAAAATACCTAATATGGTCAGAGATATTAAAAATGCCTAAAATGAGGCATTTTTAGGTTTTCACTATTTGTTAATTTTATTAGTGAAAGAACTCCAACTTTGATATCTACATGTCCTATAGGTCTCCTAAATTTATGTTGTCACTGACAACAAATTATAATCAACAAAAGAGAAGCAAATCGCACTAGTACTTGTGGATCCTAGCTAAGATGCTGTGTAATGGCATTTGCTCTCTACTGGAAATAATTGCATTTAGTTTTGTCCACTGAAGACCTACAGAGGAACAGAGATAAAGTATCATTAAGCAGAAAGTGGTCTGCATAGTGAGTGGCCTCAAAACTCTAGAACTCACAGTTGAAAAGAACTTAAGAACCATGAATATTTAACCTAGGAAAAAGAGGAGCATAATTGTTTGTAGTATACATATCTGAAAAGTTGCCCTGTGGAAGTAAGGTTTGATGTATTTCAATTGTCCTGTAGTTGTATTGATGAAAGGATTTTGTTTTTTGTTTATGCATGCATTTATTTATTCATCTATCTATCTGCCTGTCTGTCTGTCTGTCTGTCTGTCTGTCTGTCTGTCTGTCTGTCTGTCTGTCTGTCTGTCTGTCGGTCTGTCTATCTGTCTAACTGTCTGTATGTCTGTCTGTTTAACTGTCTGTCTAACTGTCTGTCTAAGTGTCTGCCTGTCTGTCTGTATGTCTATCTGTCTGTCTGTCTATGTCTGTCTGTCTAACTATCTGTCTGTCTGTCTAACTGTCTGTCTAAGTGTCTACCTAACTGTCTGTCTGTCTGTCTATCTGTCTTTCTGTCTGTCTAACTGTCTAACTGTCTGTATGTCTGTCTAACTGTCTGTCTGTCTAAGTGTCTGCCTAACTGTCTGTGTATCTATCTATCTATCTATCTATCTATCTATCTATCTATCTATCTATCTATCTATCTATCTATCTATCTATCTATCTATCTATCTATCTATCTATCTATCTATCTATCTATCTATCTATCTATCTATCTATCTATCTATCTATCCTTTGGGGGCCACACCTGATGATGCTCAGGGTTAATCAAAGCTCTGTGCTCAGAAATCATCCCTATGGTTTATGGTGTTTATAGAAATGGAACCTATCTGAGTTGGTTATTATGACTTGGTCTCTGGAAATCTGAATATGCAAGTGTGAAAGCAAGCTTTGAAATAGAACTCAATCACTGCAACTTCTTATTGCCATACTTATTTAATTATTTGCGGTACTGCGGTCCGGTGTGTCGTGCGCCCCCTACAAGATGGTCGCTCCTGTGAGCCCTGAAGGCGGGTTTGAGGGCTCTTCTATCCTGATCACCGGCCTTGGGCTACATTGGCGCGTGATGGGTAGATAATTTGAAGAAGTAATGTGGTCATCAAATTCCCCAGTCTCAAGGGGCTGGAATGATCATTCAGTAGGTAGGGTGACTGACATGAGTTTTATCCCAGGCACCTCGTATGGTCCTCGGAGCACTGCATGGAGTGATCCCTGAGCTCAGAGCCAGGAGTAAGCCCCTGAGCACCACTGGGTATGGCTCCACCTCTCCCCCACCAAAAACAAAATGTTCCCCTGTCTCCAGGAATGTTCTTTCTGTTCATTCCCTGATTCAACAATAGGGTTATTGCTTGGTGCAGAGCCCACTAATTTTCAGATAACGCCTTTTTTACTGGAATATTTTAGATGGGTGACATCATTGGTCAGGATGCATGGGTCAGGATGTTAGAGAATGCTAGACCCTATGTCATTAGTTGAATTTTTAAGATCTTTTAGCTAACTTGTGACCTCAAGTCACTAAATTCCTTTGAGCCTTGACTTGTCTTCTGTTCAAAAGTACTCATCCTATTTTCAGATAAATAATGTAAACAATATCCATATTATATTTTGTTTTTAAAAAGGATTTTCAAAAGATATAGAGGAGGCTACGGATTATGAACAGTACCATAGAGAAAGAGCTGATCTTGCTCTTTTTACCTATGTTAGTTACTATGAAAATTACTTTTGGTATATGCAGAATATTAATATTAAATAATTTTCTAATTGGTCATGCAGTGAAGGCAGCTAATGAAAAAGCAGATTTTTTTTCATTTTAATTAGTTATTTCACATGGTGTTTGTGCTACACCTGTGCTTATAATGAGAATGGAGAATTAATCTAACCTTCTGCTCACATGATTCCAATTTTCATGGTTTATACAAGATAATGATAACCTGATTTGCAACACAATTTGTTGGAGATCTATGTTTTAAATATTTTTATTAGCAGTCCAGGGACTTCATATACAAGAACTGATATAGAGTGAACAGGAGCTAGCATCAGAAGTGCCCTTTTAGATTCCAGTTTCACTATTTATTTAATTATTTCTCAAACAATGAAAGCACATAGAGATCACAAGGTCCTAGAATTTTGAGTTTCCATGAAATATTATTTTTATTTTAAATAACCTTTCCTGTTTGTTGGATGGTTGGGGTTGAGAAGCTATTTTCTTTCCTGAAATAGTAAACCTACAAACTAGAATTCATACTGACCTATAAATTATTTATTTATTAATAGTGCATTATGAAACTTTTCATTGTATTTCAATGTACTTTTCATGTTTCATATATTTAACTCTCAGTTGAGTACTGAAATAAATGTACTATCTCAGAATCTAATGTGTTCTGCTCATTTTCAGTATTTGATGTCTAATTCTTACCATTACATAGTACAAAGGGCTAGTAAGAAAATTCTATGACCATGATGTTGGAGAGCTTATATTAACTACTGATTTTTTCCAGTGGTTAGTTTCTCTTTGAGGGCCTCCAAAAAATGTACTCCCAAATCTTACTAAGACACTTAAATCATGTCTTAATGTAGTTTTTAAAATAAGTTTCAGGATTAACTGGAGAAAGAAAGATCATAAGTTCAATTACTGTATCGCTGTGACCTCTCATTGACCTTAGACTATGCATAAAGAGGGGGAAGGAAAAGAAAAAAGAAAAGCCACCCCAAGAAATCTCTACAAGGAATGCATTTCTCTGAAGTCCCCAGCAGTGTGAGTTAGTAGTGATAAACTCCAGACATTCGCTCATTTGATGGTGTGCTGCTGTCCCAGTTCATTATCTTAATAGTGGGCATTAAAATAGAATTAGGTTTGCAAGAGGTAGGGAAGGTTTTGATAAAAATCGTAAAAAAGAAGTCAGAGAGCATAAGATTGAAATGTTGCTAATTAGGAGAAGTAACACATGCCCCATGAACATGTTGCTCTCTGCATCGAACTTCTCCCCCCCTTGCAACTGAAAAGAGTGGTAGCTAGTATTGTTTCCTGAAAACTGCTAATTCCCCCATGAAAAGATGAAATGGAAGTGTCCAACTGTGGTAAAACAGGCAAACATAAATCAACTCAGAAACCCCAAGCCTGTGTACTCAAAGGTCACTGGGGGTTAGCGGTTCTGCAGCATGTGAAGTGCACATAGAGCCGTGGACAGAACCAAGGCGGTCTCATTTTACCAAAATCTCACTTTGCTCTCACTGTGGTTCATCCTCTCCACTTCCTCTCCTCCCCTTAATGCCCTCTCCCCTTTGTATTTTGAAGAAATAATGATTTGCTTAAATGTCTTGCTTCTAGGTTTATTAATGCCCGGAGAAGAATAGTGCAGCCCATGATAGACCAGTCCAACCGAGCAGGCAAGTCCCCCATAGTGACTGTATTCAAGTCACGCAAGCGAAAAACCATCCTCAAGCCATTCACTGGGAGGTCTGCTACCTGGTAAATAAACTGGGAGTGAGTGCTAGGAGTGCCTGGCAATTAAAATTTAAACCAGTTTCGTTTCATAACAGCACTAATCAATTTAACATCATTATAAAACGTTTGGAGAAAGTGGGGGAGGGAAGCCAATAGAGAAAAGCAACTTAAATCATATGCTCAGTTACAATATTCTTTGTACACATTCAATATATTAATGTTATTTTTTTTCTGAGTTTGCCTTCCTAGCTCTTTCTGCTACTATGACCACTCCCTGGTGCATGGCTTGGTGTGGAATTGCTGTAAACTTTATTACCTGTCAAAAGGGCAAAGGGGTCAGGATCGCTTGTGGGACTCAGTAAAGTTCAAAGACATTCAATGAGGTAGAGCTTTTGTGTGCTTTAATAACCCAAGGCAGCTTACTTCTGAAACAGCTTTTCATGTACAGTTAAAACATGGGATTCAGGTAGCGGTAGAAACACATGGTTTGGTTCTTATTTCTTAGGCCTTCTCTTGTTAATATCCATTTTCTAGTGTTCAGTGATTTGAAAACTTTCATTTTCAAATCATGAACTTGAAATAACAATATTTCTGTAAGATGCAGACTTGCTGATCTAAAAAATTAACCCCCCAGTCTTTGTATAATTTACTTTTATATTGTAATGTATTAGTAAAATCAGTGATAGTATATATTTACTAGGTATGATGTGGAACTGTACTTTTTTTTAAAACACATCTCACCAGGAACACTGTAGAAAAAAACATGTTAGACATCATCAGGGTCAAGACACATTTAGTGAATGTCCCTGTAATATTTTTCTTTTGACACCCATTATGTGATTGCTGGACAAAAGTCCTAATAAAGTTTTTACATCGTCACTGTTCTTGAACATACATTATCTTAAGTCTAAGTCATGGAGGTATTAGAGGTAGTCGGAGAAAATTTTAACTTACAGTGTTTTAAGATTATCCCTGGTTTATGCCTGGTGTATTCTTTGATTCTTTGTCTAGTATGTTACATTCTCTCTTAGTCTTCCTCTCTCTCTCTGTATATCTTCTTTCTTGGCAACTGCTATTAAGAAAATTATGTTTTACACTTTTATAGTAAGTCAAGGAACACCTTATAACCCCGATGGACAGCCAATGGGAGGTTTCGTAATGGATGGTCAACAACACATGGGAATCAGGGCACCAGGTAAGACTTTGTTTTTCTGGCTACTTTTTTCTTTTTTTTTAAACTCCCAAGTATATCACTCCCTCATCAGCACAGGTAAATCCACCTCATCCTTTGCTGTTATCTCAAGCTGACTGCCTTGCCTGCCATCTGTGCATCTAAGATATCGCAGTGGGGAAGCCTGGATCTTTATGCGCTGAAGATCTCACTGTTTCTCAGCCCTCTGAACCTGATTTTTTTTAAGGGTCTTTTTGGCACTATCTGTTGACTTTGCTCATTTTCTGGCCTCTTCTTGGATTTTTATCTCCCTTCTAGGACCTATGAGTGGAATGGGCATGAATATGGGCATGGAGGGGCAGTGGCACTACATGTAACCTTCATCTAGTTAACCAATCGCAAAGCAAGGGGGAAGTAAGTACAAATGGGGTCTTTGTTTTCACTTTGTCCTAGGAATATTTTTCCTCTTGCATTTTCTTATGTTCTCCTTGCCCATAGCTTCATGCTTGTTCATTCCTTTCCATTAAACTCCTGGTTTCTTGCTTCCTTCATTTTCTCCTTGGTTGTGATCAAGCTTTTAAGCTTATAAACACTGTGTATGATGTACATTTATCCTGTGTGTTGCTATTGTACAGTACTGACCACATGACAAAACAAGAAACAGTCAGGAGGTGGGGGAGTGGGTCGTCATGGCAACAGACTGATTTGCAAAATGTAAGCAGTCTGCAGCAGTGCACGGAGAGGAAAGAGCATGTCCCCAAAGTGTCATAAATCTGTCTAACCGCAGTTGATGCATGAGTTACATTTCTCCACTAACCTGCAAGACACTGAGAAGCCAAACAGAGACTTCTTTTAGGTAAAATAAACACTAGCTTTTACTTAGGGTAGGTAAAGGCATATTTTGAGCTTCAGTCAACTAAACTTTGAATTGTTTTTTCTTAGTTTATTCCTTTGTCTGTCCATCATAATGGGATTACGTGTGGCAATGGGAAAAGGAGAATACAAAATAGAGGTGTGCACAGCAGGCTGCAGGGCTTAGCCCAGGCTAATTGACTATATCCAAATTAAGTATGCCATCACTTGCAGTGTGACAAATGGATTTGACTTATTCAGTATACAAAAATAGAGATCATTAATGCAATCTTCAGTGGCAGGCCTAGTAAAGTGGGCCTCAGAAAACTGTCCCAGATTCTTGCTCTTACATTTTCTCTCCTAAAAAGACACTCCAGCAATTCGTGTTCAAACAAGTAAAACTGTTTTGAACGCCAAAGCTCTTGTTCACTTCCTAAATTACCCCTAATAACATTGCTCTTGCTTTGTTTCTGAAATTAAAAGCAGTTATGTCAGAGTCTTGGTTGTAGCTCTGATTATATTAACACACTTTAAAATCACTGCTGAGGCCAAGGGTAATTCGTACTGGTCTTCTCTGGGTGTGAGACAAATATAAGTTTAACAATTAGCTCTTGAGAACATTCCATCGAGCTCCGGAATGCAACAGTCTTATTACCTCATCATGGAATTCTCTGGCTTAGTTAATTTAAATATTGTTTCTTAGTTTCTGGGTCAATTAAATTTAAATGATGTATTTTATGCTTCGTGACCAATTAAATTAATAGGTTATTACAAAAAATATTATCATCTTTTTTGATTAAAGAGCTGTGGGTACAGTATATTTTATAAGCAATTTTCATTAGTTCAAAAATGTTCCTTTAGGCTAGATTAAGCAGCCATTCATTGCTGGAGCCTAGAGACCTTATTCGAAGGTGTTCATCGTATTCACAGTGCACTATTACTTAGGACTAAAGCCAATTGAACCTACTTAGCAATAGCGTTATGCCTTTCACCCTTGATGATTATGGAGCTTATAGCGCTCAGAAACAATACACCTGTCAGTTTCCATCAACTACAGCAATCCATGCAGAAGACAAGAGGCCCCTCAAAGCAGGAGGGGGTATTGTTTTGGTCCAATTTTTTCTTATTGTTCTCAAGAATCATTGTAAGGTGGACAGGGTTCCATAGAGGCTTTTCTTGCCCCCGCTCTAAAAAAGACCATGAGGAAGAGATTCATTGATATAGATATAGATATAGATATAGATATAGATATGGGATATATGTAAATATGTATAGAATGTATATATATCTATACACATACATATATGTATATATGCATACATATATATGTATATATAATTTAAATTTCAAAGTCCGATTTCACTAAGTCTATATAGTTTGGCGACCAGAGTAGTGGTATTTCTGATAGACAATGTTTAAGGGACAAAAGTGTTTTCAGCTCAGACCTCAAAACAGATCTTTACTGTATAAAAAACAAATGAGACTTCAGAAGGTGGACCTCGTATTAGTAATAGTGAAAGGGAAAAAGTAAGATGTGCATTTTGGGCATGTTTCTCATTTTATTTTCTTCTCTGTGAATGAAAAGAATACTGTAGAGAGCCATGTTCCCTTCATCCCAATGTTCCCGGCTTTCATAGGATTGCCATAACTAGAACCACACTATTGCTTTTTCATAATATTTTCTTTTTGTTTCTTTCTTTTAATTTCTACAGGGCTTCAAAGTATGCCAGGGGAGTATGTAGCCCGGGTGGTCCAATGGGTGTGAGTATGGGACAGCCAAGTTATACCCAGCCCCAGATGCCCCCCCCCATCCTGCTCAGCTGCGTCATGGGCCCCCCCATGCATACGTACATTCCTGGACACCCTCACCACCCAACAGTGATGATGCATGGAGGACCGCCCCACCCTGGAATGCCAATGTCAGCATCAAGCCCCACGGTTCTTAATACAGGAGACCCAACAATGAGTGGACAAGTCATGGACATTCATGCTCAGTAGCTTAAGGGAATATGCATTGTCTGCAATGGTGACTGATTTCAAATCATGTTTTTTCTGCAATGACTGTGGAGTTCCATTCTTGGCATCTACTTTGGACCAAGGAGCATCCCTAATTCTTCATAGGGACTCTTAAAAAGCAGGAAATACCAACCGAAGTCAATTTGGGGGACATGCTAAATAACTATATAAGACATTAAGAGAACAAAGAGTGAAATATTGTAAATGCTATTATACTGTTATCCATATTACGTTGTTTCTTATAGATTTTTTAAAAAAAATGTGAAATTTTTTCCACACTATGTGTGTTGTTTCCATAGCTCTTCACTTCCTCCAGAAGCCTCCTTACATTAAAAAGCCTTACAGTTATCCTGCAAGGGACAGGAAGGTCTGATTTGCAGGATTTTTTAGAGCATTAAAATAACTATCAGGCAGAAGAATCTTTCTTCTTGCCTAGGATTTCAGCCATGCGCTCTCTTTCTCTCTCTCTCTCTTTTTCTCTCTCTCTCTCTTGCTCTCTCTCCCTCTCTCTAGCCTGGGGGCTTGAATTTGCATGTCTAATTCATTTACTTACCATATTTGAATTGGCCTGAACAGATGTAAATCGGGAAGGATGGGAAAAACTGCAGTCATCAACAATGATTAATCAGCTGTTGCAGGCAGTGTCTTAAGGAGACTAGTAGGAGGAAGCATGGAAACCAAAAGGCCGTGTGTGTAGAAGCCTAATTGTCACATCAAGCATCATTGTCCCCATGCAACCACCACCTTATACATCACTTCCTGTTTTATGCAGCTCAAAAACATAGACTGAAGATTTATTTTTAATATGTTGACTTTATTTCTGAGCAAAGCATCGGTCATGTGTGTATTTTTCCATAGTCCCACCTTGGAGCATTTATGTAGACATTGTAAATAAATTTTGTGCAAAAAGGACTGGAAAAATGAACTGTATTATTGCAATTTTTTGTAAAAGTAGCAGTTTGGTATGAGTTGGCATGCATACAAGATTTACTAAGTGGGATAAGCTAATTATACTTTTTGTTGTGGATAAACAAATGCTTGTTGATAGCCTTTTCTATCAAGAAACCAAGGAGCTAATTATTAATAACAATCATTGCACACTGAGTCTTAGCGTTTCTGACGGAAACAGTTTGGATTGTAAAATAACGCCAAGCCCAGTTGTAGTCGTTTGAGTGCAGTAATGAAATCTGAATCTAAAATAAAAACAAGATTATTTTTGTCATGCTGACTCCACTGCTTGAAAAATTTGTTTACTGCCCCCAAATTTTGATGATTAATGTAGTATATATAAAAATTAATTTTAACTCCCTAAGATACACATGTATTTGAGAAATTTAACCGCAAAGTAAATTATTTAATAATAGTCACTGATTTCTTTACCTTGACTCAATGAACTCCTAATGTCAGCAAATTTAAGGCCTGAGGGCACTAAACTAACTGTAGACTCAGATTACATCCAACAGAATTACTCATCTAATATCACCAAAATTATTCTTGTACATAATGGCAAGCCTAAGTACAGAGTTAAGTCTTTCACTCACTGAGGATGTTACCTAGGATAAGCAGTATATATCTATTAGGAAATTAACTACATGAATTGAAGAGAGCAGACTTCAAAATCTAATTTTTATAAATATGCTCGATGTTCTCATTGGATAAAACTGGTTATTAACCAATTTTCCAGAACAGCTGTCCAGAATTTCTGCATGGCAGCCAGCTAAATGGTACAAAATAACATGTTTAAGCTGGAATAGCTTATAATTTTATTTAAATAAAATTGCTGCTATAAAAAGTGCTTCCTAAAGCTAAGGAAAATATATAAATATTTTAATTAAGGTAAATTTGTTCTAACATATCAGCCTTTTAGCAATGATTGCTTTATAAACAAAGGAACCGATCAGAGCATAGCCTTAAAACTCAAGACTGACTTCAGGCCAGTGTCACTCTATCAAGCCGCCCTGAACAATTCTATTTTCTATTTGAAAAGACAAACCAGCTGTGGGTTGTGTTTACCAGGTGGCCTATGATAGACTCACCTGCCAGAGCAGTGGTGAGGACCCTCACCTTTTGTGTATGGGGTCTTCCTTCTGAACACGTGGGTGAGCCCCTACAGCACTGCGGTCCTGCGGCGCCCCCTACACCACCCCACCCCGACCCCCTCCCCATGTATGGGTTTGTTTAGATTTCCCGTTTAGACTTCGTGGTGACAATTCTTCGCTACATAAATAGTCCATATTAGTGAAATAATTCTCTTTGGATAGGTGGCTAGCAGCAGTTAACAACCATTTATTTACTTTAAAATTAATAATAAACTTTATAAACTAACCATCTATTGCCCCTCCTCCCAGTACATGCCTGGGTGAGTTGGTTGTTTTCAGCCTTTATTCTCTGAGGAAGCTTTTGCCTAGTGGGGGAGGGAAAGAAAGAAAGCAGAGGGGGAGGGGGGAATGGCGGGGGAGTAGTGGGGGAGAGAAGGGGAGAGAGAGAAAAAGAGAGAAAAAGGATTGAGAAAGAGAAGAGGAATTATGTATGGGGACTATGAAGTATCAAGATCACTCCTATCCAGTGATTTAGAAAAAAAAAATAAACAGTTTTCTTTCCCTGAGTTCCGCCCTGTGTATGAGGGTTTTGTGAGCGACTTGCTTCGCTGCCCCCCCACCCCGCTTCTTGACATCCCCCTTCTCTTAATGCCATTTTAGCTTTTTCCTCTTGCAAATTTCAGAGCCAGCTCCGAGGTTATTGAGGACACTTACCCCAAAGGGGTGAATAATAGAGGTGCTGAGAGTGTTTTTGATGTTTCTTAAAAGGCAAAAACAAAACGCCCTTTTCTAAACAAGGGCACACAATTGTACCTGCTTTTTATTTTTATTGGGATGGTGGTCGTGGAGTTGACTGAACGAGATTACTTCATAGTATAAATCAAATCATTTTTAAAAAATTAAAAATATTTTACCCTATCATATATAATCAGCTGTAATTATAACACATTCAAAATGAATAATATGCCTTGACAGTATTTTTATTGTTATTGTTCATTGCATGATGTTCGACTGCTTTAGAAGCACAGGAAAGAGAAGTAAACGCGCTACAAATGGGGAATTACCCTCGTTTAGCATTAAAATTCATTTAGATAAAATTGCCACAAACATTTAAATGGGAAGATTAGTTCCCCCTCACGCCTTATTGCACTCGCTCAATGGTTCCGTTAAGAACATTTTACACGTTGGAAATTCCGTCTTCTCAGACGGCTTGCTGTTTCCTAGTTACCCACATTCAAAGCAAAGGCAGCGGCAAAGGCAGCCAGAGCAGCAGCAGCGGGGAAAAAAGTTTTGGCAACTGGTCTGCAATTCATCGGCGGCTGGCCCCAGCCTCCCCTCCGACCCGGCAGCCCGCTCCCCGCTCCCCCGCCACTGTCCCTACTCCCCCTGCCTCCGCTGCCCATTGAGGAGCCTGCAGAGGCCGGACCTCGAGGAAACGCGGGACTTGGTGGCTGCACGTTCACATACAGTGTTAAAATGCAAAGACAGATCAAAAACAGCCTAGTCGGTTTCTCTCCCACTACCGCTGGGCATTGAGGGTTTACTTTCAAAGGGCTGAGTTTCTCACATCTGCGAACACACCATCCACGTTTTTTTTTTGGGGGGTCCCAGCCCCCACCCCCCATCTCCACCCCCGGCCAGAGCATTTCCAGGAAATTCACCACTGCTTCTTGCTTCTAGTAGAAACGTGCGGAAGAATTAGTTTGCAAAGTCCTAGCAACGTCTAGCTTCCCCTCACGCCCCCTCTCTCTTCCCTCCCCCTCCTCCATCCTCCCTCCCCCTCCTCCTCCCGTTTCTCCCCCGCCCTCCCTTCGCCGAGCGGCAGGAAAAGAAGAACGTCGGCTTCGACTGCCATCTTTTGGGGATTTGGAAAAACGACTTGGTAGGAACCCGGGAGGCGGAGGCGCGGGGGAGGGTGGGGTGGGGTGGGGGGGAAAACCCCCTTATTATCCTGTGTCGGAACTGGCTCCCTTAATCTGATGCTTAAATATTTGATGTGGAAAAATTACCCATAAAATTAGTTACTAACAATTTCAAATTGAAATCACTTATCGAATTATAAACGCATTAAAGCTGTATGGATGGTATTAAGAGTTCCTCGGGAGGCAGCGGGTGTCTCCTTGCAAGTGAGCCGCGGGCCGGCGAGATGGGCCCCAAGCGCGAGCCTCCGTCCCCCCGGAGCTCGGGTGGGGGCCTGGGAGGGCGGCGCGGGGCTGGGGGGCGCCGAGTCGGAACTCGGGGAGCGCGCAGCCCGCCGCAGGGCCGGGCCCAGCGTCGCCGGCGCCTCGCTAGGCTCGCCCGGGGCTGACAGCAGGGCGGAGACGCCGAGGTGGGAGGCTCCGACCCGAGTGCCCGGCAGGAAACTTCGCAGTGGAGTCGCGGAGCGCCGGGAAAGGACAGCCCGAGCCCGGCCCGCCCCTCCCTGCAGCGGCTCCCCCACGCTCCGAGCCGGCCGAGCTGCGCTGCCCTCCAAGTGGGCGGGCGGGCGACGCCAGGGGACACGCCTGGGGCTAGGCCAAGCTCCGGGTCGGGCGAGCGGCCGCCGCCGCCGCGCCGCGCGCCCCCCGCCGGAAAGGGGCTGAGCCCGCTGCGGCCGCCGAGCGCTGGCCCGAGGCGCTGGAGAGCATCCGGGGAGTGACCGGACACCTTTAGCGCCCCCTCCCTCCGCCCCACCCCGGCCCTGAGGGTCGGGTCCCGGGAGGTCCTGACTTCGATTTTGGAGACGAGGCGACCCTAGGTGGGCGCAGATTGCTGACAGGCGCCTCCTGCGGGGGTGGCGGTGTCGACCCTACCCCCCCCCCCAATCACACCCACACACACAGCGCAGAATCTCTCGGGCGCTTTGTGGCGGACCAGAGGCTGATCCATGGACAATTCGTGAATCCCATATTGGCTCCGGGAGCGCGATCTCAGGACGTTGGGGTCCCCGGAGCACTTAGAAGTCGGCTGGACTTCGGGGGCCACGAGTAATGGGGGTGGAAAACGGGATTCCGCGGCAAGCCACGTGCAAGCAGCCGGACGCATTAGGTAGGGACTGGTGCAGGATCACTGCAAAGCCTCAGCCCCCACCTCCACCCCACTCCAACCTTTCGGATCCCGCAAACCCTCCGGCCCGGTGGAACCGTCAAAACATGACTTGAAGTTGAGGCTCTCTCCGGTGGGCACTTGGGTGCCGCCTTGAGCGGGGTGGAGATGGCAGCTGGGCGCCCTTCCCGGCCGAGGACTCCACCGCTCGCCCCCTCTTCCTCTCCTTCTCCGGTGCCACCTCGCACCCATTTGACTGTTTGGCAGTCGACAGCACTTGGGGTGGACAGGTGAACTGACTACCTGAGCTTTGGGGCTTCCCCAGGCTCGGGGCTGAGCGACGAGGGAGAACCAGGTGGGAATGGCCCCTCCAAGGGGCGGCGAGGACTGGGCGGGGGCCCAAGCTGCAGGCTACAGCGCCTGCAACGTTCTCTCCCAAGGCGGAGCTGAAAGGAAAAACAAACAACCTATTGAGCAATGAATGAGTTCGGCAGCATTTGAACTTTGTCAGTCTTTGCCCTTAAAACGGGTCTCACGAGGGTCGGTGGGGAGAGGAGATTTGGCGGGGCGGGTTTCCGACGGGCAGCCGCTGCGGACGCTGCCCCCTCGCCCGGCGCGCAGAGCCCACGCGGGGACCCCGGGCAGCGAAGCCCAGGAGGAAAGGGATTGAGTTTTAAGCCAGTCTCCCATCGATCGGGTCGCTCATTCCTACCCCTGCCCACTCGCAGACATACTCACCTCTACCCTAAAGCATTAAGTTCATTACTCGAGCAATGATCTTAATCTCCAGGCGGAAATCGAGTCCCGGGACCTGGAGGACGAGGCACAGAGTGAATCAAAGTCACCTGCTCACGCCCGGCCCCGCCGGCTCCCGGGTGGGGGGGCCTGGTGCGCCCGGACGGCGCTCCACACCCCTTTGCGCCACACCCGGCGCACGCCCGACGGGGGTCAGGGGCCCGGTCGCCGCCTTCTTCGGGTTGGCGACCTTCGCAGAGGCTGGGATGGCACTAGCTTGCGTTCCTCTTCCCCCGCCCTTGGGCTTTTCTTCTTAGGACCCCCTCGGACCTCCGCGCTTTCTGCCTCCTCCTCTCTTCCCCCAAAGTGGCGAGTTCCCCTTCTCCACCGAGTGTCCCCAGTTTCTCCCGCCTCCCCCGAGTCTCCTCCTCCCCCTTCCTCGCCGCCGCGGGTCCCCCAACTGTAGTCCGAGTTGCCCGCGCCGCTTCGCGCCTGTCTATCGCACCCTGGAGATATAGGGGGTGAGTGGGGGGGCGGTGGGAACAGCTCGGCCCGGGCCTGGAGAAGCCTCGCTGAGGGCACCCTGGGGGCCTTAAAGAACCCGATGTCTGGGAGATCCTCGCGTCCATTGATAATTCCCTGTGCAAGAAGCCGAGCAAAGCGGCGACCCTCCTCGCAGGCTCTTGTTGCACCCGCCCCCACCGCTTGGCAGGGAGCAGCTTCTGGCACCGCAGGGAGATGGAGGCGAGCCACGCGCCCCCGTCCCTTACTGGCAGACCCACGAGGCGCCAGGTTTTTTTTCCTTCTGGGAACTCAGTTTCCACCGCACAGTCCTGAAAGCCTAGAAAACACAAGGCGGCGGCTGTGCAAACTCACGTCCCTCAGACCCCCACCCCGCCCCAATCTGCTTTTCGAGACGAACATTTTCAGGTAGCCCTAAACTGTGAACAGCGAGCTTTGTGTGGTATCTGGTGGGGGTGGGGGTGGAAGGGGAGGAGACCCCCAAGGCCCGCTCCCGTCTTTAGTGTCTGAAATAGCGAAATGGCTGTGTGGCAGCTGCTGCTGGAGCCAAAACTAACTCTTTGGAAGAAGGAAAAGAGTGAAAGGCAAAGAAAGACTGTTCATTTTTTTTTCCTTTGGTGCCGTTTGGGATGTCATCTGTTTCCTTGGCGACTGTGTTCAGCCCCGGAGCCCCTGGGCTCCTGGATTGTTAGGGGGAAAGCATGCTATTTCTGCACCGTCATTTATCACTGTCACCGCATAATGATTCCCCTTGCAGCCCCTTATTGATGTTTGTAATTGCATTATCTCATAAAGGAGGATGATCAATGAAACCGAGCCGTGCATTCTGGGGTCAGAGGAAGCCAAAGTACTGTTTGTCCCCTTTAATACAACAAGTACTCATTATCTTTAGGTCTGCATTCAAAAAATGATCTGATCTGGGGCTGACCCTGTCGGACATCCCAACACTTTTTTAAAACGCGGTTTGTGTAACCTTTTGCTTAAATGCTAAATCAAGTACCTGTCTTGCATTTCAACGAAACAAGATGCTAAAACTGAATGTGGAAAACATATCTGCTTTTCTTTTTCTTTTTTTTTTTCTCTTGGAAAGGGGTGCGACGGTCTGAAGACGCATGCGATTTTACATTCTACTCTTTGATGATATAATGTAGAAAAGGAAATCCCATCAACAAGAGAGCCAAGTTATTGAGTTGAATAAAAAATGGGGGTGGGGAAAGATATTTGGGAGCATTAAAAATGGTCGGTAGTAAAAGATTAGAGTAAAACCGCATCCGGTTTAATTAATAAGAGACATAAACCAAAATAATTTCCTGTGATTCTGCCCAGGCTTCATATCTCTTCGGTTTATATAAATGACTTCTGTGCCAGTTCGATTCTCACAACAACAATAACTAAATCAGTTGAACACTCTGTATATAAAACCGTCTACGAACTCCAACAAATAAAAAGAAGTTCATTTGTCTATTAAGGTAAGTATTTAGTGGAGCAGAAATGTCCCAGTAACATTGAATGGAGTTCATGTAATCCCATGAAAATCAAGTCATCTTGTTGCACTGCAGTAAATGAAAAAAATAAATACAAAGGAGAAAAGGTTCAAGTGTAATTTTAAACTAAATGCATTATTTAACTGTCACAGTGAAAATGTGATTGTGTGGCTGGGATGGAAGGAGTGGACATCAACTTAGCTCACATTTAGCTAAAAGGTTTTAGGAAGGAAACATGTATTCAAGACTTGGTTATCATTTTAATTTGTGGAAAGAGGAGAAATGGAGACAATTCTAATTCATCATCTCAATAAATTAGGGGTGAAATAGATCCTTCAAATAAAGTAAGCCAAGAGCTTATTTTAAACATTGCAAATGTGTCTTATCAAAAAGGAAAGTTTCCAATCTTTATAAGATGTAACCCTCCCAAATTAATAATACGTCATAAAAGAAAAAGAGTGAAATACGAGTACTTATTTTACTAGTTTTAGAAATAATTTCAAAGTGATCGATATAAATTAATATTTTAAACAGAAAGATTTAAATGAAAAGTCCTCACCATATGAGAAAATGGGTACTTAAATAAAATAGTCTGTTTCAATAACTTGACAGCTTTACATAAACCTTAATTGAATGATAAAAACAAAAGGCTAAGCTAGTCTTATTTGGGGAAAGAATCTTAATGATAGAGCTAAAGAAAGTTTTAACTATGTTAAACTCACATTTCCCTCCTTAGAACACAGATTCTTCTAAAAATATTATTTTCCAGGAATTCTTATCAAGTGCCTTGGAAATAATATATGTTGTGAATCACTTAACTATTCTGACACTTCCGTTCTCTGAAAATGCTCAAACTGAAATGGATACGCAGTCACGCATATATCTAATAAATGGTATCTTGTCGTTAACATAAAATATTAAAGAGAAAATAAACTTTTGGGTTTTGTCAGTTGAGATAGAATTTTTTAGCATAATTCTCCGGATTTTCAAAGCACACAAATGAAACCTCGTGATTTTAACCAATCAATGCAAGTCTTTCTCTTATTTGGTTGTGGATCTGGCATCGTGTTCGTTTTCTATTTTTAATATTTAGTGTTATAGCCCACGGTTAAAATAATGAAAAAATTAGTCTCGTTTCAGAAATTATTTATTTATGGAACGAACATGATTAAAACATAAACACACACAAACTGCAGCTGCAACAGAAAAAAAAACTTGATTTACGGTTATTAAATCTTTGATCGCCAAGTTAATGTTTCTTTTTCTATCTTTCATTTGCATTTTAATCTATCGAATCTTTACAATTTTGCTGCCTCCTATTCCAATGATTGATTACAGATCTGAAATAAGAAAAACCAAGCCAAGCCTTTCTTTTCCCTTTCTTTGCTTTCTTTTTTCTTCTTTCTCCTCCTTTCCCCACCCCCCGTTACTTCCCCCTGGGTAGATTTCTGAAACTTTCTCTCAATGTGAATGTAGACTGGACAAATTAACTCTACTCTTTTAAATGTCAGAGATATAAATAAAAAATGTTTTCTGTCCCAAACGTGAATATTTTCCCAGTCGCTTGTTTTCGAGTCGTTAAAGATCATCCCAGCAAAACGCAATTAACAGCGACATAGAGAGGGAGAGAGCGAGAGAGCGAGAGAGAGAGAGAGAGAGAGAGAGAGAGAGAGAGAGAGAGAGAGAGAGAGAGAGAGAGAGAGAGAGAGCAGCGTGTATTTTTAAAGGGACGTGTTCGTAGTGAGTCAAAGAAAGGTGAGAAGTTCACCATCAGCAGCCTGGCCCAGGCTTCTGTTTCCCCCTCACGCACTCAGAGAATTGGTCCCGAGTTCTATCTGATCAAAGTCACACACACACACACACACACACACACACACACACACACAAAAAAAAAAAGACTGGTGGGGATTTGGTGTGGGTTAAGTTGGTATCTTGAGACCTGCAGTGTAGACAAAAGAGGATGCGTAGCGGGTCTGTTTGCTTTCGTTCCCCGGCTCTCCCTTAGCCCCCTTTCTCCCCTAAATCCTTCCTACTTTCTTTCCCCCCATTTATCCCGCTGCGCGGATGAGAAGGTCGTTTGCAGAAAGCTTTGCGGGTAAGTTTCGGCAGGCGCGGGCTAGGCGCGCGGGCTGGGCTCCTCCTGCCAGCGTTGCACGAGACCCCTGAGGCTCTTGGAGCTTCTGGCCCCGAACAGATTGCGCCCCGCCTGGCTAGGGGCTCGCGGCCGGGAGCCGTGTACCTAAGGCGTGCGGGGCTAGCCAGCCCCAGGTGTGAACCCAGAGGCTGGGTGGGCATGCGCGCAGACACCCCTGGGAACCCGAGTGCAGAGTCGCCCCCCATCCCACCATCCTGTGTGCCCCTGCCTCCGGGGGTCCTAGCACACTTGATGGGGTGTGAAAGCCCGCCGGCACGGAGGAGCAGCTTGGGGGCTCTGACCCGGCTTCTCAGGAGGATCGAAGGTCCGCCTAGGTGGAGAGCAAGGTGGGAGAAGTCACCGGGGAGCGACTTCGGCCCCGAAATCCAGACTCGGAGACACAATCAAGAACTGGGGTGCGGGCCATGCGAGGTCGAATTAGCCCAGGCCACCTCGCCGGCTCGGCCCGGCCCTTGGACCCGGTGCACACCCAAGAGCGCACCCAGCCTGGTTCCTGCTACTGTCATCCCGGGGCTGCGGTGCTCTTTCTCCTCGAAGACCCCACTCCGGCGAGAAGTGGTCGCCGCGAGGGGGCGATCTTCATTCTTGTGGACTCACAAGGTGGTGAAAATAGCAGTGGGATGGTGTGCGTGTGTGTGGGATAGTGTGTGTCTGTGTGTGTGTGTGTGTTACTTGATCCGGCCCGACCCTTTGTCTTGAAGCATATTAGGCAGCCTTAGAAATAGGAGGAAAAACAGAAAGTCTAGACAGGAAAACTTATTGTGTTCACAAAATATAAAAAGGAACGGAGCGGTCTGCTACCTTTAGGGGTGAAGATAGATCCTTGTAGACAAGTGGGAAGACAAAACGGGGAAGATATAAATGAAAGAAATGGCAGATTATTAGAAAAGTAATAGTAAGGTGTCCCATACACTACAGTTTTATTGTTGGGTAGTAACTACCCGATTTATTTATTGCCAGGGCTATATAATAGAGATAATGACCACAAACTCAAGATAAATTCTTCAGCGCCCAGCCGGACAATTCTTTTTTATTTAAGAGAGTGAGTGTGAAGGTGAGCCGAATCGCCTCCCCTCCTTGAAGATCCGTCTTGCTCTCTACCATATTATAAGCATGGCATGCAAATAAATAAGTGCTGCGGGGTACGTGCGGGTAGGCCTGCAGGATTTATTTCAGGTGAGAGCAACATACACGGAATATGAATTTTCGCAGGAGCGGCTCTCTCTCTCTCTCTCTCTCTCTCTCTCTCTCTCTCTCTCTCTCGGCCGCCCTCTGCTCCTCCCCACCGCCCTCCCTTTCTGTGGGAGCAGAGAACGTCCCCTGATAAAAACATTAAAGTGTCATGTCTCAACTCCCTACTCCTTGACATATAGGTCTGGGGAGGGATGAGGGGCGATGAAAAATGCAAAATGCATCCCCAAAGTAAGTTGACTTGCAGGCGACTGTGAAAGCCATCGCAGTCTACAAAGGGAAGGGCGAGTTGTCAATAAGACCCGCAGGAGGAACGGCACAGAAGTCTGCTAATATCATTGGGAAATGTGCAAAACAGCGCAAAAAGTTGGCCGTCCCGGGTCTAGCCAGAGCCCACACCAGCTGCACACGTCCTCAGGGGAGCCTCTTGGCTCTTGGGACCTGCCCGCCTTTCTTGGCCCTCGCTTGCCTTCCTCCTAGCCATGCAAACAACTCTGGAAGTCAGGTGATGGGATCACAGATGACCTTGTTCAGGGGCCGCCGAGGTCAGAAGGAAGCAGCGGCCTCAGGTGTGGGCTCCTTCTGAAGCACGGGTTGCCCTAACAGTCACCGGCTGGCCTTTAAGCTCGGACCGAGGCCTCCAGCGCGGGTCCCCACACCTGCGCTCTGCGCCCGCTCGGGCACTGCCGGCGGCCATGGAGTCAGCCTCCCTGGGAATGACAGTCTTTCCTCCACCTCGGAGGGCTAAAATTCAAGCAGATAGTGTTTCAGTCGCGCAATTTCCACTTAGATTCACAATTTCCTTTGATCTAGGCTGGGCCAGGAGAAAACCAGCACAGCCCACCTGACAGTGAACCGCGTAGCAGGAGAGGGAGCCGCAGGAAGGGGGGGGGCGGCGGGGAGGGAGAAACTTGTGTTCCTGGGGGTGGGCTGGGAAGCTGAGGGAGACCCGCGGGCAGTAAGAGGCAGAATGCGGGGTGGGGGTCGCAGACCGGGAGGGAAAGCCCGCCGAGCTGCGAGAAGGAAGAGGAGAGGCAGTTCCTGTAATTTGGTGGTTTGTGTGAAGGATGGCTTTATGAGGCTGAGAACCACGAGGGCAGTCCTCAGCAATCTTTTACAATATTGGTGTCGTTCAAGCACAACTTTATCTTTAAACCAGAATATCTGTTTCGATGATTTCCATAAGCACATAAATTATCATCTTCAGAGCCTTCAATATTTCTTTCGGTACTTTATTAAGTGTTATTGCAGACGTCATTTGTGAACTGAATGATTCAACTTTTAATCTCTGGAACATTAAATTGTATTTCTCTGAGTTTCCTTTTCCAAATAATCTAAAATAACAAAAAAAAAAAAAAAAAGAAAGAAACTAAGCTCATTACATGAAAAAAGAGACAAGTGTTTTGCTCTTAGCCTGGCAAGTTGCCTTATGCACTTCAAAGAATGATAAACTAATTGTTTCCAGAGTTTATAAGTAATTAAGCTGTTATAGGGGGGTGTTAAGTAACACTTCTATTTATGATAGAACTTTCTATCTACAATAACCAGAGACAATGTTTCAAAACTAGAAAGATTTTAAAAGTTACAAAGTTAGCTCTTATTGTTAATAATGTGATTTATTTTTAAAAGCACTGGGAATATAACAAATAGTTTTATTTCAGTGTATGTGATAGGTGGAGATCATTATGTATAATTAATGCTGAAAGGAAAATGAACATGTAATGGCTTTCATCAGTAACTACCCATTTATATTTTAAAAGTTTTTTTTTAATCATTCAACTGGATTGGTCTAAATATATCTAAATGGAAAATGTCAACTTTTTATAATTTCATATGTAATTTTTTAAAAGCTTAAATGATTTTAGTTTTTAAACCAACTTTTTATGCTTAGCAGTAAGAATTAATACCAAGGCATGCTAAAATGTTGTTTCTCTGATTCTGCAACAGAGAAATGCATTTCCTTTAGAGTAAGATAAAAGTAATTAAAATAGTTTCAAATATATTAAATTCAAATAAATATTATTTTTTTGGTTTACAAATTCAAGTTTGTAATTTGAAAATACTTAGTTTTGCTCTATATGAAATAATATTCAGTAAAAAAGAGTGAAACTTTAAAGGAGGTGATAAATTAACTGGTAAATTTTATTAAAATGTATTCTTTAGATAGTCATATTATTAATAGTCATTTCCTTCAGATATAACTATTTAAATATTTTACATTAATATTTCAATATATAATCTACATCAGCTATGTTTTATTTTCAGTCTGTTTCTTTATCACATGAAGAATGATAAAACTATGTTTTTTGTTAGAAGAAAACAAGTTTAAAGAATAGTAAGACAGAAAAGTGAAAATCTAAAGAAATGACTTTAATAACCTATATGATAGTAAGCAAAATTTTCTACAAGTTATTTGTAAGAAATTAAAGTGAGTCAGTTTAATATTCATCTCTCCTCTACAAGAAAGTAAGAATCAATTATAACAATCATTACAAAGGGTGAAATCTCAGCAGAACAAGAAATAGTGAAGACAGAAACACTTATTCAAAGCAAAAGACAAGAATTTGCTGGCTGGAAATTGTATAGAAAATCTGTGTAGTTCAGGGTCAGTGTTGTTTTGTTGAATCTGTGCACACTGTCGCAATTTAGTTCTGTCATTGTGCCACAATGTCTGATTCAATATGTTCTGCAATATATTTTATTTTTCTAAGAGGCTAGCATTGCATTATTAAAAACAAAATGAAAGCACCCTGATTAGTAGTAATGCAATCCCAATTGTCTAACACTGTGTGATAATTGACCTTCTGGACACCAGGCACACTTGGATTCACTTTAGGACACTTAGCCTTTTAAACTGACTTCATTACAGAAAGACAATGGTGACTTTGTTGCAACTGGCACCTGCAGTATTTCACACAACACGTGGACCATACCTTGCCAAGAGAGCCACCACCGTGATTCATTCACACCAGAGCAGGAAGTGAACGCTAAGCAAATTTTATAATATGGAATGTACTGTTATCACTGAGAAGCAATGGATTCTGTTTTGCACATCTCTCCATAATCCTGAGAGATTGTTAGAAGTCTGTGTTCTTATCTCCTCGTAGTAAAAATATTGCTATAACAAGGGGTGCTGGAATAACCTTATGTTGATGTTTCATGGCTCAGCTCTTTATGTTACATTGAATTTAAGATATCTATAGTAATCCAAGGCTTTTTTTCTTTTGGGGTCACACCAGACAATTCTTAGGAGTTACTCCTGGCTCTGCTCTCAGGAATTGTTCCTAGCGGTGCTCATGGGACCATATGGGATGCCAGGGATCGAACCCAGGTTAGCCGTGTCAAAGGCAAATGCCCTCCCCGCAATACTATTGCTCTGGCCCCATCTATAGTAATCTAATTCAGACAGAGATATATGGTTGTGCAACACCTTTGCACAAAAAAAGTTCCCTTTAAGAGAAAGAGTTTTGGGCAGTAGTTGGTGATTCTGAATCTGTGACCCAACTTCAGGGAACTGTGATAAGTAATCCTCAGTTCTATCATTTGAAAACCATATCATTGATCTTGAATGATCTTTTTCTTAATCTCTAGTTTTCATTAATATATTTCTGCTTAGTAAATCACTTTACATTGTAGATTGTGGTAAGGAATTGACTGAAGTAAGAACTTTCTTGTCTTAAAGGATTTCAGATTTTTTTTCCCAGAGGAGCCTTGATTTGTGAAAGAACATTTCTTTAGTCCTAGAAAGCACCCTTTAGAATTCTAA
Source organism: Cryptotis parvus (assembly GCA_021461705.1). NCBI lineage: Eukaryota > Metazoa > Chordata > Mammalia > Eulipotyphla > Soricidae > Cryptotis > Cryptotis parvus. The sequence continues at coordinate 203,273 of JAJIBD010022284.1, read as the reverse complement.
GATGTTCTCTTTTAATTTTCCTTGCCTGGCCGCCAGGAGTAAAAATGACAGTGTCTTGGTGTTCTAAAGCATTGGCTGAGAGTAATTAAAACCTTTATTGATTAAGTTGCCTCACTGAAATAAAAGACGACTTTCCACCAATGACTGTATTGTAATCCAGTAGTGTGAAAACTGTACCATACTCCAAAAAGAAGTGTAAATACCACCCCCTAGTTTTCTTCCTTCTTCATTCTTCCTCAGTTGAAAAAAAATCCACATATTTAAGTAGTTTTCATTTCAATTCTCTGAGGGTCAGGACTTTGCCTTAACTCTTTGCATTTTTAGCATATTTTCTGAATTCTTACATCTGAAAATGTCTGTATCTGTGCATAATTTTGTGTTAAAATCTTGAGCACCTTCTGTATACTGAGCAGTGAGTAGGACATTGAGGGGGTGCAGAAGGGGTGATGGAGTTAATAGATTATCTCTGCACTATAAAACTCAACTCATAGATTGAGTTGTTAAGAAACATCACAATTCCAAGGCAAAGCCAAAAGAGGTAGAAGTGAAGCAACCCAGAGCTTAGCACTTGTGTGATGCTGTTACCACCCGTGCACTGGAAAACAGAGGAAGCAGGTAAGATACCAGACTCCAGGGGCTGAGGTAACTTGGTCGAAGTAACCAGGGCAGATATATTCAATGGGAGCTGGAGATATGAAAGAGATGAGTGTTGGAGAAATATTCTGGACTTTTCCTTTTTCACTTTCTAATTCTTCACTAATATCTCATTTTAATTACAACCAAAGGAAACCAGCTGAAACATAGCCTGGAAGACACACTAACAACCCAAAATGATACAGAACAAAGCAAATAACATCATTGCTCTGAGCAAGCAATCTGAAGATTTTCAGCCGAACACAGCTTCTAGGCACATGTCATCCTCCAGTTATTTTATCTCCACAGACGAAAGGCTTTATTGTTAGTGTCTGAATATATATTTTCTCAGAATATTGAAGGAGAACAGCAATGTTCCAGACAAGTCTACTGACTTAGGAGAGAAAGTGGTTTACTTAGAAAATAGTGAGCTTGCCAGTAGCGGAGCAGAGGGATATTGTAGAACGTGAACTGAAACTCATATCAGCTAATGGCATAAAATAACTAGTGGTTCTGGAATAGCTCAACTTGTTAGCACCCGTTAATCCAGAATCCAGAGTAATGTTCATCATAGGAGTGAACACTACAGTACTAGTTTTAGATTTCCATACAGGTACAGTTCTGCCCACCAGCAAATAGTATTTCTACAAAGATACCCAGGCAATGGTATATTTATATGTGTTTAAGCTATTATTTGAATACATTAGAAAGTCGATGGGGTTATATATAATCTAATCATTTTCAAGGTTAAGTTGGAAACTGCTATTTAATTTTAGGGAGACATCCTTGTGGCCAGTTGATGTGCAGAGGGCCAAATCAAAGATTTTCTCTACTTGCATATCACAGGAATAGCTCAACCCAGACCTCACAGATGGTAACCTCATGAATGATAGTGGAAGGGAGGAAGGACTAGAATGAGGGAGCTAAAAAACCAGTAAGGACGCTATGTGTTAACAGTAGGGATTATGAGCGAGAATGATGAATAAGAGCAGATGTTGGACAGGAAGTTAGGATGAATGTGGGAATGAGGTATAAAGAGATGAAAGCAATGGCTTGGTTTCTGGTTTGGAAAATTAGGCATATTTTGGTTCCATTTGCAGAGATAGTGACTTTAAAATAAGGGGATGTTGAAAAATATAATAAGCATTTTGAATTTAGGTTTTGAAGATTAGATGGGGTTTTGAAGATTAGATTAGGTGGGAACCGGAGCTATAGCACAGTGGGTAGGGTGTTTGCCTTGTATGCGGCCGACCTGGGCATGACACAAAAAGCCAAAAAAAAAAAAAAGAAGACAGATTAACTGATTGAGAAGATGAACACATGGATCTGCATTTTAGTAGAAAGATCAATGGAGAGACTTTGGGGAGAGCAATTGGATAGAGGAGGTACTGGGGCTGAAAGATAAGGAGTAGAACTGCTGATCAAGGGGAATGTGATTTAGAATATAAACTTTTGCAGACAGGAACGATGGAAACATTTGTATAACAAGAGAAAAAGTGGAAATTGCAGGTGGAAATATAGGCATTAAATAATGGAAAGATGATGAACTGTCCTTTGAATTAGCAGTGAGATGCCCTGGCATCCATATTTGAAATCAAGTGATGGGTGCAGATCTAGTTCATGGTTATGGACAGTGGAGGAGAATTTGATTACCTTTGTATTGTGTGGGGTTGTGCGGGGTGGGCAAGTATATCTGACTGCCCAGGGCTTCCGTACTTATGACTCTGTTCTCAAGGAGTCATGAGCAAGCTGGGGACAGTATGGGATGCTGGAACTGAACCAGGGTTGGCTATGTGCAAGGCTAGCAACTTATCCACTGTACTGTCTTTCTGGTCCCTACACTGATCAACTTTTAAGATATGGGTAGTAACATCATTTAATAATGATATATGGTATCATATATTATACATATATATCAATTATTATATATAATAATTTGGTCACCATGGTTTTGTACTCTAAGTCCCACGACTCGGAATTCCCTCAGTTATGAATGTTGGCTTACTGTAAGCATAAAGAACAAGGAAATGACTTGCCAGGGGTGTAAAATTAACATCACCATGGAAAATGGGAGAAGTAGTTAATGAGAAATGCAAAGGTTGCTGGCTAGCATCAAGAACTTAATAGAATTACATATCAATGTACAAAGATATAATTTGCACAGGGCTGTGTGATTTTCTTTCCAATGCAGAAGCATTTTGAATTATTAAACATAGGAGTTGCTATGTTAAAATATGTGCTTTCTGAGGACTTTTTTGCATAAACATATGTAGTAACAGAAGTATCCTTCTCAAGCAGGACAAGAGAGTGAAATTCATTGTAAGGTGACCGGAAATAGAATTTCTTATAATGTAGATTCTGCTGTCAAATGGTATACAACAATACTTTTTATTCATGTTTATATAAATGATACATGCACAATTATAGACCTCATTCCCATGACCTGATGGAATGGTTTGAGGCTCTTTATGTTCCTGGAGCAAGTAGGTGCCCTTGGGCTCTACCTGCATGAGACAGGACATCTGGAGATGTTACCGGTGCCCGCTCGAGCAAATCGATGATGAACGGGAAGACAGTGATACGTGCATAATAATTATTCCACAACATCTTGAAGCACCGCTGAAATATAGACTTGTATTTCATAATACATATTTTCTCTGAGCAGTGAATTAAGAGATATGGCACCAAGCAGTGTCTTTGAGAATCAGGTTGCTAAAGACCCTAAGTCATCACCATCTCTTTGATGTCTAGTACTTACGTTTTCTTTACAATGAAATCCATGGAATAGTCCTTTGCTATTAACTAATACATAATTTTATACCTGGTGGTGATTTCATCTGTTATTGGTAACATATAAAAAAAATAGAGGTAAAAGGAGAATTTTAAATTGGTATCAGGGTAAATGGGTGCAGTTAGAGCCAATTAGTTGATTCAAGTAAATATTTGAAATATTTCTTTTTTATAGGAAGGGGCAGAGACAGACATGGGGCAGAGCTGCTACTGGCTCTCACTGTGCCCAGCCGATCATGAGGTGCCTGGGAGGGGATGGTTCTAGCCCTGGCCCGCCACCCCAGCTGAGCCTCACAACAAGCCAGACGACCCTCCACTCCATGAGAACCTCCATTTTCCACATCCGGACTTCTCCCTCCTCAGAACTCCACCCAGCAGACCAGCCTATCACAGTCCGGCTCACACGGCCACAAGCGGCCGCGCGGTTCATCAATAAATGCTGGATTTTGAGATGACTACAAGAGTATGCTACCCTCACGGCAGAGCCTGGCAAGCTACCCGTGTCATATTTGATATGCTAAATACCAGTAACAATTATAGACCTCATTCCCATGACCTGATGGAATGGTTTGAGGCTCTTTATGTTCCTGGAGCAAGCAGGTGCCCATGGGCTCTACTTTCATGAGACAGGTCAGATGGAGATGTTACTGGTGCCCGCTCGAGCAAATCGATGATGAACGGGAAGAGAGTGATACAGTGATATAGGAAGGGAAAATGAAAATAAAATCATAAATAGTGGAGAGGTGTTTTCTCTAGTTTTTGCCTTATAATTGGAATAAATCAGTACCTATAAATGTCACTTGTATCACTTGTCTTCCCGTTGTTCATTGATTTGCTCGGGGCCCCTCCATCGTCCCTGTTGCTTGCTAGTATAACCCAAGGTCCTCTGCTCACTCCAGGAACATGAAGAGCCTCAAACCATTCATTCACATCATGGGAATGAGATCTATGTTTGTTACTGTTTTTGGCATATCAAATACCACACAAGTAGCTTGCCAGGCTCTGTGGGGTGGGCACTCTCAGTTTTTGCATTTACTGATGTAATACATGTCCGCAGCAGCCATGTGCAACAGGGAGAGGTGGTAGCAGCTTTGCCCTGTTTATCTGTGTCTTTGGTTCACGGCTGATAGCCTGGGAGGCAGTTTGTAGGCGGGTTCACCCAGCTTCCTGGACGGTATAAAGGTGGGGAAATGGGACCCCAGCTCCATCTCTGGAAGTCTGGTGACTTTAGCCACCTAGACCAGAATACCCGAGTTTAAAATAGGCTTCTCTCTGGGGTGGGGCTCTGATGAGCCGGGCATGAGATTGGCTTCTTTCCAGGGTGGAGCTCTGACAAGCTGTGAAATCTGGACAGAATGGAATTTAAATAGGTTACAAAGGTATTGTAAAAATCCAAAACTCAAATGTCATCTGAAACTTGATGGATCTTAGTCCAAACTCATTGTGAGGCACCGTAGAGATGATACTGGATAAGATGCTTGCCTTGCATGAGATCAGACCCCAGTTTGAATTCCTGCATCATTTACAGCCACCTTCCCCCGCATCACCCCCCAGCACTGTTAGGGGGTCACTAATGATTGCAGAGCTAGAAACAGCTCCTGAGTATACTGGGTTTGGTCCAACCGCTTCCTTTCCCTAGCAAAAAAAAAAAAAAAAAAAAAAAAAAAAAGAAAAGGAAAGAGAAATTCATGAAAGAATCACTTACAACTTCAGACATAGGTGAATTAAATGTGTTTAATTGTATCTCCTCCCAAATTCATGTGTTGAAAGCCTTTTCTACCCTGGAATGTGACTATATATTACAGAGGATTTAATCAAAGGTGACTAAGGTTAAAGGAGACCATGTAAGTCAAACCTAAGCCATCTGACTTATATCCTTATTTAAAGAGGAAATTTCAAACTAAAAGAGACACCAGGGGTGCACAGACACAGAGGAAGGCATTGAGAGAACACAAGGAAAAGGCAGTCACACCTGCAAGTCAAGGGGAAAGGCCTCAGCAGAACTACAACTGACTAATAGATTGATATTTGACTCCAAGGCCCTAGAATTATGAGAAAGTAAATTTCTATTCTTTAAGGCTCCACCCACCCCAAGTCTTAGGAATTATGTTTTATAAATAAATCTCAGCAAAATAAGACAGGGAGATTTATAATTTAAACCAGTAAGATAAATCCACCAATTGTGTTTCATTTTTTTAATATAAGTGCTAATTTAGGAGATGTTGTCAAAGAAACTGTGTTTTTCCTCCACTTGTTTTATTTATTATATAATTTTCTATCACTTTATAAAGTGCTTTCCATGGGGAGTGGCTTTACTGTTCTCTACTGTTGGGTTTATCTGAACCCTGTATACCATATGCCTGCATGAACTCTATTAGAGTAATTTTAAAAAATACAGTATTTTTTTAGTCATAAAGCTGCACTTTAAAGTGAGTCTGTCTATGGAGTCTATAGACAATATTTTCACTGAGTTTACTACAAATTAATCTTGCATGTGAGCACAAAGGTTAAGTCAATGATTTTACTCCCTTTATTACTGTGAAATTTAGGTCAGTTATCCTACTGGACTAATTCTCCTTAGTACTTAGAATATCTCAGGTTGATTCTAATGTTTGGCACTTTTAATTAAAAATGGTTTTCTAAAATCCTCCTAGGCATATGATGTTGACAGGAGAATCTCCCTGGCATCAAGTTGCATTTTTGTGTGAATAATATGTTGATTTCAGAATCTGCCAAAAACATTACAGAAGACCAAAACCGATAGAAATTGTTTTGTAAAACCATTAGTAGTTATTAACTTATAATAATCTAACCCAATTTTAATTTTTTTTTGGTGATGGTATTAAGGTTTATATTTGTCCTTTATTTCTAAATTTAAAATAGTTTATATTATAGTTAAGGCAAAATATTTAGAATGTCTACCCTAATTTTTAAAGTCTGCTTTAGAAACAATGGAAGGCAATGAACTAAGCCAATTGTGTGTGCCAGGATGCTGATATATTTGCCTTTGTGAATTTTCCTAGTCATTGTTCTAGAGAATTACATAAGAAATTGAGAGTTGGGAATTCATTCATATGAATGAATCCTATCCTTCTCAATTATTTGTTGTGTGACTTTGAAGTCAATAATAGTTTATCAGTTTATTTATCTGTAAAATAACGATGAATTCTGTCTCCCAAGTTTACTTGATGATGTGTATGAAAATAAAATGAAATAACAAATGTCTCAGTGATAATTTTCTAAAAAAATGCTAACATATTAAAATCCTATGAGAATTACTGCAGTCGACACCAAATGGTTTAATCAATGGTTGCTTTCAATATTCCTTTCTTTATTCTACAAGAAGCAATACTTGGGGAGTTCCTTCACAGAGGAAAATCATAATAAACCTGAGAAGGTTTGATTTGATGAGATTTCTCAGAAAGATTCCTGTATCCTTCATACTTCAGGGTGTGTCTATTGAAGTTTGATGTTGTGTGTGTGTGTGTGTGTGTGTGTGTGGAGAGAGAGAGAAAGAGAGAGAAAGAGAGAGAAATAAAATAGAGAGAGAGATGCCAAGAATAGAATCCAAGACCTCATTGTATTCAAAGCATGCATTCTAATACTGAGCCCATCCTTAAGTCCTGATAATGTTTCACACCTTACTTTATTTATTTATATATGTTTAAAAGATTTTATTTTATTTATTTTTTTTCTTTTTTGGGTAGTCACACCCGGCAACGCTCAGGGGTTACTCCTGGCTCTTTGCTCAGGAATTACTCCTGACGTTGCTAGGGGACCATATGGGATGCCAGGGATTGAACCTGGGTCGGTTGTGTGCAAGGCAAAAGCCCTACCCACTGTGCTATTGCTCCAGCCCTTCACACCTTACCTTAGATAGTATTATTTTCCTATTAACTTTATCCACATTAAATTTTTTATACCCAGTCAAAACTGAAGTATTAGTGTATATTCAAATTTTCCTAATATCAAGTCCATGCAATATATGGGACTGTATTATCACAATTCCTAAGACTTCCGATTCCACATGTGTTAGACAAAGATTTATTCCTTATTAGAAGACTAAAGCACAAACTTCTACCTCTGTAACAGAAAATGAGACTATAGAACCTCAGCTTGCTCACTAAATTGGTCTAAAGACACAATAAATACTATTTTGCTGATCATCACCTTTTGTTCTCCTTGAGTCTGGAATAAAGCAACTTTTTAGTTTTACTTTTGACTGTTCTAAAGAATAAGAGGCATTTCTTTTGTGCAGTGTTCCTCAGCTTATGGCTGGACTCAGGCTAAGCTTCTTTTGCAGATAAGAGATGTGTCTTCTGTCTCAAATGTCATCAGGTATGTCATATCTATTTCTTACAATATCATGATATTAGCTTTGTTCACTTGTTATCTCCCAGATGCTAATCTGGGTTGCAGATTATTAAGTAATGGCCCTGTTTCTCACCAAGCCTCAATTTTTGTTTTCATTGATTTGTATTCATTGGCTTTTGTAGTCATTGATCTTTTCACTCCGTGATTTTTAGATACTTATTAATTAACATTCTATTAAGGAAGAAATTTTTCATTTTATTATTTTATTCATATCACCATTCTTATTTTATTTAATTAGTTTTACTTCATTATTATAAAATTAGTTTTGGTGCTCAAATTTCTCAGTGGTCTCAGGAACCCTTCTGCTTCTCCCTGCATCTCTTTCATTTATCCTTTACGAGGGTAATTTGGGACCTTTCATGTGAAAATGGAGACTGAGCTTGGCAGTCCTGTTCACCTACATAGCTTCCAGTGCTACAGAAACAATCAAGTTCCCATTCAAACCCTACAGATTTCCTGCACATCATTGTAGTAAGTCATTGTACCAGTTGAGGAGTAATTAAAATATTTAAGTAATAATTAGTTGCAAGGAAGGTAAATTGAGGACTTTCTTTTCAGGTCCCATCCACTCCCTACAGAATACAGACTGGTATGTTCAGGGGATATTGGGGTTCTACCTGACCGTGCTCAGAGCCAGGGATCCAACTCAGGGTATTGCACATACAAGTGCCACTTGAGTTAACATCTCGACCAGTTGCTGTCTAATTAATGTGGTCACTGATAGGATGGTGTCTATGCAGAAAGCATTTCCTACTAGAAAAATCAAGTACCAGGTTTCCTAATTTCTGGCTTCTTTCTAAAACAGGTTTCTTGAGCCAGTTAATTGAACATAAATTACAATTGACCTTGAAGGGATTAACTTGCATTTTGGGTCATCTCAGATGTATAGCCAGTTGGCTTTTTTCTGACTGGCTGTGCTTTTATGTACTTTCAGTCAAGTTAGAGATGAAAATGTACCACTCAGGGACATTATAGGAATTGTTGACCTTCTCCCGTCAGTGTGAGGTCAAGAAATTAATGTAGAGAATTACCAGAAGATCTATAAATACACATGTTTCTTACATGAGAAGTAACAGTAAAATATAATGTTCATTTTACTTAACTGTTTCAGATCCAAGGATACTATTTGAATGGCAGTTATATGGCACTTATATGAGACATTTTCATTTAGGACATAATAAAAATAACATTTAAATTAAAAATTTTAAGGGGACACTAAGAGTAGGTTTTCTAAAATTCCATTATGATTGAGCCATTTTGATGTTAAAATATATTGGATGATAAACCTCACATATAAGAGAAGACTTATCCACATCAAAGAGTGAAAACATACGTTTAAGGTCATTTTGTCCTGAAAGTAATCATTGTAGCCTGTGTTCTAAATTTTGCCCTGATTCTTTGACCTATTATGAGGTTGGACCTTGGTATGCCAACTTCATTCTAGTGAATGCATACAAAGACTGATAAATGTTAGATACAAACATCTAGGATCAAATAATGCGAGTCTTGGGAAAGTGCTTGTTATCATTTCAAGCATCAGTTTCCTCATATGTAAATAAGAATGAAAAACTTGCAGCTTTAGTACAAGGAGAAAGGCTTCGTATAAATTTAGTATGGTGCCTGGCATAGAGGAGGCCACCTGTGAGATGACTTCTCTCCCATTATGCTTTCTTCTAACAGTGCAGCCATCACTAGGACTCATTGGGGATATAGTCAGTGGTGCTGAGGGCTTACTTCTGGCACAGTGCTCAGGAATTACTCCTGACAGTGATTGGGGAACCATATGTGGTGCTGTGATTTGAACCAGGGCTGGCCACATGTAAGGAAAACTCCTTATCTACCCTGTACTATCTCTCTGGCCTCAAAAAAATATTTCCAATTCACAGAGCAGCAAATGTAGGACTCAAAATTTTTTAGAATCTTTGCCGAGGTATGGATGATGAAGTTTCCAGTTTGATGTTTAGAAGAAATTAGAGTCTTGCTCTTCTAAAGCTGTCATCAAGTCCATCAGAAACTGGACATTAGAAATCATGCTGCAAACAAGTTTGAAATGGGTATATTTTTTGTGATAAAATTATTGCATAAAGCAAAATTGACTCTGAGTGGGAATCCCTAATCTTTTTGTTATTTTGGCATCAAAAATAAAAGCAACACAACCTAATAAATCCTGATACACTGATTTTTGGCACAAATAAAAGATGCCTGAAGATAAAAGGGTGTATGAGTTTTTCTATCAGTTAAATGAATATTTCACTTAAGTACATCTCAATTATAGCAAATTTGAATATTTCATAAAATATTTCAAAGAATCAATATGTCACTGAAGTGGAATTTATTTTTTATTTTTATTTATTTATTTATTTATTTTTTGCTTTTTGGGTCACACCCGGCAATGCTCAGGGGTTACTCCTGGCTCTGCACTCAGGAATTACTCCTGGCGGTGCTCGGGGGACCATATGGGATGCTGGGGATCGAACCCGGGCTGGCATAGGCCGACCGCGTGCAAGGCAAACGCCCCTACCCGCTGGGCTATCACTCCGGCCCCTGAAGTGCAATTTAATTTCAGCAAAACATCTCAAAATATTGTAGTCTCTTGGTTACTAGATTTAAAAAATTTTGGGGATGCAGGGTTTGGACCAAATCTGGCATGCTCAAGGACTCTTCCGGGCTCTATGCTCAGATGAGTGATCCCTGGCAGTGCTAGCGGTTGACTGCATTACTGGTTAAGTACTTTACCCCAATACCAGCTACTGGCAAATTTTTGTTGAGTAAAGGTGTTCATAGACCAATATACATTAAAAAGAAATATAAGAAATCTTTCTGCGATTTCCCATAGAAATATAGAGGGAAACAATACCTAGAGACTCTGGCAAAAAAAGAAATAAAGAGTAAATTTGAGCAATCACCAGAATAATTCAATCCTAAATAATTGAAGATGTTTTGTTCATATGCCTTCATTGTCTGGCCCTATCATAGATTGGGTTAACCTGATTGAATAGATAAAAGCCTTAACACTTCCCTTAAGTTTTTTCACTAGGAGCATGGTCTGGAAGAATCAACTAATCACTATCAGTAATTATTTGTTGAACACACAGAAAGTTATTTTTGCCTTTAGGGTTGCTCCCAGCAACACTCAGTGGCTAATCCTGGCACTAACTGGAGTCTGTGGAGTTCTTTTACAGTAACATTCAGGTGAGTATGTAGTTTTGGGGATCAAAATCAGGGCATCGTCATGTAAGGGGCTCACAAATGCAAGGTGAGATGCATTACACCTAACTATATACTAAACATAGAACATTTTCATTTCATTAGCTTTGAAGTTACAAATGTATTCTGAGAATTAAGTGAAGTTCATTAACAGACTCATTCAGTCGTACAATTTTAGTGTTTTGGGGGAATTTAGATGTGGTCTATTTCTTTTCCATTGCCCCACTCCTTTCTATTTTGAAGATTTTAAAGATGTACCCTTTTAAAGAAGAGGAAGCTGAGACCCAGAACTTTTTAGTTTCACAGATCACACATGCATTTCACTGGTAAAATGATAATGCTTCACCCTTTCGCTTATTTTTTCTACACTGGTTTGGTGGAGAAAAGAAGCTTGAATTTTATCCTAATTATATTTGATGTCAAGACTTCCACAAAACACTGCCCAATAAAATTTTAATATCAAAACCTTCCAAGTGTCAGTTTATTTATCCCTGTTGAACATTACTAATATTATATACCTACAAGTGATATGGACTAAAATAAAAGGCTACAGTTACTTGTTTTGGTAACATGCTAAGCTATATAAAAAACTGAAATTGCAAACTCAATATTGATTTTAAAGCAAATCAAATTAAGTGTCTTCCATGGACATCGGGTCAGATAATAAAACTCAAGAAATAATTTAAATTCTTTACTTTCAATGAACTAGAGGCTCTCCTTTAAATTTTGCATGTAACTTGGAAATAAGCTTTCTGAGCTAACCATTACAACATGTTTTCATAAGCATTTATTAGGAAGCCCTAAACTTTGCTAGTAATAAATCGACTGACATATCTATAGGCTTAAATCTTTTATTGGTTACTGATTAACTTAACTGTTCTGCCTGACAAACCTTCATAATAAATAAGCCAACCAGCGAGTACTTTGCAATCAAACCAACTTTGTTTAAAGGACTATCACTAAAACATGATTTATGCGCTAATGAATTTTGCAATCAGCATGTGGTGGTGTACAAGTTTGAACATGAATCTAAAATGTAGAAATCTGAAGACACTGAAGTTATTAAAAATCACACCACAATGCAACTACTTTTAATTAAAAAGAAATATATCACATTCATATTTAGCAGCAGTATTATGGCATATGAAAAGTATAACTCAGGGTTGCTTTTGAGCACATTTTAACAATACATAGCTATTGTTATTTTGAAGGGTCAATGGCTACAAGTTCAGATTACTTGTCATACTGATCCAAATTAAGAAAAATATCAAAGTAAAACTATTTTATGGAAACAACATAAATAGACAACATTATTGCTGATGGTGTAAGAAATAAGAAAAACTGCTTTTAGTTCTGAGAAACATATTTGAACTGGTTCTTCTGTATCTGTTTCAATTAATTACTGACAATGAAAGAGTAATGGAGTAGTCTTGGTATAAAAATTTATTGTCAGTCTTTCTCTATAAAACTTTTTTGTCTGTTTTTGTTTTGGGGGCTTACTCCTGGCTCTGCACTCAGGGTTCACTCTGGGTGGGACTTGGGGACCATTGGGATGCCTGGGATCAAACTGGGTTGAAGGCATGTGAGGCAAGTGTGTTAGTCAATGGACCATCTCTCCAACTCTTTTTTTTAATTTAATTTAATTTTATTATCCCCCCCAAACATTATTACAGCATTGTAGACATACAATTGAAAGATGCTCATGTAGAGTTTTGGTTCTACAGTGTTCCAACACCCAACCCTCCACCCAAACCCATCTCCCATCACTAATGTCCCCACCTCCTTACCCCCTCCCACACCTCAACTACTTGGCGGGTTCTGTATGTCATTTCTCTCCTCTTTATCTCTCTCTCCCTTGAAACTTTCCTGCTCTTCTTGAAATGCAGTGCATTAAAATACATCACTGTTTCCACTATTTTAATGGACCTGGGCTCGAACCGGTTTTGCTTTGTTAATCTGGTCGTGAGGTAGTTTCCCAGCATCTGGACAGCAAAGGTGGTGGCTAGTGTGGTGGGCGAGTCTCATCAGGCTGCTTCCGGGACCCCCGGAGGTGATGGGCCCACTCCCAAAACCCATCTGCCCTCCTGGGGGCCCCATAGTCAGCTGGGCCCAGGGCAAGCTGAGTTCCAGCCTCCCCAGACACTTGTGAGGCTCTTCATGCTTTGGCTGGTGGCCCTAGGGCAGCTCCTGGGTGGGGCCACAAGGCTTGACAAAATGGAGGGGGAATGGCCGACCCCTGACTCCATCTGACGAATTCCCAGTGATTACCGCTTCTGGGAGCCACCTACCTGGGCTCGAACTGGTTTTGCTCTGTTAATCTGGTCGTGAGGCAGTTTCCCAGAGTCCGGACAGTGAAAATGGTGGCTAGTGTGATGGGCCCACTTCCAAAACCCATCTGCCCTCCTGGGGGCCCCATAGTCAGCTGGGCCCGGGGTGGCCCGAGTTCCAGCCTCCCCAGCCGCTTGTGAGGCTCTTCATGCTATGGCTGGTGGCCCTAGGGGCAGCTCCTCGGCGGGGCCACCAGGCTTGACAAAATGGAGGGGGAATGCACCTCTCCAACTCTTATACAACTGTTTTGAAAGTCTACAGAACTTAAGTTTTAAACATCTGTCCTAGACAGATGTCAAAATGCAGATCATTGCACCATTATAATGTGTATCTGACACCATGTTATTTCTTTTCAGTTATATACAGTGAGATTTCCTGGTCTTTTAAGTAGAAAACTTGTGTGAGACTATAACTTCATCTTCACAACATATTAAGCATTTTAAATGAAATGTCAGAGAAAACCATGTAAAATAACTTCTTGTGATAGTTTTTACATCTTATTTTAGTCAGCTAGTATTTTTATATTGAAGATTTTTTATTGATTCAACATGATATGATGGTGATTTATTAAAAATTATAATATTAATTTTACTATCTCCCTGCGAAAAAATTTTTAGTGAAAGCTTTAAATACAAATGGAGAAAATTCTACTCAAAAAATAAGTCATGGCAAGCTAACTTCTAATGGTTGTGAGTGATATATTACAGTACAATGAGAAATAGTTTTCATAGAAGGAAGGATGGGAGCTAATGGCATTGAAATGATTAGAATAAAGTTTGAAGAAGGAATTTATTGAAAGGGCTCTTTTGATCCAAACACAGAGATCCTGAGAAGATATTTCATCTCATGCTCTTCGTAAGACTGCATCCTTTAGCTCACATAGTTCATTTACCTGAATATTTTCACTTTAGAATTATAACTGCTGAAAAGTTTTTAAGATTTTAAGGTTTTAAAATGATAAAGGAAGCAAACCTTTGTCCTCTCTCTAGAGTTTACTAGCATCCTTCGCACTAAATACATCACATAAACAGACACAATTTTCTTATATTGCCAGGAAGAATTCTTCAACAAAACAGCGATTCTGTGTCAAAGAGACTAACAGTAGCACAAGCATCTCACTGTTTACTTAATGAGATGTGAATGGAAGTGTGAAGGTGAAAAGACAGATTCTGGGTTGCAGGAAGGCAAGGTGAGACTGCTTGTTTCGCACAAGGAAAAATTCCCTGGAAATGTCATGTCTGAAATAAAGAGTATTATTCTTTCCTCCTACCACCAATTCCTTCCTCACCAATTTCTTCCTTTACTTGGGAGACTTCTCTTTAGTTGTTTTAAAAGTCCTAAAATTGATTAATTTACTATAGATGCCATCTGATTTAATGTTAATTAAATCTAAAATGATTTAGCTTTGGAAAACAGTTTTTGTTAATTCCCTTTGTATTAACTGTCTAGTTTTATTCTGTCTAGTTCATAGACTAGAACAGTTCATTAACTGTCTAGTTCATAGTTTCCTTTTAGTATCACTATTATTTTAATTATTAAAAAGAAAGTGAATGAGTTGGTGAAGAGTTGCAATGAAGCCTCAGGGACACTTAAAGGTTGGTGTCCTGTTTCTCCTTTACATCCGTTGTGCTTATTCATAAAGGACAGTGAGATTATGTCTATGAACCTATTGGAGACTACAATAAGAACAAAGCAATACTGGTAGTTGTTATGGCGCTATCCAATAAAGTCAATTTGTTTTTTATACTAGAAATTTTGGAGCATCATTATATTTTATGATTATCATACATCTTAAGTAGGATGATTTGTATTTATGTAAGCTAGATTTAGAATTTATTGGGATTCAAAATCATTCTTTTATATTTCCTTGTCCACTGCTGTCGACAATTTTTTTATCTAGTAGAATAAAAAATGATTTTTTTTAACCTTCTGGGTTTTCTAATCCACACATCCAAGATTAATTAGGAAATTGTCCCAACCTCTCTTTTCTTTTTCCTGATATGTTGCACTTGCAGAAAGAAAATGCTAATTTTATGCAGAAGCTGCTTAATATTAGTCAAAATAAACTCTTGCTCCAGTCTTTTACATGTTAAATCATTCTCACTGATTAAAATAGGGAGTGGGACTGATAGGGAAAGATAACAAAAGAAGTTTTCATATGGACTTTCTTTCCCAGTCTCATTTTCAACCAGGTAAAATGGAGTTCGAAAGGCCCAAATTCTCAGCAGATTTGCACAGCACAGTAATAGCCTTTATGCTTGGAAATTTATGGGCCATGGACAGTTTATAAGAAACGATGTAGTTCATCAGAGAGCCAGACTGATGGAGCACATGGGAGCATTCTGCACAGGAAGTTGGGTTTTGGAATAATACTTACTTTGATAGAGTTGTTTTGCTAGCTAAGTAAAACAGTAGGGAAGCCAATGGCCACTTAGGTTTCAAACATAAATATATATTTATAAGTCACCGAGCTGCCTAATTGAGAGACATAGTGTTTTTACTAAGTGTATCTACACCAGAAAGCAATAAAAACAACTATATCATCAACAAAACTCCAGTCTCAACATAGATTCATTTAATCAGTCTTTGTTAGTTTGGAGATAATTAAATGCGGTCTAAATACTTCTCCTTTAAAGTCAAAGACTGACAGGGTGTTGGAAAGATGATTTTCTTTATTTATGTATTTATTTATTTATTGGTATCAGTGATGCGGTTATTCTTTTGCATTTAGGTGCCAAGATGCACTTCTATCTTTACATTAGACTTCCTGTTGGGAGGACTTTTATCAGAGATTTGAAACTGTGCTCTGTGGACTCCTGATGGGGAGCATTGGGGAGCTCAGAGGAGCAAGGGGTGGCATACAATTGTCTGGTGCTTTCAGGTTTCACAGAGAAGGTTAAGCAGGAGGTGGCTTGTTAAATTTGAGCAGAGAACTGGAAAATAAGATTTCACACTCCTGAGATGGGGAAAGCTGGTGAGTTTGGAGTTTGTCTGGGAGATTTGAAAAAGGTCGAGTGTGCTGTAGTGTTTCTCAAATTGTATTTCAGTGCTTACGAATGAAAAAAAAGTAGGTGTTATGAAGAAAGTAAGAGTTCATATACACATGCAGTCAAGTCAAGCACCCGCGCTAAACAGTCATTTTAAAACTCAAATAATTATTTGGCATGTGGAAATGAAACGCACACTTCTGCTTGGCTGGACGTCCTAGAATTCCAGACTCACTAATGATGCTTTGCTACTGTGCTCTCCATTCATGGCCTCTCTTTCTCTGCTCAGGCCCCTTTCTCTTCTTTATTACCAGGGTTTTAATGATTTCTTCTTTTCTTTGAGATCTGACGCTGAAATTGAATTGCATGTGGCAGTATGTGTGTTCAAGACCTGGGTTCGAGTCTGAGATGCATTTCTTTTTTGTGACCTTAAACAGGTCACTTTGTGTTCCTTCAGGGAGGGAGCAGAGATCAAGTCAGAGGGCTCCCATAGCTCTGATGTTCTAAAGACAACTTTTGCCTTTATATTAGTACGTAACACATAATGTGATATTTTGTTCCTTTGAGTACTTACTTTACTCTTTGTATTCTTCCAAGATATTTTCTCAATAAAACATTACACAGATTTTAGGCACTTTTTAAAACACTCTTTGATGGGTTTAAGAAGAGCTTCCATATTTCAGATTTCCCATCTCCTCGTTTAATCTTTCCTTTTGCACCATCTCCTCTGCTTCTGGAATTAGAGTTGAAGTTATCCTTCACCTATAATAATATGAACCACGTGGATCCGTTGAATTGCACCTGTGCAATATCTGGCCTTTAGTCCTCTATTCTTAAGGGTGTGGTTAAAATGATGACTGTCTCTCATTTCCCCTGTTCCTCCCATCCAAACTGAACAGGAAATATAAAACACATTCAGTATGTTGGATAGTAGTCAAACTTCTAATAGTTTGGTTTTGCTAGTAAAGTGAAATATTTTAGTGTCAAAAACACCTAAGCACTTTCTTTTTGGTTTTGACTTACAAGAATAAAAAAATGAGATTGCTCTACAAAGAGTCACAAAGGTTCTGGAGACAAAATAGCTCACTGGAGAGATACAGATAGAATCTATAAAATTATTACCTCAAATTAGATTCACATCTCCTTATACTATAGAACATTAAAAGAACTTTGTAACTTGGAGAAAATGTTGCTAATCTAAGTCCTTATCAATTTGTTACTAATCTATACATTTCTATGAAAACATGGTAAGTTTGTATTATGTGAAGAACATTTAAGCATATTATTATATTGCTTATTTTTAAAAAAAACTAGATAGGCAAATGATCTTCCTCTGTTGACTAACCAGTTTTAGAGAAAATAGAATTTATTTCCCAATTAGTGTTATTAAATTTATCCTAAAATTTTCTGAGAGTCTTCATGTGTCTTATCATCCCATCATACTTTGGTTCTTAGTTATGTCATTTTGAATTTCCTTCAAGCAGGTATTAGATTTTACTTTGAAAAGCCAATGAGTTGGATGTTACTAGAGCCTAATGCAAAGTAATACCCTTGTAAGGCACTAAATAAACAACAGCAAGGGTTTGTAAATGAATGAAAATTTGGGGCCTGAGACATAGTATGAAGGTCAGGTTACATGTCTTTCATATACTCAACCTGGGTTGAATCCCTAGCACCCCTGGGCCTCCTGAGTATTGGAGGGATGCTGCTGGTGGTCCCTATAGAACTTGTTCAACACAATCCTTTTAAAAATATTTTATTATACCACTGTGAGATAAACAATTAAAAAGATGTTCATGGTTGGGTTTCAGCCATACAGTGTTCCAGCACCCATCCCTCCACCAGTGCCCATTTCCCATCACCAATGTCCCTGGTTTCCTCCCCCTCCCCTGGCCTGCCTCTATGGCAGGTTCTTTATCTCTTTTCTGTCTTTCTCTTTCTCTCTTCCTTCTCTGAGCACCACTGGGTTTGTCCTCACCGACCCCCCAAAAAAATCACAAAAAAGAAACAAAAAAAATGTTAAATCCTAAATATTTTCAATTGCGTAATGTTTTCAAAGTTTTGACATCAAAAGTATAAGTAACTGGGGCTGGAGCGATAGCACAGTGGGTAGGGCATTTGCCTTGCACGCAGCCGGCCTGTGCAGGCCCGGTTCGATCCCCGGCATCCCATATGGTCCTCCGAGCACCGCCAGGAGTAATTCCTGAGTGCAGAGCCAGGAGTAACCCCTGAGCATCGCCGGTGTGACCCAAAAAGCAAAAAAAAATAAAAAAGTATAAGTAACAAAAGAAGGAAATTAGACTTCATCAAATTAGTAGCATTGTGTTTCAAAGGACAGTATCAAGTGGGGGAATATTTGCACTTTATGTCTAATAATGTATAAGCATATGAAATAGATATTGAGCTTTACAACTAAATAATAGAAAGATGAATAAATAATTTCAAAAACTGGGTAAAGGATAAACAAAAGAAGAGCTATATACTCAAAGAAGAAACACAAAAGATCAGTAGGAACAAGAGGAGAGACTGTCAACATCAAAATCACAATAAGATATGATAGTAGCCCAAATGTCCAATTATCATTGAATAAATGGGTAAAAAGCTTTGGTACATCTACACAATGGAATACTATGCAGCTGTTAGGAAAGATGAAGTTATAAAATTTGCCTATAAATGGATGGACATGGAGAAGATTATGTTGAGTGAAATTAGCCAGAAGGAGAGAGACAGATACAGAATGACTGCATTTATCTGCATAACATAAATATATATGTACATATTATGATACCAATATCCAAGGTCAAGTGAAACATGGATCAGGAGGTCTTGTCAAAGGTGGAAATTATCACAAACGTGTGGGAGTCAGAGGCTAGGTAAGACAGAAAATGGAACAGTGTGCTAACAATTGTCAAAAGTACTAATACCAATCTAGAACTGAGCATTAAATACAGGCAAAAAGATACACATGACCACCCTTCAATGTATGTTCTGTAATCTATAGTCTGGAAGGGAAGGAAAAGAGAAAGAGAGAGAAAGGGAAAGAAATAAAGAACCTGCCATGGAGGTGGGCTGGGGAAGGGGGGGGAACCGGGGACATTGGTGGTGGGAGATGGGCACTGGTGGAGGGATGGGTGCTGGAACACTGTATGACCAAAACCCAAATATGAACTTTTCAATTGTATATCTTTGCAATTGTATATCTCATGGTTGTGTAAGATGGTGGCCCTCATGGAGTGTGTGTATGGGGGGGGTCGCCTGGCTTGTTGTGAGACCCTGCTGGGGTGGCAGGCCTGGGCTAGAACCCGCCATCCCTCCTGGGCACCTCGTGAGTGGCTGGGCACAGGGAGAGCAAGTAGCAGCTCTGCCCCATGTCTGCAAGTCTCTGGATCAGCATACCTGGGCCAGATTGGAAAAAAAAAAACCGCTGCAGGGTGGGTGTCAATGATCCAGGCTGTGATAGGCTCGTCTGCTGCTGGGTGGAGTTCTGAGGGGGGGAAGTCCGATGGTTTTTTTTTAATCCAGCCCAGGTATGCTGATCTCTCAGAGACTTGCAGACATGGGGCACAGCTACTACTTCGCCCTGGCCCAGCTGCTCACAAGGCGCCCGGGATGGCGGGTTCTAGCCCTGGCCTGCCACCCCAGCAGGGCCTCACAACAAGCCAGACGACCCCCCACTCCAAGAGGGCCGCCACCTTCCACATCGGATTTCCCCTCATCAGAACTCCACCCAGCAGCAGACCAGCCTATCACAGTCCGGCTCGTGCCTCCACAAGCAGCCGCGGTTCATCAATAAATGCTTTATTTAGAGGTGACTACAAGAGTTGCCACCCACTTGGCAAGCCTGGCAAGCTGCCCATGTCGTGTTTGATATGCCAAATACCAGTAACAATTATATCAGGTCATTCCCATGACCTAATATAATTGTCTAGGCTCTTTATGCCCTTGGGCTCTACTAGCATGAGACAGGTCATATGGAGATATTACTGGTGCCTGCTCTAGCAAATAGATGATGAACGGGAAGATAGTGATAGTGATATCTCATGGTGGTATAATAAAATACTTTAAAAAAATAAAGTCAAGTAGAACCACAAAAAAAAAAAACCTAGAAAATACTGAATTACGGCATAAGAAAAGAATGGCATAAGAAAGAAATTAAGGCAACAAACAATGTCCAGTGAAAAAAATTCTTAGATTCTAACCTCAAAATTGTGATTACCCATTGGGAGTGGGGGTCTAGCTGACAGACTACCAGGGACTATGTTGCAGGGGTGGGTGTGGTGTAGAGCACTGTACCTTTATAACATATAAGCACTTACATTCATGTGCACCAATGTTTTAAAAATATTAAATTAAAAGAAACCAGGAAAAAAGGGGCACCATAATATATCACATTCATTAGTATGGTTACAATTATAAAAAGGGAAGTTGAACTAGCAGTATATATGGAATAACTGGAGTTCTCTTATATGGCTAGAAAGAATGGAAAATAATGAAATCCCTTTGAAAAGATTTATAAATTCTTTAGAACATAGAAATGCCAGCAATTCCATGCTTAAACACATACCCCAAAACATATGTTCACCCCAAAATATTCACATTGATGTTTAAAGCAGAATAGCACAAACTATTCCTATAATGGAAACAAGTTAGATATCCATCAGTGGATAAGTACATAAACAAGATGTGGAATATATACATATACATATATATATATGAATACTATTTAGTATTAGAAAAGATATGCAGTGCTAATCTATACTACAACACACATGAAACTTGAAATTATCTATAAGAAAAGAATCCCGGTAACTTATACAATCCTAATTACATGAAATATCCAGAGAGGTAAATACACAGAAGTAGTTGCCTAAGCCTCAGTTGGGCAAAATATAATGAGGAATGATTAATGATAAATATTGCTAGGTGATAAAAATGTTCTAGAATTAAAAGTGGTAATGGTGGCATAATTTTGAATATACTAAAAACCACAGAATAGCACACTTTAAAAGGCTGTGTTTTATGTTATGTAAATAACATTCCTCACTTCAGAAGAAAGAAAAGATGTAAGGTAAGGATGAATTAATTGAATATCAAAATTTAAAGCAATATCATAGACTATAGGAAAATTAGAAATAAGTTTATTCAAGATATATGAGTAACTCCTACAAGTATATAAGGCAAAGACAAAATTTCCATCAGGTAATATGCATAAGCTAGGAACAGGAATTTCACAGTAAAGTCAAATTACTAATAAAAACACATTAATTAGTGATATGTAAATTAAGCAAGAATGAGGAACTTTCTTTGTGATTTTAAGAATGTGCTAATAGCAAAATTTTGAAAAATACATATCCTCAACAAAGAAAAAACTGATTAACAAGTGATATATTCATACAATTGAAAACATTAGAAAATTACTGAATGAAGAAAATAAGGTTCTTATCAATATATGTGTCTACATAAAAAATTAGACAACTGAATTAAAAATTGGCTTGTAAGAGGATATGAATAGGATTAAAACATTTATGTAATTATAAGAATACAATGACATGTAATTTATTATGTGTTGCTTTGTATGCTAGGGTAGTAAAGTTACAAAAAGCTTGACAGGGAGCGTTCAGTACCTTTGGGATATTGACTAAACCTGGAGAGACTGAAGCACATGGACCAGGAAGAAGATAAAGGAGAGTTTCAGTTGCAGTTGTTACATTTCATTGCTTTGAAAAAATGTCTGGAGAAAGCATGCATAGTATTAAAAAGGCCACATTTTATTAATTGTTTAGTATGGTGTGTCAAAGATTATTTTATGTACCTTGTTATCAACATGACAGCTCTCACATTGTCATTTTCATATTTCTGTACTAAAAGTGATGTAATATATTTTGCCAAACCAACCAATACTATTTTTTCCCCTAAATTGCCATTTGAATCATTTACCTGTGTTCTACTAATGTGCACCTGATAGTGAATGAGAATTGTTTGACTGTGAAACCTGGACACATCAACTTAAACCACAGTTCTTTTTTCACACACAGAGTGAAAAAATCCAGAAGTTGAAACACCAAGTCGGTGTGGTTCCAGCAGCGATTCCAGCCAAGCACCTTCCCACTCAGCTCTCTGGACACTCGTGGGCGCACCAGGCTTGGAGTAGGCTCCATGGCTCTCAGCCTCCGGTTTGCGGATGAGACAAGACAAGATATGCATATGAGTTATGTCTCCCCCTCCCCTCTCCCGTCGATGGGTACCCTATTAAGAGCCTCTTGGAAGGGTCAACCAAAAACTCCCCCTACCCCCACAATGGCCAGAAGGTCAGATGACAATTTTTATCAAGGAATTTGACAGCATTTGGTTGAAACTTTTCTCCAAACTGGGGTTCATAGTTAGGAATAAGGAAATACATATGTATTGAGAAGCAGCACCAGGTCTTCACAACTGATAAATTGGTGGTAGTGAACATAACAGTTAAACTAAACAAGCATATTCTTATGTCAGGTATGTGAGCTTTGTATATTCTTTCTAGTTTAATATTCACTGCAACCCCGAATTAAGTAGTGTTGGCACCCATTTAAAGACTTGGAAATTGAGATTCATGAAGGTTAACTGATAAGTCGAAGATCACAAAATGGTGGAAAGAGAAGTTAGTCTGGTCTGTCTAACTCGCAGGATACCTAGGATGGTTCGGGTCTTAGCACTATCTCGATTTCTGAATGTTACTCTGGAACAATGGGGCCATTATCTTTTGAAATTGAAATTGTAATTGGGTAGGAGTCCAGTTATAGTTTGTTGAATGGTCAGTTTAATAAATATTGTTTATCGCTTTTCATAAATTCAAAGACTTGCAATATATTAAGGATACAGCCCACTCTATTAGCTATATTTTCTTTTTTTCTTCAAGTTTTTATGACTTTCTGATATACAGATATCTAAAAGTTTTATGTATTAAATCTGCTTTCCTTTGGGGATTTTTCCTTTTCTTTTATCTTTTGTCTTCCCTAGCTTACCAACTAAAAGTTATATTAAAAAAAAGTGGTTTTCTTTTCCCCCCTAAGTTAACTTTATAAGGCAAAGTAAAGTGGGAATCTGCAGGATTGGGAAAGACTTTCGTGCACATGTTCAAGTTCCAGGTTTGGAAAAGTGTTTCAGACCTTACGCTCATATTTTTGAAATGTTCATCTCAGGAACTGATTTAAAACCCATAAGTTAAGGGAATGAAAACGCCAATGCATTCCCAATGTGCAGCACACATGTATCTGATCTGCATTCGGCAATCATGTCAAAATGTGTCAGCTCATTTCATATTCTTTTTAACTATCCTTTGATTAAGGAAGCGCTGTATCAACTTATGTAAGTCTGCAGTCAAAATCTACCTTCAAATTATTAGCACCTGGTGAGAAATATCCTTCCCATTCTAAACACCAGTTCATCATGTCTTACTTGTAATTCACTTGATGATTTTGAGGTATCATTATAAATATTATATGCGACTAAGTCTTTACATTAAAGCTTTGTTCTTATAAAAATGGCAGAAAATGTAAATTGCATAGTGTCCGTAATACAGATGTGTGGATCTGGACCAAGCAGGTGGGGTGTGAGGCTAGGAAAATAAATCACTAAGGGAAACATGATGTCATTAATGCTTATCTTGCATCTTGGTTCTGACTTAGTTTCATAGTCAATGTAATGGGAACATATTTATGAATCCAATTATTGCACATTATCGTTAGGAATTGTTTTATTATAAAACAAGATTGATACTCTCTGGCAAGTATTCAGTCCACTCTGATGATAACTAATTTATGTTTTACCGGTCATAAGATCTCTCTGATAATTTTCAACTCTGCCTCTGTTGGCCACAGACTCTTCATAAACTGACTCGAATTGGTTGTGCTATAACCAAGCTTAATTAAAAGAACAAAGACAGTTGGTCTGCATTATTTGGCCCATGATTTTACAAATGCCATATAAATAATTCATCCCTTGGGGCGGGCGATAGCCCAGCGGGTAGGGCGTTTGCCTTGCGCGGCCGGCCCATGCCGGCCGGGTTCGATTCCTGGCATCCCATATGGTCCCCGAGCACCGCCAGGGTAATTCCTGAGTGCAGAGCCAGGAGTAACCCCTGAGCATTGCCGGGTGTGACCCAAAAAGAAAAAAAAATAAATAAATAAATAATTCATCCCCTGCAACCTAGTTTTTATTTAAAATGTAAAAACTAAAATCAGGTGTTCTACTAGAAAATAATGAACAAGTATTATTATCCTACTTCAAAATTTTGACTCACAGACTAAAGAAACTGGGAAAAGGCCAGAAAGATAGCTCAATGGGCTGAGCACATAATGCATGTGGGAGGCCTGAGACTGATCGCTGGTACCACATGGTCCTCTGAGTACTGCTAGGCTCGATTCCTCAAGTACTAAACTAGGGGAAGTCTCCCTGAGCACTGTGAGGTGTCATCCAGGAACAAACAAAATCACAGCCAATGATCATTAATATTTATTCTTGCAAAATTCCAATTCTATTAAGGTTGAAGGAATTTTTGGGTCACACCCAGTAATGCTCATGGGTTATTCCAGTCTCTACCACAGGAATAGAACCCAGGTAGGCCACATGCAAGGCAAATGCCCTAGGCGCTGTACTATTGCTCTGACCCAGTTGAAGGAATTTGGATTTCATACTTTGGAAAACATTTTGCCTGTGTTAAGACTTTTCATTGTTCTTGCATTTTTTATCCTCTTGACAGGCACTTTATTACTCTTTGGTGGCTGAACTTTTTTAAAAAATTAATTCATTAGCTCCATTTAATTCGCAAATTATTTATAGTTGAGGTTTAAACCTATGATATTGCAGCACCAATCTGACCACCAGTGTAAATTTCCCTCCACCAGTGTCCCAGATTCTCTCCCATATTCCTTCTCCACTGCCCTGCTTCAGCCTGACCTCTCAACAGGCACCTTTAACTTTTTTTTTTTTTGAAAAGCCACAGAAATTAAGTATTTATTTATTTTTTTAAATTTTTTTATTATACCACCGTGAAACACACAATTACAAAGGTGTTCATAATTGGTTCTTGGTAATACAGTATTCCAGCACCCATCCCTCCACCAGTGCCTCATTTCCACCACCAATGTACCCCTCCCCCTCCCATCCCCCCACCCGCCTTAATAGCAGGTACCCCAGTTTCCTCTCTTTCTCTCTCTATCTCTCTCTCTGTCTCTGCATCTCTCTCCCTCTTATTTTACACATTATGGCTAGCCCTGCAGATATTTAGAGTTTATCACTTAAGTCTCTTTGTGTATATTCAGTGGTGAGTTTTAATCTGCCATTACCATTTCCCATATTTATTAAAACACTGGTATCTATATCATATTAATGAATGCAGTCATTCTATATCTGTCCTTTTCCTTCTGACTAATTTCACTCAGCATGATAGACTCCATGTCCATCCATTTGCAGGTAAATTTCATAATTTCATCTTTTCTGACAGCCGCATAGTATTCCATAGTGTAGATGAACCACAGTTTCTTTAGCCAGTCCTCTGTTCTCGGGCATTTAGGTTGTTTCCAGATTCTAGCTATAGTGAATAGTGCAGAGATGAATAAAGAAGTACAGATAGTGTTTCTGCTATGTGTTTTTCGGTCTCTCGGGTATATTCCCAGGAGTGCTATTGCTAGATCAAATGGGAGCTCAATATCTAGCTTTCGGAGGAATGCCCATATTGTTTTCCAAAAGGGCTGGACCAGTCGGCACTCCCACCAGCAGTGGATGAGAGTCCTTTTTCCCCACATCCACGCCAGCACCGGTTGTTCTTGCTGTTTTGGATGTGAGGCACCTTTAACTTTAGTTGTTAAAGTTTGGGTCTCTTGATTTCAGTGTTGCTGATTCTGTGATTTAGATATTTGGCTGTATGCTTCTTTAACATCACCTTTGTATCTTAATTACCCTGCTCTTTCCCTATTGCTTCTCATCTGTCTCTTCTCCCTCTCTCCTCCATTCTTTCTCTCTTCCTCCCTATACTGTGGGGCCAATTTTGATCTGGGCATGCCCCCCCCCCCCCACAACTTAAAAACATTGCATTCCCTCCTCCATTTTGTGGCTGAATTAAATCTTTTTTTTTTGGCAGGTGATTTTTTAAAGTATTTTATTATACCACCATGAGATATACAATTACAAAGATATACAATTGCAAAGTTCATATTTGGGTTTTGGTCATACAGTGTTTCAGCACCCATCCCTCCACCAGTGCCCATCTCCCACCACCAACATCCCCGGTTCCCTCCCCCTTCCCCAGCCCTGCTCCATGGCAGGTTCTTTATTTCTTTCCCTTTCTCTCTCTTTCTCTTTTCCTTTCCCTCCAGACTATGGATTACAGAACATACATTAAAGGGTTGTCATGTGTATCTTTTTGCCTCTATTTAATGCTCAGTTCTAGGTTGGCATTAGTACCCTCGACAATTGTTAGCACACTGTTCCATTTTCTGTCTTACCTAGCCTCTGACTCCCACACGTTTGTGATAATTTTCACCTTTGACAAGACCTCCTGATCCATGTTTCACTTGACCTTGGATATTGGTATCATAATATGTACATATATATTTATGTCATGCAAATAAATGCAGTCATTCTGTATCTGTCTCCTTCTGGTTAATTTCACTCAACATAATCTTCTCCTTGTCCATCCATTTATAGGCAAATTTCATAACTTCATTTTTCCCAACAGATGCATAGTATTCCATTGTGTAGATGTACCAAAGCTTCTTTATCCAGTCATCGATTCTCGGGCACTCTGGTTGTTTCCAGATTCCTGCTATTGTGCATAATGCTGCTATGAACGTAAAAGTAGGGATAGTGTTTCTGCCGCGTATTTTTGGCTTCCCAGAATATATTTCCAGGAGTGGTGTGGCTAGGTCAAATGGGAGTTCCATTTCTAGTCTTTGGTGAAATGTCCATGTTGTTTTCCAGAAAGGCTGTACCAGCCGGCTGAATTAAATCTTAAAATAGAGATAGTACATGCCATTTAATTTATTTGTGTCCCAATATCAATTTATTTATTTAAGAATAGAACGGTTGTTCATCAAAAATATTAGGATGAGGATTTAATTTAGGTATGTCTTCTCATGAAAATGAAATAGTAGGAGCGAAAAGGGAATTACTGTTTGCTAAATACCTGCAAGTATTCACAATACTAATACGCATTTGTAAAGGTGTGGGTTATCAAGAAGATTTTTAAAATATGGAGTGGAGAGCTTCCCTCATTAAAAAGTAAGTAAAACAGAAAAATACAAGTAGTAGTCTTCTCATCCTCTAAAATATAAAAGTTTAGGGGAGCAATATTTCATGGGGTTGAAGTGACAAGTTCTGCTGGAGGTAGAATCAATCCTCACCAGTGGAGTAGAGCTCTCAGATGGCTTATGCGAAGTGGGGACAATTGAGGAAATAATTGCTTGAAGGAAATCTATGCATCTCTCTTTATCTGCCTTTGTCACCTGGGAAGTGTTTGGGAAATGCAGGACTGATGAAAAGTCTATGATAGGCCCCTGCACAGACACAGATGTTCCACGCCCACCAGCCCCATGAGGCAGTCATCAAGCTGGCCCTGCCATCCACGGGTTCTGCATCGTGTGGGAGGGGAATGATGCCAACCCCCATTTCTCCTGCTGCTGTCTGTGGACTCAGGCTTAGAGGAGTGGCATTTGCAGAAACAGAAAGTCAGTCCTAGATATTACTCAAACTTTTCAAGTCAGTCACCTTTTTCTCAGAGAACAGAATTTCAGGATGAGCAAAGATAAATTAGTTTGATTGGAGAAGTAAAAAGGGGGTGAGTGTTGGAGAAAGGGAGGTTAAGTTGAGTGCTCAAGAGGGAACACAAGCTTCTCCAGAATGGAAATCCTGGAACAGTTTGGGGAACGTTATGTATGGATAGTTTCCATAGCAATCTTTGTCCCGGATTCTTTACCCAAGAGTGATCCTGCAGAAAGCATTGAGCTTGTTGTGGTCCATTCTTGAGTTCCTATTAGCTGTCTGTATTTATGGTGCCTCTCCTCTCAGGGACCCATTTGTGTTAGGACCTGAAATTCTGCATCTCCATACCTTTCATGACTCCTAAGATGGGTCCTTTGTGTCAAAAACCTCTGTGCTTTCAGGCAGGTTTAGGTTTCAGATTCTGCTTTCCCTAACATACTTTACTAGGGCCAATCCTGTCTTCTTGCCTATGATAAAAAGGAAAATTTCATTTATTTATTTATCTATTTATTTATTATCTATCTATCTATCTATCTATCTATCTATCTATCTATCTATCTATCTATCTATCTATCTATCTATCTATCTATCTATCTATCTATCTATCTATCTATCTATCTATCTATCTATCTATCTATCTATCTATCTATTTATTTATTGCTTTTTGGGTCACCCCTGGCAATGCTAAGGGGTTGTTCCTGGCTCTTTCTTAGCTCAGGAATTACTCCTGGCGGTGCTCGGGGGACCATATGGGATGACAGGGATTGAACCCCGATTGGCTGCGTGCAAGGCAATGCCCTCCCTGCTGGACTATTGCTCCAGCCCCAGGAAAAAAATTTTTAATTCAAGATAAAGGAATAGTTTTCTTCCATTTCAGTTATGCATTTGCATTTCTCAATAATTAAAGTCTAAAAATCTCTCTCGTCTTATCAGAATTATGATTCCATTCTATAGAAGGCAGACATGGGGCAGAGCTGCTGCTTGCTCTCCCTGTGCCCAGCCACTCACAAGGAGACCAGGAGAGATGGCGGGTTCTAGCCCTGGCCCGCAAGCCCAGCAGAGCCTTGCAACAAGCCAGACGACTCCCCCACTCCATGAGGGCCTCCATTTTCCACATCCGGACGTCTCTCTTGTCAGAACTCCACCGAGCAGACCAGCCTATCACAGTCCGGCTCATCGAAATCCACCCTGCTGCAGTCTTTTTTTAATCCGGACCAGGTATGCTGATCCAGAGACAGACATGCGGCAGAGCTGCTACTTGCTCTCCCTGTGCCCAGCCACTCACAAGGAGCCCAGGAGAGATGGCGGGTTCTAGCCTGGCCCGCCAGCCCAGCGGAGCCTTGCAACAAGCCAGACGACCCCCCACTCCATGAGGGCCTCCATTTTCCACATCCGGACTTCTCTCTCGTCAGAACTCCACCCAGCAGACCAGCCTATCACAGTCCGGCTTTGCGGCCGCTTAGCGGCCGCACGGTTCATCATTAAATGCTGGACTTAGAGATGACTGCAAGAGTATGCTACCTGCACGGCAGAGCCTGGCAAGCTACCCGTGTTGTATTTGATATGCCAAATACCAGTAACAATTATAGACCTCATTCCGGAATGGACTGTGGCTCTTTATGTTCCTGGAGCAAGCAGATGCCCTTGGGCTCTATTAGCATGAGACAGGACATATGGAGATGTTACTGGGGCCCGCTCGAGCAAATCGATGAACAACGGAAGACAGTGATACAGTGATTCTATAGAAGGCACTGTAAATATTTCACTGAAGTTTGTGTGATTTGGATGTTGCCCCATTTAGAATAAAAATCAAGTATATATAAGGGGCGGAGAGATTACATCGAAAGTAGTGCACTTACATTGAACATGGTTAACTTGGATTTGATCACACGCACCACACAGGGACTCTGTATACCTCCAAGAAGTGATTCCCAAGTGTAAAATCAGGAATAAGCCTGAGCATTGTCAGGTGTGGCTCCAAAACAAAATAAACAAAAATCAAGTATATCTACTTGATCAGATTTTCTCTATCTAAATACAGGAATTTGCAACAAAACTCTTTTTTAACAATAATTTTATTATAACACCACGAATAGACATTTATAAAGCTGTTCATGATCAGGTTTCAATCATGCAATGGGCAGCAACACATTTGAAGGATTATATAGAGGACTGAAAATAAAGCTATTGTTTTCTTATGTGGCAGACTGAGATCAAGACTGTTAATGTTATCTCCAAGACACTTTCAAATTTATAGCAAAATTGTATAAACAGGGTCACCAGGGCTAAATGAGATGTCAGTGACCTATGAAGATCAGAAAGTAAACAAAAGATTTTAAAATAAGCATGTAACCTGAATACCTCAAGGGTTGTTGTATATTAAAAAGGCAGTTGTTTATATAAAGAAAGGGAAAGTTACTTATTGCTAATTCTGTTTGTGACAAGCTTCTTCTTCTTTAATCCATCAACAACAGAATGTTGGTGGATGGGGTTTTATCAGATGTTTTGAAGGACTGTGAAAATCTTCATGGATTATTCTACATAGTCATTGTGGATTCAGAATCCTAGCCATTTTCTTTATGGGGCTGGTTAGTGTTAGGCTAAGCTTTTTCAGGATAGGCATGGTTGAGGTATAGAGCTAAGCAAGGAACCTGGAGAGCTGTGGATGGCAGGACAAGATGGGTAGATTTACTAAGGTATATTCAAGTGTTTCTTTGAAGCCTAAACTTCCATTTTCAAAGGAAACTCCAGCCAGCTGGGGAACAAAAGGAACAGGACTTTGTCTGGGTAGCCAACAGAGTTTAATGGTGGAGTAAAGCAAGCTGGGGCCTAAAAAAAACTTTTCTTCTTCTTCTCCTTCTTCTTTCTTCTTCTCCTCCTCCTCCTCCTCCTCCTCCTCCTTCTCCTTCTCCTTCTCCTTCTCCTTCTCCTCCTCCTCCTCCTCCTCCCTCCTCCTCCTTCCTCCTCCTCCTCTTCCTCCTCCTCCTCCTCCTTCTTCCTCTTCCTTCTCCGCCCCTCCTCCTCCTTCTTCATCTTCTCCTCCTCCTTGTTCTTCTTCAATATTATTATTATTGTTGTTGTTATTGTTTGTTGTTATTATTTTGGGCCATCCCAGCTGGGTTCTGGGGTTATTCTTGACTTTGCCCTCAGGAATCACTCCTAGGAGGGATATAGAGCCCATAGGTGATGCCATGGATGAACCTCACATGGGCCTCATGCAAGGAAAGCTCCCTAAGTACTGTACTATTGCTCTGTCCCCTGTTCTAAATATTTCAATGAAAAAAATAATAAAAGGGCAATGAAATAAAAAAAAATTTATGTCCTGGGAGAGTAGGTACATACATAAACTTATAGACCTTACTGAGGCAAATGAAAAAAGTGGAGTTCCTTAGTGTTTTTCCACTAAGGAACAAAATCCTTCAGCCATTCAGGTTGGCAAGAACATAATTCAAACATAGTTTAGCACATACGTGTATGAGTCTGAGGTTACACTGCCCAGAAATTGAGACTCTCCTCATTATACTGTATGACTGAATAAATGTGATTTGATCATTTTGTATCTAACTTTGCGCATCATCACAATGGGAATAGTCCCTATCTGCTAGGTAAGCTGTGAATAGTAAATGAATTACTATTTGCTTAGCATTCAGAACTGTTGTGACATGTAGAAAAAATGCTTAGTAAGTTTTAGCCACTAGTTTTAATACTTAAAGATGCATGAATATGGACACTCCGCTAAAGACAATCATTCTGCTGCTTCAATTCCATCTGCTAGCTTAATTGCATCTCAATGGCTTTTTGGCGCCATTTAAAAAAGTTACTTTTAAAAATGTAAACAAAACTTAGGATTCTACTGAAAGCCACTATCAGCAAATAAAAAACTACCTTTGGGATTAGTTGGGCATCTGTATTGCTTGGGAACAAGGACATGTCAGGGAAGAGGAAAATGTGTTGGGCCATAGAAAACTCCTGGGACCAACAACTCACCTGTTATGATTTTGCCAATCATAAAGGAACTATTATTATTTTCATCATCATCATCATCAGTATTGTTACTAACAACTTTTTGGTCACACACAGCAGTGCCCAATAGCTACTCTGAACTATGCTCATGAGTGAACACAGGCCACGTGTATGAATATATGTTTTGTCAGGGATAGAAACAGGCTTGGCTGTATCGGAGGCAAGTGTCTTACCTCTAGGAGAGAGATGCAGAGACAGAGAGACAGAGAGAGAAAGAGAGGAAGCTGGGGTACCTGCTATTAAGGCAGCATGGGGGTGGGCGGGAGGGGTGGGGTACATTGGTGATGGAAATGGGGCACTGGTGGAGGGATGGGTGCTGGTATACTGTATTACCAAGAACCAATTATGAACACCTTTGTAATTGTATGTTTCACGGTGGTATAATAAAAAATTTAAAAAATGTCTTACCTCTGGTATTATCTCCTGGGCCAAATTTCATTTTTTAAATGCTGTGATATACAATACTATTACTGGTAGGGTCTCAACACCACACCTTCTACAAGGTGCATACTTCTCTTCCCCCACCGTGGTCCTGTCTTTCTCTCCATGTTCCTCACAGCCCCCCCCTTTTTTTTTTTTTTTGCTTTTTAGGTCATACCCGGCAATGCTCAGGGGTTACTCCTGGCTCTGCACGCAGGAATTATGCCTGGCTGTGCTCAGGGGACCATATGGGATGCCGGGGATAGAACCTGGGTTGGCCGCATGCAAGGCAAATGCCCTACCTGCTGGACTATTGCTCCGGCCCCCTCACAGCCCTTTCAGTTCTGTACACCTGTTCACAGGTTCTGCCACCTTTGGTCAATTTGTTACTTCCTTATTATGTCTCTTTATATTGAATTTTGAGCAGAGGTGTTCAGGGCAAAGCATACAGGAAAGAATGCTCCCATACCACACAAAGTATGGTATTGGGATTCTTATTTTTAGTACCTGGCCTGAACCACAGAAAGTAAAAATGTTTTTAAGAGGTGCTTCATCATTTACAGTATTGTAAATCTCAATCAATAAAAGCATTTAAAATTCTTATGATAAAAAGGTGCATCCCTAATGCCCCTGATTACCTTCTAGGTGTGAGCCAGAGTTCCCCAGTGTTGGTTGGGTTGCCCAATATTCCTGGCCTGCAGGGTTTGAGTGACAACACTGCATTTTGGGGACATCATAAAAGGGAGGGGGCTCACAAAAAAAGCTGAGTGAGTTGATTGATGAAAAGACTGTATGGAAGAATTAAGGGGATTCAAGTTAGAACAAAGCAGTACCAACAGACTGGCCAAGAACATTCTTTTTTAGTTTGCTACCAGGCCATGCCCAATAGTGCTCCTGTCTCTGCATTCAAGTATCATTCCTGGTGGGCTTAGGAGACCATAAGGGGTTACTAAGGATTGAACCCAGGTTGATGGCATGCAAGGCAAGCATCTTACCTACTGTACTATCTCTCCAGGCCTTGGCCAAGACATTCATGAGGCATCAAACACCAGAAGATATAGGAAAAGAAGAATACACAGACTTCCCTACTCAAAGAAGTGATTTTATAAATATATCTTATTGAAATAAAGAATTATACCTTATAATTTAGCATTTTTGGTTTTAAAATTATTTATGGCCAAATTGGGTATTATAATATTCCTAGAGTTTGAGTTTTCTTATGGTGTTGCTCTAATATCAGCTTAAAGTTTTGTTCAGTGGACCAAAATAGGCAGTTTTAAGTCAAAGGTAATTTAAATAATATTTTACTAGTACAGTGTTTCTTAAGCTCTTAAATCTCAGTATCATTACATACTCTAAAAATCATTGTGTATATTTGTAATTATATTTATTAACATTATCATATTTGGAGTTAAAATGAAAATACTTAGACTATTAATTCTAATAAAATTATTAAGTCCATTTTTATATACATAATTAAAAAATTACAATACATTTTATTTTTATTTAAAATATTTTACTATACTACCATGAGGTATACAGTTTCAAAGATGTTCATGTTTGGGTTTCGGTCATACAGTGTTCCAGCACCCATCCCCTCCACCAGTGCCCATCTCCCACCAATGTCCCCTGATTCCCTCACTCCCTCCCCCAGCCCCCCAGCCTGCCTCTCTGGCGGGCACTTTGCCCTCTCTCTCTCTCTCTCTCTCTCTCTCTCTCTCTCTCTCTCTTTCTCTTCCTTCTCTTACACATTGTGGCTTGCATAACATACATTTAGAGTTATCATATATATCGCTTTGCCTACATTCAATGCTCAATTCTAGGTTGTTATTTTCATTTGCAATAATTATTAGTACATTGTTTTCTTCTCTGTCTTACCTGACCTCTGTATCTCACACACTTGTGGTAGATTACCCTTTGATCCGTGTTTTGCCTGACCTTGGATATTGGCATCATGCTATTTTTTTATATCCTGCAAATAAATGCGGTTATTCTATATCTGTCCTTTTCCTTCTGGCTAATTTCACTCAGCATGATCCTCTCCATGTCCATCCATTTATAGGAAAATTTCATAAATTCGTTTTTCTTGACAGCTACATAGTATTCCATTGTGTAGTTGTGCCAAAGTTTCTTTATCCAGTCGTCTGTTCTTGGGCACTCTGGTTGTTTCCAGATTCTGCCTGTTGTGAATAGTGCTGCTATGAGCATAATACAAAAGTGCAGATGGTGTTTCTGCTGTGTGTTTTTTTAATTTTTTTATTATACCACAGTGAAACATACAATTACAAAGGTGTTCATAATTGGTTCTTGGTAATACAGTGTTCCAGCACCCATCCCTCCACCAGTGCCCCATTTCCACCACCAATGTACCCCTCCCCTCTCCCGCCCCCCAGGCCGCCTTAATAGCAGGTACCCCAGTTTCCTCTCTTTCTCTCTCTCTCTCTCTCTCTGTCTCTGCATCTCTCTCCCTCTTTTTTTTAAATTTTTTATTATACCACGGTGAAACATATAATTACAAAGGTGTTCATAATTGGTTCTTTGTAATACAGTATACCAGCACCCATCCCTCCACCAGTGCCCCATTTTCACCACCAATGTACCCCACCCCCTCCCGCCCACCCCCCATGCTGCCTTAATAGCAGGTACCCCAGTTTCCTCTCTTTCTCTCTCTCTGTCTCTCTCTGTCTCTGCATCTCTCTCCCTCTTATTTTACACTTTGTGGCTAGTCCTGCAGGTATTTAGAGTTTATCAATTAAGTCTCTTTGTGTATATTCAATGGTGAGTTTTAATCTGCCATTACCATTTCCCACATTTAGTAAAACACTGGTATCTATTTATGTTGTATTAATGAATGCAGTCATTCTATATCTGTCCTTTTCCTTCTGACTAATTTCACTCAGCATGATAGTCTCCATGTCCATCCATTTGCAGGTAAATTTCATAATTTCATCTTTTCTGACAGCCGCATAGTATTCCATAGTGTAGATGAACCACAGTTTCTTTAGCCAGTCCTCTGTTCTCGGGCATTTAGGTTGTTTCCAGATTCTAGCTATAGTGAATAGCGCAGAGATGAATAAAGAAGTACAGATAGTGTTTCTGCTATGTGTTTTTCGGTCTCTCGGGTATATTCCCAGGAGTGCTATTGCTGGGTCAAATGGGAGCTCAATATCTAGTTTTCGGAGGAATGCCCATATTGTTTTCCAAAAGGGCTGGACCAGTCGGCACTCCCACCAACAGTGGATCAGAGTCCCTTTTTCCCCACATCCACGCCAGCACCGGTTGTTCTTGCTGTTTTGGATGTGTGCCAGTCTCTGTGGTGTGAGATGGTACCTCATTGTTGTTTTGATTTGCATCTCCCTGATGATTAAAGATGAAGAACACTTTTTCATATGCCTTTTGGCCATTCGAATTTCTTCTTTTTTGGAAGCTTCTGTTCATTTCTTCTCCCCATTTTTTGATGGGGTTGGCTGTTTTTTTCTTGTGGAGTGCTACCAGTGCCTGATATATCCTGGATATTAACCCCTTGTCAGATGGGTATTGGGAAATGGGATTATATAAAACTAAAAAGCTTCTGCACCTCAAAAGAAACGGTGACCAAGATACAAAGACAATCCACAGAGTGGGAAAGGATATTCACTCATTGTTGTTTTGATTTGCATCTCCCTGATGATTAAAGATGAAGAGCACTTTTTCATATGCTTTTTGGCCATTCGAATTTCTTCTTTATGGAAGCTTCTGTTCATTTCTTCTCCCCATTTTTTGATGGGGTTGGCTGTTTTTTCCTGTGAAGTGCTGCCAGTGCCTGATATATCCTGGATATTAACCCCTTGTCAGATGGGTATTGGGTGAATATCCTTTCCCACTCTGTGGATTGTCTTTGTATCTTGGTCACTGTTTCTTTTGAGGTGCAGAAGCTTTTCAATTTTATCTAATCCCATTTGTTTATCTTTGATTCCATTTGCTTGGTCAGTGGTGTGTCGTCTTTAAAGATACTTTTAGTTTCGATGTCGTAGAGCATTTCTCCTATGTTTTCTTCGATGTGCCTCATAGATTCATGTCTGATGTTGAGATCTATAATCCATTTTGATCTGACTTTTGTGCATGGCATTAGAAGGAGGTTAATTTCATTTTTTACATGTAGCTGCCCAGTTTTCCCAGCACCTTTTGTTGAAGAGGCTTTCTTTGAATCACTTAATATTTTTGCTCTTTTATCGAAGATTAAGTGGTTGTATATTTGAGAGTGTGTTTCAGGATATTCAGTTCTATTCCATAGGTCTACGGATCTGTTTCTATACCAATACCACACTGTCTTAATTACAACTGCTCTGTAGTACAGCTTGAGGTTGGGGAAAGTGATACCTCCCATCTTCTTTTTCCAAAGGATTTCTATAGCTATTCGTGGTGGTTTATTATTCGCGTACAAATTTCAGGAGTGTTTGTTCAATTTCTTTGAAGAACTTCATGGGTATCTTTATAGGGACCACATTGAATCTGTATAAAGCTCTAGGGATGATTACCATTTTGATAATGTCAATCCTTCCAATCCATGATCAAGGAATGTGTCTCCATTTCCTCAGGTCCTATTTTATTAGGAGTTCCAACCTTTCCATCATAGAAGAGGTGGTTGAGGGGAAATGTGAATGGAAAGGAAGGGTAAGGAGTGATATTATTATAGACTCAATGGGATTCTAGTCTTTGGGTAAAAGGAAAAACCTATAGTTTCTCATTAAATTATCTTTTAGACCATAACCTAGCTGCACAGCTACTAAGATTTGTGCTTTTTAGGACAGAAAATGTGGGTGGTGCATTGTATTTGAAAGGATGAGTAACAATTAATGAGGCAGAGATCCTTTAAAAAAACTCAAGTAGGGACATAAAGATAATATAGCTGACACGGTGCTTGCCTGGCACTGAAGGGGGATTATCCCTGGCACTTCATATGTTCTACTGAGAAGTGCCATGAGTAATCCCTGAGCACAGAGTCAGGAGAAGCCCCAAACAACACTGAGTATGGCCAAGAAACCGATAAATAAATAAATAAATGCAGTTTTGAGTAAAGTTATCAGCATGGTAACTATTTAAAAACTAGCTTTTTTTAAGGGAGCACTAAGTGTTTATGACAAAATTAATATCCCTTATATAAAACATTGATCCTCCATCTGGTAAAGTTCACGTATCTTAAGTTAGCAGAAAATGTGGAAACAAATGGATTTATTTACCTAATCATTTTCTTATTCTCACCTAGAACAATGTGGTAGGCTTTTAACTTAATGATTAGTCCTGAAAAGTTTTCTATGGCAGTCATTATTAAGACTAGTTGTCATGAAGTTGCTTCCAACCTACCTTATGCAAGAACATGATAAAGAAGTTGGGTGAATAGATGACACTGACCTTGACGACAATTTTGGAAAGAACTTAAAGAATTTTAGAGGTTGAAGCAGTAATACAGTGAGTAAGGCTATTAATACTGTCTCATGAGCATCACAAGGAGTTACTCCTGAGTTCAGAGTCAGGAGTAGTACCTGGGCATCACTAGGTGAAAAAAACAACAACTCTACTATCCTGAAAAACAACTTGATAGATAAATAAGGCACAATTGACCCACAGAGTGGGAAGATTAGTGAGGATACTGAAAAGTGAAAGGAGATTAGAAAAGGAAGGAGGAATAGCAATACCACTAAAAGGGATATTACCTGGATATCTAAAACTGACTGTAATATTAATTAGTAGTAATGAGAGTAAAACTAGATCATCTAGGAAGACACAAAAGAAATCTATCTCTTCCCCTTTCAAACCATGGGCTATTTAGATAAGGTTCTTTGTTTGATTAGAGCCTGTTTCTATATATTCCAGACATTGCAATAGAGTGAAGGAATAATTTATCCACATTGCAATAGAGTAGAGGAATAAGTTATCCTTCAGGCTTATAAATTTACATTCCAAATATTTTATCTTTGTAGTTATGGTTCCATGTCGTTGAATAAAGTAGTGTAACATTGGTTACCTCTTGGATGACAGAGATGAAAGCTATTCTCTTCACCCAAATGATTCCAATGTATCAAAAGGATATCTAAACTAGTGTCTACCAAAGTATGGGTTACCATCCCTCAGGGAATTGGAAAGATCTAAATTTTGAGGTATAGCACTCTTCAACAAAGTCAATTTGGAGACCTCTAAATAAAAGATTCTTTATTTGCATGTTTTAACTAGTTGAAAATCTCAGTTAATTTGCTGATTGAGAATTGAATGGCAGAAGGAATAAGGTTCAGATTTTTCCTTGTTTGTTTTGTTTTAGGGTCACAAACTTAGGGCTTACTCCTGACACTGTTCAGTGGTGATTTTTGGCAAGGCTGGAGACCATGTAGTGTGCTGGGAATTGAACCTGTCTTGGTCCTGTTCAAGAAAAGAACTCTAGCCATTGTACCATTGCTCTTCTCACCCCAAACCCAGTTTAGATTTTTCTTTTTTTTTTAATTTTTTTCTTTTTTTTTTTTTTTTTGGGTTACACCTGGCTATGCTCAGGGATTACTCCCATCTCTACACTCAGGAATTACTCCTGGCGGTGCTCTTGGGACAATATGGGATGCTGCATGCAAGGCAAACACCCTACCCACCTGACTATAGCTCTGGACCCCCAGTATAGATTTTTAAAAAAAATCTTAATGATCAAAACAGTGACCAATGAGATATCCCAAGGATAACAAGACCCCAGTTTTGTCCTGAGTATTTCATGTCCCTGCACCATGGACTCACATGGAGACTGGAGATTATATCTGAAGACTCCCAAGCCCTGCCGGAGAAACTGGCCACTCCAAGTACTGCAGAAAGTGAGTGGTATTGTATCGTTGAGCCCTCAAATTGAGCAATCTAGCCCAAAGGGGGTATCACCACGAGTGGCCCCTTAGCCCTTTGAGCAGTAATTGGGATAGTCTCCAATAGCAAAAATTCAAGCCATCTTGTACTAAAAGATTAGTTTCTATAAATATATGTGGCTATTATTCCACATATTACATATTCATCTGTAATTTATAGCTACAATATTTTAGCTTCCTGTAGGAGATCAGAACATTTTACTTTGTGATTTATTATCAGGATAGATCCTACAACTTTATAGATGTTCCTCTGAATTATATTTTAGTAAGTATATCATAGAAATTGAAGGATAACATTTAACAGGTTCTATTTCAACCAGTTCTTATGCACACACTTTTTTAGGGAGCCAAACTTCCTTGGAAACATAATACTGTGCAGATGTACATTACTTTACAGTTTTCAAAATGTAGTCAGATATATTATCATACTGTGTCCAAAATAAGTTGTTTTGTAGTCTTCATCATATGAAATTATA
Organism: Cryptotis parvus; assembly: GCA_021461705.1. NCBI lineage: Eukaryota > Metazoa > Chordata > Mammalia > Eulipotyphla > Soricidae > Cryptotis > Cryptotis parvus. The sequence goes on along the minus strand of JAJIBD010022284.1, from coordinate 163,427 downwards.
TCTTTTCTGAATTCTTAAATATTATAAAGAATGATTGTTCATAGTATAAGAATTTTGACATAAAGGAATAAATAATAATGAGTGTGAACACTTTCTCCTAACCCGTGTGGATTTTCCTGCAATGTCATGATTATGTCTGAGAACTTCTCTGGCTCCAAAGTTTCATTGTAAAAGTAGGAATCTTCCTCTGGCAGGAAGTTCAAAATATGTTAAAAAGACATGGTTTTGTAGACCAGTTAAGCAGTTTCTTAATAATACAACCAGGGTATTCAGGGAGGAAACATTGAATAGATATGTTTTGGACGGTTCCATTGGTTAAAGATGAGTAAGTAAAAAATGTAAGACCTGAGTAATGCACAATAGTGCTTTTTGTGTGTGAGTGTGTATGTGTATATGTGTATCTTTAAGAAAAGACTGATATAATAATGCACAGAATATACATTCTTGTCCAGGAAGTGTGACAAAGCAGTGATTCCTTCAACAAAGCAGAGCATAGGAGAACAGAAAGGGTTTCTGTCATTTTTGGAAGATACAATGCATGTGCTTCCATTTTTGTTCTCACTCATTACAGAAAGAATAAGTATATCCATATTTCAAAGTACAGTTTTCAAATCCTATGAATCCCAGTGAGCAGGCAGACCTTGTCAGATATCCTGTCTAGTTTCCTTTCCTAAGGACAACAAAGAACAAACCTACTAACCCCAGAAAGACAACTTCAACATATATTTTTTCAAATGAATTTGTTTTATTTCCCTTTTACCCCAGAGAAATAAGTTAATTATACTCTTTTGTCCTGGTGGATCATTTTAGAAGCTCTTAGGTAGGTTTTGAAACTTAATATAAAAAAGTGTTGATTTAGTAATTGACAAGCCCTCTCTATGCTTTGTTCACTTGAAGCATATCCTAATCTAACTCTCCTTCTGTGATCCCCGCCCTGGTTTCTTTGGTACTCTAACTCTCCAGCATCTCACTTATCCTCCTGTGGATTCTGCTTACCAATGGATAATGTGTCTGATTATACAGACACGTTAGCTACAACTAATCTTTTTTAGCACACATTAGCTAAAACTAATCTTTTAGCTATTAATCTTTACATTTCCATAGATCATAACTGATTCTATACCCAGTGAGATCCCATTAAAATTTTTAACACATGTTGAAAATTTTAGAATGCCTGCTCCAATTTAATCAAAAATTAAATATGATTCTAGAGCCATCACAAATGAACTTTTGAACTTGTAGCTTTTGAAGGTGTAAGTTTCACACACACCTTTATTTTAGGGGTTAATTCAAAGTATAAAGATGAATACATTCATTTAGTGAAGGAAATAGAAAAAATGTGAAAAGGAGAGAATATTGTTGCTCTCTATCAGAATGTAAAGTTGTGTTACAATATAAAGAATGTCATTGAAATTTTATCTTTGGTGATATAATGTAAAGGTAAGGAATTAGATGTGAGAGAGAAAGAGAGAGGGAGAGAGGAGTGAAAGGGGGGAGACACTCTATGTGAGTCTTTTGGAAACAAAGTGCTGGGAGTGCTTATGCTTACAGCAAGAAACAGGTTCCAAGAGTAAAGATCTGGTCTTTGAACCCTGCTGTGAAAGGCTACTCTTTCCAAATCAAAGGGTAGCAAAGGGCTGTAGCTTTGCTCTTCAACTCAGACACTGATCAAAGCTTTTATTTGCTTCTGCTTTTTCAAAGTGATAGCTAGGAAAGGCAGATTAGTGCCCCAATATGAAGATATTCTCAACTCATTCCATTCCAAATATTGAGAATGAAAATCTTCTACCACCAGCAGGTTGGAGAGCTTCACTACATCTGCAATTTTCCTCATATTATAAATTATCACTTTTCTGATAGTCAATGTTTCATAACTGAGCATCTAATAATATTTATTGATGAGTATCATCAGACAGACCTCTAAAATCATTATTTTGCTTAAGAAAATCCTGACAGTATTTAAATCATAATACAATATAAACAAATCAAGCAGGAAGTTGGAGAAACATCTTGCCCTATATCCCTGCCTGAATAAAGCAATTCTATGAAAAAAATAATGCAGTATGATCTGCTTTACACTCATTCCCGACTTTATAGTGGTTAACCAGTGATCATAGGTTAAAACTTCCCCTGTTTTAATCTCCCACTGTCTTCTCTGCTTTAAACATCCAGATCCTTCTGGTTGGTTTTTTTCTACTATAAGGAAGGCAGGTAACATAGGAGGAAGAACAATAAGCCCAGGGTTTCTGGAGTAGAGTGAGGAGAGAAGTCAGAGAGAAAGTCAAAGATAAGGAGGGGAAGGAAAGTCTGTCATTATCCTAGAAGATATGGTTAAGACTGGCTTTAGTATAGTAAGAAAATTAGATGTATTAACTGGTTGTGAGCAGGTGTGTGACACAATCTAACTTACGCTGTGAACAACCTACTTGGCTTGCTGTATTGAGAATAATTTTTTCAGACCAAAAGCTCATGGCAGTCTGTCCATACAGATTAGGACTATTGGAATCACTTGATCACTTGAATCCCGTTATTCATTGATTTGCTCGAGCAGGCGCCAGTAACATTTCCATTGCACCCTATCATGTGCCAATGTAGCCCAATGGCATCTGCTTGATCAGGAATATGAAGAGCCTCAAACTGTTCCTTCAGGGTCTTGACAAGGAAGTCTGACCATCTTGCGGTGATCGGTTTTTGACATCCCATGGGATCCAGTAGGTAGGCTCATAGGTTGTCTCCAAATCGCATTACATATCCAGCCCATCTGATTTTCGATGCCTTGGCAAACAAGACAGCATCTCTGATTCTGGAATAGTGACTGAGGTCAGAACTCCGGATTCCTTCTCTCACTTGAGTGAGGCGTGATATTCCAAGCATAGCTCTTTCAATTCCTCTCTGGGAGACCCGAATAGCATTCTCATCCTGCTTTCGTAGGGCCCAGGTCTCTGAGGGATATGTTAATGCAGGGAGAACGGTGGAGTCGAATAGATGTGCTGGAGGTTCTTTGTCCTTTTAGCTATTTCTTCGATGCCTTTGAAGGCATTCCATGCCGCTCTCTTCCTCCTGCGCAGCTCAGGTTTTAGGTCATTCATCATGTTGACTTCTCGACCTAGGTACACATAACTGCTGCATTCAGAGATGTTTGTTCCATTGAGAGTGAATGGGGCCTCTGGAACTAGTTCATTTTTCATAAACATGGTTTTCTTTATATTGAGATGTAGACCTATCTTTCCACATTCTCGGTCAAAGTCAACCAGCATTTGTGCCGCTTGGCTAATGTTCGGTGTTATTATAACTATGTCATCAGCGAAATGGAGGTGGTGTAGTTGCCGAACATCTATCTTCACTCCTATTCCTTCCCAATCTAATTATTGCATGATGTTCTCGAGGGTGGTGCTGAAGAGTTTTGGTGAAATGGTATCACCCTGTTGAACCCCTCTTTTGACATCAATGATCACTTCTTTGTAGAATGGTGAGATCCTGGTGGTGAATCCGTAATACAGCTCACGAAGGATCTTGATGTATTGGGTTTGAGCACCCTGTTTGGCTAGGGCTTCGATGACTGCTTCAGTCTCCACAGAATCAAAGCCTTTCTTTAAATCAATGAACGTGAGACAGAGCTGCATCTTGTACTCCCTACAAACCTCAATGAGCTTGGTTACTTTGTGGATATGGTCGATTGTGCTGAATCCTTTCCGGAAGCCATCTTGCTTGCATGGTTGTCCTTCATCTAGTGTTCTGCTAATCCTGTTCAGGATGACTCGTGTAAACAGCTTGTAGATGACAGACAACAGGCATATGGGGCAATAGTTGCCGATGTTGTGAATGTCTTCCTTCTTGAACAGTAGAACTGTCCTGCTGGTTTTACATTGGGAGGGCACCTTGCATTTGGACAGGTAGCGTGTGAAGAGCAGAGCTAGTGTATTGATGAGGACCGACGGCAGATTCTTCAGGTGTTCAGGTCTGACTTTGTCTGGGCCTGGTGCTATTCCCTTCTTTACCAACGAGATGGCATGTTGGGTTTCAGAAGGGAGAATGTTGGGAATGACATATCCATTCTGTGGAATTTGGTATGTGGGCAGGTGGATGTGGCTATCAAAGAGATTTGAGTAGAAGTCATGGATAATCTTCTCCATTGCCTTTCTGGAAGATGTGACAGATCCATCAGGGCATCGGAGGGCAGTCATCTTGGTCTTATAGTTGGCGAAGGACAGGTAGGCGGTGCTAATGCTTTTCCAGGCTTCTGCCTCTATTGGAATAAGAGGTGTCAATTGTGTTATGAGTTTAGGTTTGTTGCAGGACTTCAAAGAGCCTCTGCATCTGCCCTGAATTGCCTCCTTCAGCTCACTTCATAGATAGGGGGTAGTTTAAATGAGGTAGTTTATCTGACCATGTATTCTGTACTGGCTGGTATAAATAATCTCTCATGTTACCACAATCATTGTAGACTAGTTAGATCTTACCAGCATATTTGCCTGGCCACATTGGATCCCTAAGTAATTAGACCAGAGAGAAATGCTGTTTGCCTCCAAGCAAGCAAGCCTGGCTCCCTGATAACTCAAAGGCAACTAAAATACAAAACTACCGAGAAGTAGACGAGACTCTTGTGAAGACTTGGAGATATATTTAACTGGCCTTAGTATAGTCTTTGGTACAGAGGCATGCCATCTCAGAAACCCCCTTCTCTATCCTATAAAGGCTTTTCCAGGCAGATCTTGGCTCAAGATATTAGCATACAAAAGAGCCTAGGTGAGGTGCTGGGAGAAATTACCTGAGGGCATTTGACCCTGTCTGCTTCCCCATAAAAGTGGGAGGTCTGAGTTGCAGGGTGATAAAACTAGCCTGCTTCCTCTCTCGCACCCTCTTTTTGGGCTCTCTTTTGGGGCTTGCACTCTTCTGCTTTAGTCTTGTTTTTGTCTCCTCTTTACAGGGCCTTTACACTTGGTGGCCTCCATCTTAGCCTACTGTGGCTGGGGTTCTAGCTGGGAATCCTAAGCACAGGGTTTTACCAATTGTTGATTTGTATGCCTGAACCTGTGATAAGTAAAGCATTTTAAAACCTTGCTGGATTCCTGAGTTTTCATCCATTCCCCGCTGGCTTCGGAGGTAGAAGGGAACGCGCTTACTGGTACTGTTGGGGGACCCCAGCGGCATCCCCGACAGTGGTTGGATTCTTGATCTATTTTGAAGTCAGAATAAATAAAATTCCCTAATATTTAAGATTTGACAAAAATACTTGCATGGAAGATGACATTTATTCTAACAGAAATAAACTCTCAAGAGGAGCTTGAGAGTATGGTAAATGAATGTGGTCAATGGTCTTGGAGAATCACACCACTAGAGTAAAGGAGGAAAAGAAAACACTAGGATTGGGGGGTTAGGGAGTGGATAGCATAGCAAAAGGGTACTTGCCTTGCATGCAACCAATCCAGGTTAGATTCCTTGTACTTGTACTGCACATAGTCTCTTGAGCTCCCTTGGAATGACACCTGAGCACAGATTCAGGTGTAAATTCTGAGCACAACTTGGTGTGGACTAATCCCATCTCTCCCCCAAAAAGAAAAATGAAGAATAAATTAATTTGTTCTCCTGTTGCAACATGAGAAATATGTGAATCCAATTATGCTTAGCCTATTGACAATTAGAAGAGATCTTGGAATTATTAAGTACTAGGTTGATCACAATCCAAGGAGAATGAGGAAGATATTAAATAACATTGACAAGTATAAGGTTGAATAAATATCTAAAGGGTTAACATTTCTCAGCGCTTGAAAGAGATGGTTTAAGCCAGTAGCTCTCAAAGTTGAGCTATAGCATAATAATGAACAGGGTAAATGAAAATAGATTTCTGGTACCTATCTCCAGAATGCCTGTTTCAAGGGCTAAGTGTTAGAACATGGGTTAAGAAGCTTGCCTTGTATATGTCAACCCTTGTTCCAACCCTTGTATGAATGGGGAGTCCCTCAAATGATCCCTGAACATAGAGCCAGGAATAAGCCCCGGCCACTGCTGGGTGTGGCCCCCCAAATAAAATAATACCAAAAAGACAAAACCAGAATTTTTGATTCAGTAGATATGTGAGATTCAGTTTTCAGTCAATATTTAGATTACTGATTTGGTGTCCAAATTAAATTAATCATTGGAAAACATTTAAGTCAATGTGAAGCAAATAAATTTTACAATTTCAAATTTATGAAAGAAACAGGTCAGACCTCAACTTTTTGCTATCAGACACAACTAATCCTACACACAGGTGCTACATTTTGGACAGATCAATCATGAATGGAGTTTAGGGAGAGGTCCGAAGAAATTGTGTTTCATATATACATACGAATATATATGTACCTATATAAGCATAAATATTATTGAAAATATATACATATATTATTGACTAATAATGTAAAATGTATTTCATAGATATATGTACATCACTGTATCACTGTATCACTGTAGTCCCATTCATCATCGATTTGCTCAAGCCGGCACCAGTAACAACTCCATACATCCTGTCTCATGCTAGTAGAGCCCAAGAGCATCTGCTTGCCCTAGGAACATAAAGAGCCTCAAACCATTCCATCAGGTCATGAGAATGAATTCCATAATAGTTACTGGTATTTGGCATATCAAATATGACACGGGTAGCTTGCCAGGCTCTGCCGTGCGGGTGGCATACTCTTATAGTCACCTCTGATCTCCAGCACTCATTGATGAACTGAGAGGCCGCAAGCGCCAGCCTGTGATAGGATCTTCTGCTGTGTGTAGTTCGGATGAGAGGAAAGTCCGGAAGTGGAAAAATGCCGGCCATCATGGAGTGGTGGGAAATACTGCCAGGCATGATCCCTATGGATTCGGATGTGTGTCTGAAGGGAACTCTTGACTGTGGAAGATTTGCCACAGATTTCACAAGTACATGGCTTCTCACCTGTGTGTGTTCGCAGATGTTTCTTTATCTGAGACACATCCATGAATTTGCAGTGGCAGTAGTTGCATTCCTGTAATGTGTGGCCTGTATGAACCCGGTAATGGCTATTTAGTTGTCTTTTCTGGCTGAAATATTTTCCACACTGATCACAGGTAAAAGACTTCTGTCCTGAGTGGAGGCTCATGTGCTCCAGCAGCGAGTGCTTGGTGGTGAGAGTTTTGTTGCACACGGTGCAGGTGTAAGGCCGCCGCCCGTGTGCATCCGGGTGTGGACCTGCAGGGAGTGCTTCTGGGCAAAACCTTTTCCACATTCATTGCAGGCTCGGCCCGGCCCCGCACCTATGGGCCCGCTAGGCCTCCCGGTGAGTCAGTCACGACTTGGATCCCGGATGGCGCCCCGAGAGGTGTAATCCTAGGTTTCTGAAGAGAATGGCAGAAACACCAGAGCCAACTGGACAGTTTATTGTCCACTCAGACACTCACAGTGACAAGGTCTTTATCTTATTTGATAAAACATTTCTTTTATCAAATAATATAAAAGTTAAAGTCACTAAGCTAAAAGTTGAGTGACTTGCTTAAAATATAAGTATATTGAGTAGCTAAATAATAAATCGATACTAGAGAGATGGCTTTGGAATATCATCAGACCTTGGGATATAAATTACAGATAACATCCTTCAGAATCACAAGTCAGTTAGGATACATCTGATTGAACAAATCTAAGAAAAATAAGAAATATCTATGTGCCAAACCATCAGGAAATGGGTACAAGTGACTGACTTTATATTTACATAATAGATTTTAATACAGCTTAGAGAACATAGTTATATCTTTGGTTCACAAAAACAATACTATTTTCAAAATGTTCCTCTTCATGCTATGGTTGATGGTTGATCAAACATGGCTCCAGATTCTTTTCTGCTTCTCCCATGGCAGGGTTGGAGGATAAGAATCATCTAAATTTATCTGTGTTAATCTGGCTGGTTTCTCCCTACTGCTTTAATTTATGCTCTGCCAATTTCTAGACACAACGTTTAGAAGCTATCTGCATTCTTGTCTTGTTTCTGTAAACTTTAGTCTTATAATCTTGATACTAAAATGATGTTAAAGCTACAAGGAGAGGCATGGAGGATCAAATGTGCTGGAGTGACAGAAGGACACATACAGACAGAAACACACACATACATGCATACATGGATGCACATTCATGAGAGTGATAATGAGAAGGAAGAAGACATGAGAGCATAGAAGCATATTTTTCTACCTAACTGCTTCCCCTGAAACCATGTGAATCAGAGAACTACACAAGTGGGTTCTTCCCAGATTTCTGATTCACAAAATATGTGTGAAATAAAAATAGTGGTATTTAATTATGTGGATCCAGATTGTTAGTATAACAGGTAGGGCACTTGCCTTGCATGTGTCTAATCCAGTTTGATCTCTGGCACCCCATACGGTTGCCTGAGCCTACCAGGAGTGATCCATGAGCAAAGAGCCAGGAGGTAGCTCTGAGCATCACTGGGTGAAGCCCAAAAACAGCAACAACAAATTTACTATGTGTGGCAGAAGTTTGCTAGGATATAACAAATAATCAAAATAATCTGTACATATCACCATGCTTCTTCAAGCTAGAGGTTTTATTAAAATATATTTTTCTTATTATTGTTGTACTTAGCACATTTAACTAATAGTTAAATGCTTCTAAGATAAAAGTAATGTAAGTTTTCAATAATGTGTCTTAGCAGTATCTCATTTTTTTACCTTCTTCTTTGTTCTCTGAACTATAGTCAAATTGGCTATTTTAAGTTCCTCCAAATGCCACACTTCATTTTGTCCCAGAGTGTTCACAAATACCACCATCTCTTCTAGAAGTTCCTCCTTAATCCCATTGGGCTTTTCCCTAATTAAGTCTTATTCATTCTTCAGATCTTCATTTAAATGCATTTTTCATTAAAACGTTTGTATATCCCTAAAAATAGATCTTTCGCACTACTATAATTTTCCAAAAGACCAATCATTGTATTTTAATTAAATGTTTTTGAAACATTTTTATCATTTGTTTTGCATATAAAATAAAGCATTTATACTATCTTTAAACTTTGCTTTATATCAATATACATATATTTATATATATATGTATATATAAAATATTGCAGAAGTACTTACAAATAGTAGACCTAATACATATTTGTTGAAAATTGGATATGTGAAAACTAACCTTATATGGATAGATCAGTGTTTCTCAAACTTCAAATGGGCAGATGAATCATCTGGGGAGCTTATTAAAATGCAGATTCTGATTCAGTAGGTCTAGGGTGGGGTCTGAGAATTGAGTCTCTATTTTTAACAATCTCCTAGGTGATGTCATTCCTGTTAGTTCTGAGAATCATTCTGAATAGCAAGGCTATATAAGAATCATAATTAAGTCCTGTGGGTAACATGGAACAACCAATTGGGATTAGTTAATATTTTAAACCTGAACTATCATTTTAATTTCATTCAATTAACTTCAACAAACAATTATTGAGCCAACTATTTCCCAGGACGGGCTAAATATGAGCAAGATATGGTTAGTTCATTCAAATATTGGACACAACAAAAATAAAAACAAATCAATGTGAAAATTACAAATATGGATTTGAGCAGAAAACAGTTGCCAACTCAATTTGGGGAACTCAGAAGTCTGAAGTGTTAGCATTCTACCATAACGGTAAACCACTGTTTTGCTTTGTCTTGTTTTGCTTTATTTTTATCATATATATATATATATATATATATATCGAATGAATAATTGGCCTGTCTTACACATACTTCAGTTTTAGAATGAGCTATGCAACTCTTTAGTACATGCGCACTGTAAAAAACATGGCTTTGTTTGTTTGTTTCTGGTGTCTGTTTATCTCTTTCATTTTCAATTTGCTATGCAATCTGTCATTTCTATCTTAAACTTAGTAAATTCTTTCTAGTCTTTATAGTTATATTTGAATTAGAAAAAAGTTGTAATGCAAAAACAATAATGACAAAGATGGACAGGCACTGAGGTATCATATTAGTCAGGGTTTTCAAAAATAATCATAACCTGACGAATATACACAGGTAGGAAAATAAACATATCAACGTGTATAATTCTATTATAAAATTTCTTCATGTGATTATGAAAAACGTTCCTATATCATATCATGTGCAAGGTAGAGGGCCAGGAAATTTACATGTTATAATTTAATCTAAGTTGAGAGGTTTAAGATTTATGAGTCTTAAGTGCTGTAGTACTAGTCCTAGCATGAAAGTTTAAGAACTAAAGACTAAGAGCAGGATAAAATGCTTCTTTCGGCTCAATCAGAGAGAGCAAGTTTGGCTTTCTGGTGTTTGTTTCTATTTAGATATCAGTGAACTTGATGAAACCCACCTTCCCTCATGAGGATGTACTTTTTTAATCTGACTATAAATTCAGATGTTAAACTCTTCTGGGAATATGCTCCCAGAGAACCCACAAGTAATGTTTAGCTAGCTATAGGGCATTTCTTAACTCAGTTAACATATAAAAGTTCTACACAGTCCTTTTTTCAGACTTTCATCTTTAAAGTAGAAGTAGCTATCTTTTACTATTACTTAACGCTTACTCTGTCCAGGTATTAAAGTAACAATAAATGGAATAAAGGAAAGTTTTATACTGAAGGCAGTCTAATCCACTATCATCCATGCAGAATATGGTTTATTTATATGATATAGGATATATGAAAGTTTATATAAGACTGTGTCTTAGTTTGATGAAAGCCAAATAAATGTTGCAAGATAACTACTCTAGAGTAAGGTCACATCCTCTACAACACTCCCTACAAACCTTGCATACTCTAGTTTTTCATCGATAGCCCCTAGCCATTTGTTGTTTTTAAGAAAAAGGGAAGAGTCACAAGTTGTAAAAGTTTTGATTAGAACTTAATAAAGCAGTCCTTTTAAAAAAAAATATGGGTAAGGGCAGGCCTCACTCAAAGTTTGGAATTCATTTCAATCTTTGTGCTCAATCCTTATGTTAATTACAGCAATAATCTTTTGGCTTCTCCAGGGAACAGTCAACAGCAAAAAAAAGTTTCTTTAGCCACATCTAAAACATTTTTTCCTAAGTTAAAGCTAATTAATTACACCCTTTTGCTATTACTTGATGATTCTTTTTAGAGTTCTAAAATGTGCTAATCATTTCTGGTAACAAATAATTCATTTCTATTTGTGTGTGTGTGTGTGTGTGTGTGTGTGTGTTTGCTCTTTTTGGGTCACACCCGGCAATGCTCAGGGGTTTCTCCTGGCTCTGCACTCAGGAATTACTTCTGGCGGTGCTCAGGGGACCACATGGGATGCTGGGGATTGAACCTGGGCCAGCATGGGCCGGCCACGTGCAAGGCAAACGCCATACCTGCTGGACTCTCTCCGGCCCCTATTTTTTATTTCTTAATTTGGGTACTTGAAACCTATTTCTTTATTCCATTTATTAATATTTATTAGGACCCAAAGAGGGCAAATGCTCACCATTTAGTGAGTGTAAGAAGGTCATATTTCCTGTCATCTATCAGCTCTTCTTGGTTAGTGTCATCTCACTTTTCCAGTTAAGCCAGTAAGCATGTGTGGTCAAAACAATCTCTTTGACCCAGCTCTGAAAGAAATACTTCTCTCCGATTTCATGTGCCTATTTTTGTTTACCCTTAAATGAAATTTCATTTGTATCCCAACAATTTTTGTTCTTTGCAGCTGATGTTTTTATTTATTTATTTTGTATTTATTTATTTTTGTTTTTCAATGCTCAGGGCTTACTACTGGCTCTGCACTCAGGAAATACTTCAGGTAGTGCTCAGGAAACCATATGCGATGCTGGGGATCAAACCCTGGTTGGCCGTGTGCAGCTCTGTCCTCTGCAGCTGCTGATTTTATGAGCAAATAATGTTCTAAAACACGTGCCTTTTTTCAAAATACTTTCCATGTAAAAGAGAGCTAGAGTAGAAAATATCTTTAAGTTTGGAATTTTGTGTCCATTTATATACCTTTGGATTGAAACTCACTTTTCCCAAGTTTGGGTTGGCAACTGCTTAACTGAGAAGACAGTGATGAAATGTTTTACATAATGTATTTCTCTTAGGAAAACAGCTTGTCTATATAAAAGAATCAGCACATTTCTTTTCTTATTCCTCCAAATGTAGCCAAAGCACTCATTTGGCGAATAATAGAGGACACATATTCCCCACTTGAAATTTAACACATATTCTCTGTGTTACACTTTTATATCTTTTCTTGGTTTATGTTTTTATTCCTTTATTTAATGCAAAACATTAAATATTGTTTATTTAATAAAATAACACTAAAATGTTGGATTATTGGTATTTTCTATGTGATTTCAGTACTCATAATGATAGGTATTGAATAAGATAGTGCCCATTGTTCTAGCAATGATAGTACTTAATTTTAAACTTTGTGAATACTGAAGCTATATTTAATATTTTATGGCAGACTAAAGTGAATGATAGTTTTGAAAATGAACATATTCTCAAACTTGAGAAACTTTGGTTAATAAACTCAACATGAACTTTAAGGAAGTAATTCCTAAATAAAAATTGCAAGTAAGGAAATTTACTACCTTGCTGTTCTTGGAAGAGTCTCATTGTTTTTGTAAACCTAACTTCACCATCTATAAAACAAAATTTGTAAATCTTATGAGATTAATAAGACCACATGAGTGCAATAAGAATTCAGATCAAGGGCCAGAGCAATAGTCCAGTGGGGAGAGCATTTGTCTTGCACGCAGCTGACCCGGGTTCAATCCCCGGCATCCCATGTGGTCCCCTGAGCACCGCTAGGAGCAATTCCTGAGTGCAGAGCAGGAGTAACCCCTAAGCATCGCAGAGTGTGATCCAAAAAAGAAAAAAATTCATATCAAACATAAGTATTTATTTGACGCATAAACAGGTATTCAGCAAGTGACAGCTATAATTATTATTGTGTGTTGTACTGATTCACGTTAGCAATCTCTACCTTCTTTATCTTTAATATTTTGTCTTGGGAAGGGGGCTTCTGATAGAGAGAACCTTAATCAGAAGCTCCCTTCCCAAGACAAAGAAAGCAAGAGTAATTACCAACAGAGCAATAATGAAACATACTAATGCTATTTCATTTTATTTATCTCAGTATTACTTTCTGGATGGTTTGATAGTTGCTCTCTCATTCCCATGGACAGCTGGAAATCCTCCAGTAGGTCTAATAAAATAAAGAAGAAAATGACAGGGGAAAGATATATCTAGTCAGTAACCTATTGGTTTAGATGGGTCAAATGCCCAACTATATTGTTTATAGGAAATAAGTGTCATTCCCTTTCCCCCAAACTTCGCTATTTTCTAAAATGGATGTACTTTGAGATGTGATTTTTTCCCCTCAATGTTAGACCAGTTGGATTCCATCAATCATAATTGTGACGGATAGCAAGTGATTTGTTTCATTACATTGTTAATGGCTGTAGAGGGAGCATGAAAGCTGTGGCTGCGTCATAGAGAAATTTTCAAGGATAGAATTTTCTCCTCACTCTGTTTCTACAATGGGTTCTCTTGGCCCTAACAGGAATGCACAGTGAGTTTTAAGTCCTTTTCCGCTTGGCTTGAGGGAGTTTGCTTTCTCCTGTATCATTGAAAAGTCCAGTATGCAGACACCTTCCAGTCAGCCAATACATGAAAATGGCTTAAACAATGTAAGGCTGGAATTGTTGTGAAAATTATCATTTCTGATAGATGAAAGTGGAAAAAATGCATAAAAAGAACAAATACCTCCGAAATGTGAATATATTTCTTTTGACTCTCTTTTTTATTGGCCAAATATCAACTTATAAATAGCAATTTCTCCAAGTAAATCTGTAAAAATCTGACTAGAATTGGCCTTGGAGAAGATAATAAGTATCTGATCATGAAAATGTTTGATATATTCAGAAAATGGGATAGTCTGCTTTGTTTATGTCCGTGCCAAGCATAATATTAAACAAGTTTCAATCTTAACTTATAGATATTTCAATAGCATCATTTAACTTATAGACTTACGCTCATACTTAATTAAAAAGACAAAAAACTCCATGCTTAGATTTTAAAATACATTGTCTAAGAACTTCATATATACTTTTTAATTCATCAGATGTCCTCAAAGGCAGTTCTTTATAGCTGACTTTTGAACCTGGATCAATGATGGTGGTGTTACTCAGTGGGACTTAGAGTAACAGGCGTGAGCAGATCTTTTTGTTCCAATTAGAGGCACAGACACCTCTGGGTCACTTTAAAGGTGATTTTAATATTCTGAGTAACCTTACATAAGGGAAAAATGTTGCACTGATGCATACATTGAGACCCCCTTTAGAATATAGATTCAGTGAAATAATTTTCCAGGTAGTTAAAATGTAAACAAAATTATGACCATCCAACAGTCCTTAGGAAACATTTATCAAAAATTCTTGAGTGAAAATAATTTGCCAGAATTTCTTGAATTCAAATATTTTTTTTCTGAAAGCTTAAAATTCTATTGTAAAGACTATTTTTGCTGTGATAATTCTTGGGAAATTGATAAGAGAGCTGAATTATTTGTCCCTGTTTTAAAAATGAGGAGAAAGAAAGCAAAGTTGGTGACTAACTAAAAGCAATGTGATCTCAGGACACAGACCTCACAGTTACAGCCTGTTCTCTTCCTTTGGCCTGCCTGCAGTAAATACTCCCTACTCCCTAGTGAGCCTCTCTCCTCCCTTGGAGAACATACATATTCATGTAGTTTAAGTCAGCCATGGATATTGACATGGGCTACAACGTGCTGAAAAAAGAGGAGCAGTTAACAGAATGATTAAGACAACTGAAAGAAAACCAAAAAAGTTAATAATTGAAATAAGTCCAATCTCTACAAAAAATGGAAAGAGAAAATAGATGAACCAGAAAAGATGCAAATAAAACAAGAAAACAAAATACATGTAAAATGAAAAATGCAATTGGCTTTGTATCTTCAACTGCTTAACTTACAGGATGGGAGAACACACAATTTCGTTTGTTTGGGTTTAGTCCTTCTAATATATTCTACAGAGTAATTTATTTTCAGAAGAAGCCTCACTGCAATGCTTCTATTATGATAATGGGAATTTATGCACATGAGTATTTGTGATCACATCACAGAGCAGTTTTTGGAAGCACCAAGGGGGAGGGAGGAAATTTACATTTAAAAAATATGGATGAAAACTTAAAAAATCCAAAATTTCGGTCTATCAATCTTCCTCCTCTCTCTCTCTCTCTCTCTCTCTCTCTCTCTCTCTCACACACACACACACACACACAACACACACACATACACACGCACATGAAATTCCATGGTGAATTGTCTTATTTTGACTAAGTGCTTTTCTAGTGAAGAACAAAACTTGTGAGTGAAAAGCGGCATAATGCAGAGAACGCTTGCATGGATTTGTTGATGAGAAGGTGGCGCCCCTGAGATTGGAAAACACAGCTCCAGCAGCCCCAGACCTCTCTGACCATATTCACTTTGCTTACTCAGGAGCAGACAATGACAGGCAGGGACTTAGGGGGAGGGGAGGAATCAAAGTCCCTCTTACCCTGTGTCTCTGCTAGAATTGCTGTCAGCCTGGTGAGCTGACACGAAGTAGGGGATCAATCCAGTAGGCAGAGGATGAAAACGTAAACAGTAATGAGCACTCTGGGCACACCAGACTCTCCTCTCTTTTCTCCTTCCATCTTCTCTCCCCCCACCAAGTTAGATGTTTGAGATGTGTTTTTTTTCTGTCAATAAGGAAGCAACATTAGTTAGTACTCAAAATCTTTTGGCAATAGAGTAATCTTTTGGCCATGATGTTTTCAAGAAATTGTCAGTGGCTATTTAAGAACTGTGCAATAGAGTATGGCACTATCACTGCGTTTATTAGATAATTCTAAATTGGAATATATATAGGGGCAGTTACAGTAAAGTTACAGTTTCAATACATTAATCAAAATAAGGCTTATTGAAGTAGGTCTGTGCCCAAAGTTTATGGGCTCAAGCCAGCAGTCACTGATGGGCTGAAGGACACGTATTCTAGCTATTTCTTTAGTGGAGGGACATTAGCAACGTTTCTCCCTTCATTGATATTCTGCAACTGAATCAAGTACCACAGATTGCTGACCAACTCACACGTTCCCCATGTCTCCAGGTGGCTGAATTTGGAAACATGAAACTGTAGCTCTGAGTTAGTTTGAAGATAGTCAACCTCAGTGGTGGTGGCTAGACTGTTTGTTCCTGTAAGGAAAATGTCAGAAACAAGAGTTTGGAAAAATGTGTATTTAGCAGTTTTCTATAAAATTCATTGTTTCAAATTTGGAACACAACTCAAGCACTTTAGCTACTTGCACTGGGCAAATGTTACTAAGCATTTTAAGTCTGCTAGGCAAGGTGAAATGTACTCTGAGGGAATTTTATTTTCTTCTATGTTGACCCTTTGATATAGAGTTCTGAGCTTATTGAAATACAAATATTTGAACAACATTAAGAAGTTACATAGAAAAAATTAACCTTAGATTGAAAAATATTGCATATTTGCATATCAACATTTTATTAAAATTTGAGATCTCCAAAGTGAAATACAGAACTTCCTGTCATCATCATCTGAGTCGAGAGCTGAAATTATAACTTCAATCATAAATAAAAAGATGCTAATATTTTGCATTTTATTTTATTTTAGGAAAACATCAGTTATGATGCCAAAATACCCAAAAATGCATGTTACTAATTTAAAATAATATCAGTGCACATCCAATGTGCAACATGTAAAATTCTTTTAAGCATATTAATCATTCCAGCAAACATGCAGACAGAACAGTTTCCACTCTTTTTTTTTTAATATATGAAAAAGCAGAGGTTTAAAAATTCAGTGTTTATCTTCTATCACATAGATCTTCTGTGAGAGGGTTTGTGACTGGAACCCAATCTCTTTATTGTTGTTTGCTTTTTTTTTTTTTGCTTTTTTTGGTCACACCCGGCAATGCTCAGGGGTTTCTCCTCACTCAGCACTCAGCAATTACTCTTGGCGGTGCTCGGGGACCATATGGGATGCCAGGGATCGAACCCACGCTGGCCACGTTCAAGGCAAACACCCTACCCGCTGGGCTATCGCTCTGGCCCTATTGTTTGTTTTTTGAGTTACACCTGGCAATGCTCAGGGGTTGCTCATGGCTCTTCACTCAGGAATTACCCCTGGTGGTGCTCAGGGGACCATATGGGATACTGGGCATTGAATCCTGTTGGCTGCATGCAAGGCGAATCCCTTACCTGCTGCACTCTCCAGTCTGATGAATCCAATCTTATACCAGAGATTGAGCTTTGCACCCGTTTATGGTCATTCAGAAACATGAAACAAATTCTTTTTTTTTCTTTTTTTCTTTTTTTTTTTTTTTTGCTTTTTGGGTTACACCCATCAATGCTCAGGGGTTACTCCTGGCTCTTCCTTCAAAAATTACCCTTGGCAGTCCTCAAGGGACCGTATAGGATGCCAGGGGATAAAACCAGGGTCGATAGCTTACAAGGCAAATGCCTACCCGCTGTTCTTATCTTTAAGATAATGCATTAACATGGGACAAGTGTACATTATTTTAAATAAATTCTTTAAAATAAAATTTGGGGTTGCTATAAGAACATATTAAAAATGGCATGTACAATCAATGCATTTAGTAAATTTAACAAAAGATACATATCTTTTATTAACTGATATTTTATTTTATTTTAGCTTTTTTTGGGTCACATCTGGCAATGCTCAGGGGTTTCTCCTGGCTCTGCACTCAGGAATTACTCCTAGCGGTGCTCGGGGACCATATGGGATGACAGGGATCGAACCCAGGCCGGCATGGGCCAGCAGCGTGCAAGGCAAACGCCCTACCTGCTGGGCTATCGCTCTGGCCCCTATTAACTGATATTTTAAAAGAGAGAATATTCGAGATCACCAATCAGGATAAATGTGTGTTTACATAGTTATAAATTATAAATCATGATGACCTGCTGAGAACCTGCAAAAAGCTAACATATGATGATGGATCATGGTGTGTCCTAAAGTTTTGTGGAAATACTTCAAAGATAAGGAATGTGGCATTCCATAAGGGTTATAACACCCTTGGATTTAATCAGCTTGGTTTATGCTCTCAGTGAACAAATTCTTTAAGCTTCATTCATCTAGAGAAAACCATAATATTATTGGTATTTTCAGTAGTGAAGAATATTACCATTTATCTCTTGGGCAGCATTTGATGAAAACCACAAGTAAATTTTCAGCAAAATCTGATTCGTGACTATAGTTTTTTAGAGGGAAATCAAGCACAAGCAGAAGCAAGCATATTTAATTTAATCATCTTAATATGTAATCATGAACAACAGTACCCTCCCTTTTTCATTAAAATCAAAGAGAAAACTCCTAGTGTTCTCAAACAGAATACATTGCTTTAAAGTACTTTTGAAGAATTATGGCAAAACTTTTTAGTGGGTACACATTTCTTTGTTGAATTTATTATTTTAGGCTCTTCTTGAAATCATTCCATTCTGCCATGATGAGATAGGGGCCATGAGTCTTGCTCACTTGCTTTATACAGTAGCATTTGAACAGAGCTATCACTTACTGCATGTTTGCTCTGTGTCTTGAGGAAATAAAGCAAAGACATGAGTAATGTTTTATTACCACCAGAGCCTACTGAAAAGCAAATAATATTCTCAGGCCTAGAATGAAATCTTATTGAGTGTTGGTGAAGGAAAGGAAAATGTAGGAACAAAAGATTTCTAGAATTTTATTAGACAGCTGAAATAGAGTCAAAGGAAATTATTCAAAAGCACTGTTTTAAGTAAAGTTTTCTTCAACAGTTAATTAGCACATAATCCTGTCCTTTTATCATTACTTAAGTAAGGAATAAGATAAAGTGATTTATGATGTTCTTCACAATAAAGGCACCCTCTAACTTACAAATGGTTTGTGTTACAAAAATTCATTTGTTAGATGGCCATGTGGGAACTAAATGCCCTTTTTCAAAGAATCAATGATATAAATCAATGTTTAGTTTTAAGGCATGGCCACGCAATTCTTTTTAAAGTATAATGTTTTTCTGCTATACAGTTGTAAGTATTTGTCGAAGTTGAGATCTGAGATAGAACTAGCTCATTTCGGATCCGATTGAAAGAGGAAGATGGAGCAACTTCTTTTACCTGAGTGCAAGGCAACCCAAGGTGACCATATGTTTTGATTTAAAATGTGGAGCACAAAGCCCAGCAAGGAAATTTTTTCCAATGCCAAATATAGAATTGAGGAATAAAATATTTCTCTCCCAGAACATTCTACTGATATATAGAAAAGGTATTTAGAATCATCATTACCCCAGAATATTCAATAATTTCAGATGCTTTTTATCTATAATATTCAGGTGAGGAAGGAAGTTGGTTGATTTTGTTTGGTTTTGCAAACCCAAGGAGTAGCATGTAGTGCACAATACTGTTAGGGTTAACTAAAGGAGAGATAATGGAATTTGAAATAAGGCCAAACCATAGGAGACAGAGAGAGGACAGATAATGTAAAATATAAATTAGGAGTTAGAAGTGTATTTTTCAATAATTGGCCTTTGGAATGAGATACAGAGAGGAGACAATGCTAGAAGAAATTAAATTTGTGAATAGGTCTTGGATAGGTTGGTGGTAGAGGACAAAGTTCTCATCACTATTTTCATCATCAGTGACAGAAGAAAACAATCCACTTATCATAGACAACAAGCTTTTCTTTTTTTAATTTTTTTATTTTTACAATTACAAAGATATACAATTAAAAAAGTTCATATTTGGGTTTTGGTCATACAGTGTTCCAGCACCCATCCCGCCACCAGTGCCCATCTCCCACCACCAACGTCCCCGGTTCCCTCCCCCTCCCCAGCCCTCCTCCATGGCAGGTTCTTTATTTCTTTCCATTTCTCTCTCTTTCTCTTTTCCTTCCCCTCCAGACTATGGATTACAGAACATACATTAAAGGGTTGTCATGTGTATCTTTTGCCTCTATTTAATGCTCAGTTCTAGGTTGGCATTACTACCCTCGACACTTGTTAGCACATTGTTCCATTTTCTGTCTTACCTAGCCTCTGACTCCCACATGCTTGTGATAATTTCCACCTTTGACAAGACCTCCTGATATATGTTTCACTTGACCTTGGATATTGGTATCATAATATGTACATATATATTTATGTTATGCAAATAAATGCAGTCATTCTGTATCTGTCTCTCTCCTTCTGGCTAATTTCGCTCAACATAATCTTCTCCATGTCCATCCATTTATAGGCAAATTTTATAACTTTATTTTTCCTAACAGCTGCATAGTATTCCATTGTGTAGATGGACCAAAGCTTCTTTATCCAGTCATCGATTTTCGGACACTCTGGTTGCTTCCAGATTCTGGCTATTGTGAATAATGCTGCTATGAACATAAAAGTAGGGATGGTGTTTCTGCTGCGTATTTTAGGTTTCCTAGAGTAGATTCCCAGGAGTGGTATGGCTGGGTCAAATGGGAGTTCAATTTCTAGTCTTTGGAGGAATGTCCATATTGTTTTCCAGAAAGGCTGTACCAGCCGGCATTCCCACCAACAATGGATGAGTGTCCCCTTTTCCCCACATCCATGCCAGCACTTACAACAAGCTTTTCTAAGGTAAATTATGTCCTTAGTCTTGATTTATGCAGATCCCCTCTTTAATAGATTTAGAACATATGGATTCTCTAAAATACACTGTGATTTTAGCAATGTGATTGTTGAGCGTAGTACAACTAACTAGAAGACAGATAATAACTGAGGGGCCTATGGATATTCCAGATCCTCTATAAAATTGTTTCATTAGATTTTTCTATGAGCTAATCTCAACTTGGTTGGATAAATTTAATACAATGAGGCTATATCAATTCACAAATTCAGTTTGGATACCAAGAATTTAGAATAAACAAAGACATGTGTTTTTTTTTTCCCACCACGAATCTCTCTCTAGTAAACTAGATAAAAATTTCAAAAGGAAGGAAAAGAACTACTTTTTTTTTCAAAAAAAGGAAAATATAAGCTTTATCCTGTGACTAGATGTTGGGTGCCATTTGGTGCTTCACTCTGCGCATGTGCAGGGTCCTGTGTCCTGCGCATGCGCAGAGTCCCTGGCGTTGTGTGATTGGGCTTTGTCCAATCAGGGCATGTTTCATCAGCTCGTGCGACCTGCGCCAGCCAATGGGAAGTGGACACGTCAACTCGCACCATTTGCGCCAGCCTATGGGAAACGAACATGCCGAATAGCACTGTATAAAAGCAGCTTGCACAAAGGGTCGGGGTCCTTTTCGCCATCATAAATTTTAAACTAAGAGAGCTCCAGTAAAGTGTGTTCTGAGAAGAATCCTGTTGTGGTCGTTCTTCACCGCTGGAGGTCAAGGGCGTCCCCACAACTAGAAATTAGAATGTTTTTTGAACTGCCACCCAAAACTTCTACTAAACCATTAAAATTTGGGGGAAACTGAAACAAGCATCAAAAAATTACTTGGGCTTGGGATCTAGAAAGTGCTATGTTATTATTGTTTTTCTATTGTGGTATAAAGAATGTAAATCTAAGAGATAGGACTTGGACTTGATTTTCAGCTAATCTATTTAATGATGGTATGTCTATAACTTCAGGTCTGTTATTTTCAGGTTTGTAAAGGGTATAGATTATAAAAATTATATATAACTTGTGTAAATAAAAAGTCTATAGAGCATCTTGAAAATGATGGACACTCAGTACATTTATGTATTTAATATTATTATATACTGCACATTGCCCTTCATAATGGCAAATAGGATACAGATAAGACTTCAGTGCATGTTTTATAAGGGCTAGCAATGAATTGACAATAGAAGCAATATTTTTTCTATAACTAGGAGCCAGCAGAAGAGCTAGCAGCAACAGGGGAGGTAAGGTGTTTGGTAGTTGAAACAAAACTTAAAAGATAGTTCAGAATTAAGCAAGAGCTAATGACAAATGTTCCCAAAGCCATATGTGACAAAAGAAATAGGAAAGGGAAAGGAAAAAATGTCACATGGTAACATTCATGTTTGGACTTTTCCTATTAATATACCTACTGGAAAAATATGCATTGTATTATAACTACATAATTACTTCACTGAGCTTTATAGATGTGGTGCAAATAAGGTAATTAAAAAATTCTATCTTCACAGAACTCACAATTTAGTGGAGGCATTATAAAAACAGTAGTAAGTAAAGTAGAAATAGTCAAAATAACAGAGAAATCAGCTATGCCAATGCAAGAAAACTCTACACTGGAATGTGTGCAAATTAAATACTAACACTCTCTTTTTATGCTTTTTTATAAGTCTATGAATTCCTACTAGTTTACAAGAAATGCCACTGCTCCTATAACTTTATGTATTGTCCTGAGTGGTGAATGGATGTTCAGACTCAGTGGAATTGACAAATGAGTCATTCTGTCTCTTTCCTCCTTTGTTTCTGTCTCTATCCTTCTGTCATCCCTCTTTGCTTCCCCTGTCTCTGTGGTGGTTAATTTTCTGCAATAGATCTTGACATTGTGACCTTTGTTTGCCTTTTTTTTCTGCCATGTTGATATAAAAATAACAACCTAGGGCTAGGGAGATGACTCAGTGGGAAGTTGTAAGCATTTGAATACCAATATCAGATGAGCCCCCAAACACCTTCAGGGTGATCTTGGTCATCTCTGGTACTGAAAGACCTAATATCAAATCTCCAAGCCCTACCATGAAGCAAAGTGATTAATTAGGCCTAATAGCTCTGGGAGCATTTCCTAAATACCTCAAAAGAAGTAGTGACCATGGTACAAAGACAACCCGTGGAATGGGAAAATTATCTAATGTCCACATAATAGGGATTTAATATTAAATATGTATAAGATACTAGTAGAAAATTTAAAAAAAACATTTAAAATTCTTTTTTGTTATATCACTATGAGATATACAATTACAAAGATGTTCGTGTTTGTTTTAATAATAGTTTTCCAGCACCCATCCCACCACCAGTGCCCATTTCCCATCACCAATGTTCCCAACCCAATTCCCTCCCCTTCCCCCACTTTACCTCTTCTATCTCTCTCTCTTTTTCTCTCTCTTCCTTTACACATTGTGGCTTGCAATACATGCAATTAGAGGTTATCATGTTTATCCCTTTGCCTACATTCAATGCTCAGTTCTAAGCTGGTTTTATCATTCCCAATGATTATTAGCACACTGTTCTCTGCTCTCTCTTACTTAACCTCTGACTTCCACACTCTTGCAATAGATTCCACCCACTGACAAGGCCTCGTGTCCATCTATTTACAGGCAAATTTCATAACTTCATTTTTCCTAACAGCTGCATAGTATTCATTGTGTAGATGTACGAGTTTTTTTTTTTAATCCAGTCATCTGTTTTGGGCACTCAGGTTGTTTCCACATTCTGGCTATTGTGAATAACGCTTCTATGAACATAAAATTGCAGATGGTGTTTCTGATATGTGTTTTTCAATTCCCAGGGTTTTTTTCCCAGGAGTGGTATGGCTGGGTCAAATAAGAGCTCAATTTCTAGTTTTAGAGGAATGCCATATTGTTTTCCAAAGCTCTGCACCAGTCGAGATTCCCACCAACAGTGGATGAGAGTCCCTTTCTCCCCCACATTCATGCCAACACTTTTTTGTTCTTGCTCTTTTTGATATGCACCAATCTCTGTGGTGTGAGATGTCATTTCATTATTGTTTTGATTTGATTTACATCTCCCAGTGATTAGTGATGATGAGCATTTTTTCATATGCCTTTGACCATTCGAATTTCTTCTTTGTTTAAGCTTCCTCTTTGTTTAAGTCATTTCTTATCCTCATTTTTTGATGGTGTTGGCTGTTTTCTTCTTGTAAAGTTCTGCCAGTGCCTGATATATCCTGGATATTAAATCCCTTATCAGATGGGTTTTGGATAATATTCTTTCCCACTCTGTGGACTGTCTGTATCTTGGTCACCGTTTCTTTTGAGGTGAAGAAGCTTTCTAGTTTCATGTAGTCCCATATGTTTAGCTTTGAAGAAACATTTTTACTTGCTTTCATTAACTGTGTATTTTTTTTTTGTTTTGTGGACACATCTGGTGTTGGTCAGGGCTGATTCCTGGCTCTGTGCATAGGGATTACACTTAGCAGGGCTCAGAGGGGTCATTTGGGGTGTCACTGATCGATTCAGAGATGGCCATATGTAAGGCAAGTGTCCTACCCACTGTACCATTGTTTCAGTTCTCAAGTATTACTGCTTCTTACACTCAGTTAATAGCCTTTGAATTCCAGCTCACAAAAGGGAAATGGGAGGTGAGCCATTCTGAAGTATGGATGTTTGAGGTATAATGGAATAGTCCCTTAAATTATTTGAAGAATCTTCTGAAGATGTTATAAGTTATTAAGTTTTAAGTTCCTAGAGTAGGAGAATCATCTTGTAATTTGTCATTGGCTCAAGTTTTATATAAATGAGTTAGTAATGTTAATTTAATTATCTCCATTTAAATTACTACCAAGTACAATAAACAGTCCTTTTTATTATTCCCTGATTACTCTAAAACCATATATTAACTTATTAGTAGAATGGAAGAACTAGAGATGGGATCATTTGCTTCTGATTACAAAGTACATAAATGTTTTCTACTCATGAATGATTTCACCTTAGAAGTTTAGCAAGGCCAAATGTAGCCAGAATTCACAAATTCAAACACCTTGGATTCATTATACATGTAATATTGAACAGTTTTTTGGTTATTGTGCACTCAGAAAGCTCTTGTTGTTACCAGTTTTCATGACTTCTACATTACCTTTTAAAAAGCAAGGTTATAGAACACACTAGTGATCATTTTTGTTGACATGGATTTAATGGTTAGGAAAATTCAGAAGACAGAGACTGGCCCCATGTGATAGTACATGTTCCTATGAATACATTATAACCTTGTTCTTGGTTTCAGTGTATAAACAAGGCATCATTTGACACTAACTAGCAAGATGGAAACTTACAAAGGGGACTAGATCTCAAACATTTTGCGAGCACGTTTGTCATTAATTTTGACTTATCAAAGTTAATCCAACCCAGCTATAGGTTATATGGCAGTAATATTCATAAATTGGTGTTACATTGTAAACCAAAGGGAAAGACACACAATCAGGAAAACAAAATGTCAGCAACCAGTGTTGGGCTCTAAGCAGCTAGTATTGGAGTCTGGCACTTTCCGCCATAAGGCCCTGGGGGACAGGTACCAGAGGTGGGCTCTGTTCTCAGGGCAGTAAAGCTTCTGGATGCTCAAGAGTTTACACCTACATGAAGGACATCTGTGCTTATCCAATGGGAGACTGACAGGCAAATGATTTATGTCTTAGGTGAGGCAGGATGTGCCTGGTCTTCTTATCACAGGAATATGTAAATCGATGATTGTTACCTTGCAAATGCTAAATCTGTGATTGTTTTGTTGCAATGGCCCAGGAGCTTACAATACCATGTGATTTATGCTTGTACCCTCCCCACCCAAATATTGTATAAAAGGCTTAAACTGTACTCAGTAAAATGAGAACTGCTATCCAGAAATCCCTGCTACATTGGTGTCTTTCTTTCCTTTATTAGCAGCAGCAAGGCAGAGTTTCTCCCAAGTGCATCCCTCTCCTTTTTCTGCAGAGATGAAGTCCAGCAAGATCTAGGTCTCCCTCATTCATGCCTGGGGCTGCTGGCCAAGGCCCCCGGAAATAGAAATTCTGGGGCAAACCAGGAAATAACAATGCACTAAGGTTTATTTCTTAGCTCTAGTGCCATTTCCTAAGTCTGGGGATCTATAAGGACAGTCAGAGCAGATTGGTATGCAGCAATTATTAGCATGATTGTCCTTTAAAATACGGTTTTTCGGGAGTTATATCAAGAGATTCTAAAAGTCGGACAGTAATCTTTATGAGTGCAAAGAGTTATTTTGCATTGGTCTCTTCCTGCTTTCACTTGCAGAAAAATACAGTCAGAAATGTATCCGTCAATACAGAGGATGGTAGAAAACTGCGAACTCATTTCAGGAGATATTATTTCATAGGTTAATTTTTTCTGGTCTAACAGAAAAAAGCTGATATCTCTAAATAAAATATTCTAGTACTAGGACTCTTTACCTAATATTACCTAATATTAATCATATTAAAAATTGTGCCACAAAAGCGGTGCTCAGGATTTAATCCCAGTTTTGTGTTTAGGGATCATTTCTGACAATGCTCATGGCATTGTATGCAGTGCTCATGATCTAACAGGGGTTGAAGAAGAGCAAGAAAAGGGACCTAACTACTGTGCAATCTGGTTCCATTCATATTATTGTGTGTGAAGAAAATTAATTTGTTTAAGAAATGTATACAGAAAGATATGAGGGAAGAAAAGGAGGGGTCCATATTCAAGAGAGAATACAGGCTTCTCTAGAGAATAAAAAGACCCACTCAAAAATTTTATGGGAAAAGATTTCCAAAAAGCACTGTGATTGATTTTCTAAAAAATTGTACTTATTTAATTTGTATACAACATGTAGTATTAGCAAACTTATGGTTCAAAGCATATGTATTTCATCCATTTATAAACCAGTGTTCTCTCTGAATGTGTACTCTTCCCCCTTTTCCATTCTCAGATTTATTTACATTCTTCCAATAAATCTATTTTTATTCACCTTAAAAATTTAAATTGGGGGCCAGAGCGATAGCACAGCAGGTAGGGAATTTGCCTTGTGTGCAGCCCACCCAGGTTCGATCCTCGGCATCCCATATGGTCCCCTGAGCACCGCCAGGAGTAATTCCTGAGCAAAGAGCCAGGATTAACACCTGAGCTGCCAGTTGTGACCCAAAAAGCAAAAAAAAAAAGTGAAGGAAAAGTATTGGATGGAGTATAGGCATTAGGATAGTAAATAGAGGTTAAGTCATTTGTCTTGCAAACAGTGAACCATGGTTTCATTTCTGGTACCATAGAGTCCCTCAAGTAGTTCTAGGAATGGATCCCTGAGATTTATCAGGCATAAGCCTTCAGCACTATCAAGTGTACCTCCACCAAATCTATAAAAAATTTCATATCAAAGAACATATAAAGATATAAAGATTGTAGACTTCATGAAACTTTATAATTTTATCTCAGGACAATTATTATTCTTGAGGTTTGTATTTCATGTGAAATTTCTTCAGTCATCTTGAGGCGCTGTTACACACCTTCCAATCTTCATGTAATTAAGGCAGTATTTTTTGTTGTCATCTTGTCACAGCTCATGAGGAAAACTGTAAAAACTCAAGAGCATATGAAATAGGAAGTCAGTATTATATGTAATTTTACTTTGTATTTTGAGGCATTTCTTGGCACTTCTTGGTGAGTAGTTATCTTTCCTTTAACCATTAATATACTCCTCCACCCCAGTATATCTTTGTCATTTTTTCCCTTAAAGTTCTAGGAGACTGCTTTCTCTATTTTATCCAATTATATCCAAGAATCTCAGGACTGATAAATCAAGCAATAGAGTCATTCCTTCGAAAATTAACTAAAATTAAGACTATAGAGTTTTACTTTTGGGGTGATACCTGGCTGTACTCAGGGCTTACTCCAATTTTGGTGTTCAATGGTCTTTGCTTTAAGCACTCAGGGGAACATACGGGACTGGGAAAAGAGTTCATAGCCTCACATATGCTATGTAAATGCTTTACTGATTCCACAATCACCACCATGTTCAAGGCTGGACTTAATGACTTGGATGAGCTCCACCCAGATATTAATCCATGGAAAACTCAGGATGTGGGTTTGTGACTGAAATCGCAAGGCTTTTATAAAGTCAGGGATGAACTACCTCCTCCCTTCTCACTGTCTTCCAGAAGGCCAGGCATCATGCCCATTGCCCCAAGTCACTACCTAATTAAAAATTTAACTCCAATTTATAACTCAGTTAAAATATTTGGAATTCCAGGAGTGACATCTCACATACTGCTATACTGATACATCAAATAGCACACCACATTTAATGGATGTGAAGTATGAGGCAACCAATAACAAAATATATCCCAAGTGCCTGTCTTATAATAACATATCAGTGATTTCTGAGACAAGATCTTAATAGCTTAATGACTCCATGGTGAGATTAAACAATATCACTAACTTTCTACAAAGAAAACATTTCTTGATCATGTTTAGCAAACTATCTATAATGAGCAATGTAAAATACATTATTGAGGGTCTACTATGGGGACAGGCTTAAGCACTGACTGGGAAAATTGGAATTAATGGTGGGAAGTTGCAATGGTGGTGGGATTCAGATTGAATATTGAATATCTGTAACAAATTAACATGAACAACTTTTTTTAAAATGTTGAGTAGAAGCCCACTAAGTTCAATGAAAGCAATAGCACAGATGGCCCAATTTGCTACAACAGTTCAGTAAAAAGTTCATGATTAAGAGATATGCTTTAATAAGCAAATATAAAGTAAAATAATTAGCGCCTACTAAGTAAGCAGGTTTTAGGGGGTGGATGGGAAGCTAGGGTCTTTGGTGGCAGTATAGTACATTGCCGGTGATACTGGTGCTGGAATATTGAACACCTGAAGCAACTGTATTGTGCATAACTTTTTAAAATGTTTGAGTTTCAATAAAGTTAAAAAAATTTTTCTACCACTATGTCATATAACTGGCCTTAAACTCTATAAATATGTCTAAAAGTATAATATTAAATTTACTTGAGTTGAAAAGTATTCAGATGAATTTGTAAATATAATGTTTATGAATCTAAAATTGAAAAATTTAGCAATTTTGGTAAAAATTCTGTCATGTGCCAAATGACAATAGAGTATTTTGAAAGAAATTGCATGCCTGCTTTCTTATTATTTGATAAGCCTAAGAAAGAACATCTAAAATATGAAAGCATTTATCTTATTTCTAATGTTTGTACATATATGTGTGTGTGTGTGTATGTGTATATATATATATATATATATATTTCCAGCTGTTAAATAATCACCAATTTACTACTAAAACCAAAAGTGCTTCTATGACAATCTTAAATACTCAAATTTATTTACTATACTATAGGTATTACTATAACTGGGAATAGACATCTCATGGGTATCATGATTAACAATGATGTAGAATAAAATAATAATCGGAAACTCTGGTATACAGAGTGACATTAAATAAATGAAATATCACAATGATTTAACCAAAATAAAATAGGACATGATTGACAAGAATACAATGGACTAAAAGGCACAGAAATTAATCCCAGGTTAGCAATGCCTTTAGGTAATTTATTATTAGACTTAAAGATGTATTAGACACAAATACACAAAGTGACTAACTCTATAATCAACCCTGTTTTTAAAAAATCTATAATTTCCCCCACATTTTTTGTTTTGTTTTTTGACCACACTCTAGGTGTTAAGACATTACTTCTGACTCTATGCTCAGGTATCATTCCAAGCAGTGCTTGGGAAAACAAATGTGTGACTAGGGATTGAATCTGTGCTACATGTGAGGAGAAAACCTTACTGATCATAGTATTTCTTCAGCTCATTTTGCCTAACTTTAAACTCTGTATTTTGATAAATTGTCAACAGTATAGTGGAGAAAATTTCGAAATGGAAATGCTGAATAATGTGTATTAAATGGGAAGGAAAAAAAATAACTGGAGGGAATTAGTCTTCAGAAAAGAGGGCATGATCATTTCAAGGATATGTAATGCTATCAGATCGATAGAAAAGTGTGTGTGGATATCATGTGATAGTAATCGTTATTAAATTTATTATATACTGTAAGCATTGAAATAATTTGTAATATTTTTCTTGTTAAAAATATCTCTTTTGAGATCCCAAGCAATGCTCAGGAAACTTGGGGGGCCCCAACCTGAGATCCTCTGCCAACCAGGGAAGCAATTTAATGCTAGGGCCCAGTAATTCTATGATGATTAGGCACTGTGCATCTTGTAGTACTCTGACCACCTGGAATGTATTCAGTGGCCTCCAGGACTTAAGTCTGCAATACAAGGGGTGCTCTGGATCAAACTCAGGACTTAACCCTGCAATGCAATGGTGCTGGGATCAAATTGGGGTAATCTGGTAAGCAAGACATGTTAACTGTTTAACCTAAATTAACAAATTTTTGATACATAAAATATTTTGTGGACTTTCTTGCTTTTTATTTTCTTCACCAAATAATTTCCAAAAAAAAAAACTTTTTTTGATTTTTTGTCAGCAAACGTTTCTTACTATTATGTTTGATATTAGATTTCTCTTGCAATTTATTTGATGCTATTCTTTCTCTTAATGCCTGAAATATCAGAAATATGTAAAACAAATATGGTTTATAACATTTATACTTGCCTGGAGATGTCATGCAATTATTTCATTGTTTTGTTGACAGAAGAGCTAAGACCAACACTTATGAATCTGAGATTTATTTTTTCTTTTATATTGTTGAGTTTATATCGAAACTCGAAAGAATCGAAAGAGCTATGCTCGGAATATCACGCCTCATTCAAGTGAAAGAAGAAATCTGGAGTTCCGACCTCCATCGCTGTTCCAGAGTCAGGGACGCTGTCTCGTTTGCCAAGACATAGAAAATCAGATGGGCTGGACATGTAATATGATTTGGAGACGACCACTGGACTAGAGTCATTCCGCGGACGGAGCGGCCGCACAAAGATGGTCAGGCGACTTCTTCAAGACCCTGAGGCTCTTTGTATTCATGAAGCAACCAGATGCCATTGGGCTACACTGGCATGTGATAGGGTTAAGTGGAAGTATTACTGGTGCCCGCTAGAGCAAATTGACAAATAACGGGATGTCAAGTGATCAAGTGGTTGTTGAGTTTATTTAATTCATGCATAATTTCTTTTTTCTGATTTTAAAACGTTATTTAAAAACTGTGATTTACACAGTTATCCTAATACAGTTGTTATCAGGTGTTCACCGGTCTAATACCAATCCTACTGTTGGTGTGACTTCCCCTCCAGCAACACGCCATTTTCTCACTCATTCCCCAAGTTTGCTCCCTTAGAAGGCACAAAATAGGCTACTTTATATTGTTTGTTATAGCATGTATCTCACAATGGTGTTAGTAAATTAATTGAGAATTTACTGAGCTGCTTGGGGCTACTTGAGCTTTCTTTGTTATTGTTTTTGCTCAGTGAGCTTTGTGGGCCTTTGTGCAACTGCAACTTTCCCATCTAATTTATTGTTCTCCTACTGGGCTGTCAATGCTGTTAAATAGGAGGTGTTGTGCAGCCATGTATGCATGCAGGAGCCATGAACCAGGATGATTCAGAAGCTTGGCATCTCTTCAAGATAAGTTTTAGAGCTATGTTGCTGGGCCATGCCTATGCCATAGGATATTGGGTGTGGTGAATATCTGGGTCACTCAGTATGGAAAAGACCCAGTCTGTCACCATCCAGAGAAGATTTCAGAGATCTCAGCCTGGAGACCAGGCCACCTGGTACAAGTCAGCTGCAGCATCCCAAGATTAGTTGTGTATCAGTGAAGCTGGGCTGTTTATATACTGAAAGCTCCAGAGATCTCAACCCAGATTCTGGGTTTACTTAGGACAATTCAGTGGCAACAGAACTAGTCATGCAGCTGTGAAGCTCGATTCTACATGCTGAAGGATAATTTCCACATAACTTCTAATGAGAAATATCTGCCAATTTGTTGTTTTTATATTCTTTATAGCTATCTGTCCTTTACATTGTATATTACAGTCTTGTTTTATCCTTAGTTGATTTAAACACATCTTTTAAAATATATCCTTTTCATGTAGTCTTTTTTTGTATGTAAGCTCCTTGCAGTCATTGGGCACCACCAAAAAAACAAGAAGTCAATCCAGTCACCAGCTAAAGAATCTACTCCATTAAGATTCTTGAGAATCCTGATATTAAGGCCTCTAGAGATAACCATAATCTTATATGAGGGAGGATATTTTATAATTAAGTTTAAACAGATTATAATGCATCTTAACAAGTATACAATGCAAAAATATTTTATATTTGAGTTTTGAATAGATTATAGTGCATTTTAACAATTATAACACAAATCACTGCTAATTTTATCCATATTTATATTTTTCTGCTCTCAAATATCTTCTTTAAAGAATTTTAAGAAAATACATTTTTACCTTTGGAATCTCTGTATTTTAAAGAAATTATGTTCTTTATGTAATGTCAAATATTATATAAAGTATGGATTCATTCTGATCTTTGGAACAACCCAAAGATTTAGGAATATATTTATAGAGTTGGGGGAAAAAATCAAATATGCTCTATGATTTATTTTCCTTTATTAAGCAAGACATATGTTTTAACTGTTTAACCTAAATTAACAAATTTTTGATACATAAAGTATTTTGTGAACTTTCCTACTTTTTATTTTCTTCACGAAATAATTTCCAAGAAAGAAAAAACTTTTTTTTGATTTCTGGCAGCAAACGCTTCAAACTATTATGTTGATATTACATTTCTCTTGCAATTTATTTGATGCTATTCCTTCTCTTAATGTCTGAAATATCAGACATATATGTTAAACGCTTAACCTAAATAGACAAATTTTTGATACATAAAATATTTTGTGTATTTAATGTAAGAAAGCTTTATATTGGGATAGTGCTCATAACTTTTTTTTTAGTGTCATACCAGTGTTTTGTTAGGAATTCTAAGATAAGAGAGAGGGGAAGGAAAGAGATCCAGAAAATATAAAGAAATAATGTACTCCATGTTGCTATGTGAGGTTATTACAGGATAAAATACTGAAGTAGAAGAAATAAGAGGAGAACAGAAGTGCAGGGGTTAAGTTTCTTGCGTTGCAGGTGGTCTTACTTGGTTTGGTTCCAAGCACTGAACATGGTCTCCCAGTATTGTCAGGAGTGACTCTTAAGCACAGAGGCAGGAGCTAAGGAAGAGAAAGGACGGAATGAAGGAAGGAATGAAGGAAGGAAGAGAAAGGACGGAATGAAGGAAGGAATGAAGGAAGGAAGGAAGGAAGGAAGGAAGGAAGGAAGGAAGGAAGGAAGGAAGGAAGGAAGGAAGGAAGGAAGGAAGGAAGGAAGGAAGGAAGGAAGTAAGAAAGAAAGAAAAAGAAAGAAAGAAAGAAAGAAAGAAAGAAAGAAAAGAAAGAAAGAAAGAAAGAAAGAAAGAAAGAAAGAAAGAAAGAAAAGAAAGAAAGAAAGAAAGAAAGAAAGAAAGAAAGAAAGAAAGAAAAAAGAAAGAAAGAAAGAAAGAAAGAAAGAAAGAAAGAAAGAAAGAAAGAAAAGAAAGAAAGAAAGAAAGGAAGAAAAAGAGAGAGAATGAAAGAGAGTGAAAGAGAGAGAAAAAAAAGAGAGAAGAGAGAAAGAAAAGAAAGAAAGAAAGAAAGAAAGAAAGAAAGAAAGAAAGAAAGAAAGAAAGAAAGAAAGAAAGAAAGAAAGAAAGAAAGAAAGAAAGAAAGAAAGAAAGAAAGAAAAAGAAAGAAAGAAAGAAAGAAAGAAAGAAAGAAAGAAAGAAAAGAAAGAAAGAAAGAAAGAAAAGAAAGAAAGAAAGAAAGAAAGAAAGAAAAGAAAGAAAGAAAAGAAAGAAAGAAAGAAAAAGAAAGAAAGAAAGAAAGAAAGAAAGAAAGAGACAGATAACTTGAGTATAGAGTCCCTGAAAATTATCTTTATTGCCACAATATTGTTTAGGTCTATTTCCTTTAGTTATTTATTTTTTCTATATAAATACACACATACATAAATACATGTATATATATGAAATATATATATGCATATGTATGCTTTTGCTACCAGTTACTCTAATCATCATCTTTCTCCAAATCAAAATGATTCATTATTCATTTATTTAATGATAAATTATCAACTACAGTTTCTCACATGCTATTCTTTTTTAATATTTCAATGATATATCTTTATGGATGTAAAGAAAAATTACAAAGGTCAAAATGCTGAACCAATTTTTGCCTTTCCCTCGTTAAAATGTTTTCATTTAATTCTAAGGTAAAATCATCCCCTGAACCTTACTCCAGAAATGATTTTCTTATAGAATACGTGAGAAATAGTACCTAAAATGTAAATTTATATAATTCTGAAGAAAACTGTCTGTCATCATTTCTTACTACTTTGCTTTTATTTGGATTTAGCTTTGAGATCACTATCACACTATCACTATCTTCCTGTTAATCATCTATTTGCTAGAATGGGCACCAGTGATATCTCCATATGTCCTGTCTCATGCTAGTAGAACCCAAAAGGCATCTGCTTGCTCCAGGTCATAAAGAGCCTCAAACCATTATATCAGGTCATGGCAATGACCTAATATAAATGTTACTGGTATTTGGCATATCAAATACGACACAAGCAGCTTGCCAGGCTTGCAGTGCGGGTGGCATATTCTTGTAGTCACCTCTGAATAAAGCATTTATTGATGAACCACACTGCCGCTAGTGGCCATGCGAACTGGGCTGTGATAGTCTGGTCTGCTGGGTGGAGTTGTGATGAGAGGGAATCCGGATGTGGAAAATGGCTGCACCCATGGAGTAGGCGTGGGTGGGGTCCTCAACAGCCCGGATCATAGACACCCACCCTGCAGCAGTTTTTTATTTTTCAGTCCAGCCCAGGTATGCTGAACCAGAGACTCAGACATGGGGCAGAGCCCTACTTGCTCTCCCTGTGCCCAGCCGTTCATGAGGCGCCGGGAGGCATGGCCGGTTCTAACCCTGGCCTGCCACCCCAGCAGAACCTCACAACAAGCCAGCTTTGAGATATAAGAAAAATTTTCTCTGTCTTTAACATGAGTTTTTATGAATTGCCTTCTTCAAATAGCAGGTTATATTCATACCTTTAAGGCTTCTTTCATTAAGAGGTTACTACCATTAATTTTATCAGAAGTTCTAATTATTGGTGCTTATTTCATATTTTGATTAATTTTAGTTTTTAATTTCTAGTTCATGTCATGTCATGTTTTGCCATGATCTTTCAGTTGGGTGCCATTTTAATTATTATTCCAGAGACACATTTTCCCATTTATTATTATCTCAATACTATTAACGGCTTTTAGAGGTATAATATCCACTTTCAAGGGTAAAGTGTGAAAAAGAGATTGCTTTCACACATTGATAATTTTGAAGATTTACAAACATATTTAAAAATGATTCCCATTAGTGCTTTAAATGATTTTTTATAAGGTCTAAGTTTTAAAATCCTTGAAATTTTTATTAGCAAATCTTAGAAAAAAAACACATGGCACATGTCAGTAGATACTAATAATATGTATAACTAATTTCAATTTATAGAAAAAAAATTTTGTGACAATAATGCAAAAAATATTACCAATTATTTTCTTATAGGATTATTTATTCCTAGAATGATAATGGTCTTTGGTTGCTCATACAGAAATGTTATTTTACATTTGTTTTGCCAGTAATTAATTATAGAGAAGTATCATGGCATAGTGAAATAATTAGTATTTTAGAGTTAAAATAGTTATATTTGAAAAAATAATTATATTTGTTTCCTTATTGTGATTGTTGTTACCACTACTTAACTTGTTTTTGAAAAGTTATTCAAAGTGACTGTCTTAATTTACATATCTGTTCAATGTAGATAATTAATGCTAACAGATTAAGTGTTCCTATAGGAAAACAAATTCTAACTTATGTGTCAGACCAATACAAGTTTATTAAATTACTTCTGAATGTGATCAAATTTCTTTTTATTAATTATTCATTATTTTTAAAGATGTATGTTTATTTTTGTTTTAGTTTGGGGGCCACACACTGCTGTACTCAGGGCTTACTCCATGCTCTGTGATCAAGAATGACTCTAGGAGGTGCTTAGAGATTCATATTTGGTGCCAATGATTGAACCTGGGTTGACTGTGTGTAAAGAAATACCTTACCTACACTACTGTAAAATTACTTTTAACAACATATAGGAAGATTAGAAAATATTGTAGAAACTTTAACATGAATAATTGTTTGTTCATAATTCTGTCATAATTTGTGACAATTTAGTATACAGTAGAATTCCTTAAGAACTAACAAACTTATTTTTCAGAACAGACAAGTAGGACATGGTTCACTATGTTATGTTCCAATCAAAACCTGATAGATGATATAGATAGATAGACAGACAGACAGACAGACAGACAGACAGATAGAAAGAGATAGATATAGAGATAGAGAGAGATAGAGAGATAGACAGAGATAGACAGAGATAGACAGAGATAGACAGAGAGAGATAGAGATAGAAAATAGAGAGAGATAGAGAGATAGAGAGAGATAGACAGAGAGATAGTGAGAGATAGAGAGAGATAGAGAGAGATAGAGTGAGAGATAGATATAGAGGGATAGAGAGATAGAGATAGAGAGATAGACAGAGAGATAGAGAGAGAGAGAGAGATAGAGGGAGAGATAGAGATAGAGGGAGAGATAGAGATAGATTGAGATATAGATAGAGAGATAGAGAGAGATAGAAAGAGAGATAGAGGGGCCAGGAGCGATAGCCCAGCGGGTAGGGTGTTTGCCTTGCACGCGGCCGGCCTGTGCCGGCCAGGGTTCAATCCCCGGCATCCCATGTGGTCCCCCGAGCACCGCCAGGAGTAATTCCTGAGTGCAGAGCCAGGAGTAACCCCTGAGCATCGCTGGGTGTGACCCAAAAAGCAAATAAAAAAAGGAAAGAGAGATAGAGAAATAGAGAGATAGAGAGAGAGGGAGATAGAGAGGGAGATAGAGAGATAGAGAGGGAGATAGAGAGAGATAGAGAGAGTAGAGAGATAGATAGTGAGATAGAGAGAGATAGAGAGATAGAGAGGGAGATAGAGAAAGATAGAGAGAGATAGAGAGATAGATAGCGAGATAGAGAGAGATAGAGAGATAGAGAGATAGATAGATAGATAGATAGATAGATAGATAGATAGATAGATGGATGGATGGATAGATAGATAGATAGATAGATAGATAGATAGATAGATAGATAGATAGATAGATAGATAGATAGATAGATAGATAGATAGATAGATAGATAGATAGATAGATAGATAGATAGACAGACCGATAGAGAGAGATAGAGAGAGATAGAGATAGAGAGAGATAGAGAGAGATAGAGAGAGAGAGAGAGAGAGAGGAGAGATAGAGAGGGATAGAGAGATAGAGAGAGAGAGAGATAGAGAGATAGAGATCAAGAGATAGAGAGATAGAGAGATAAATAACTAAGACACAAAACTGATAAATTGAATTTAATACCTTTCATAAAATGAGAAATAAAAAATACAGGCTCAGCTGGTTTTTGTACATACTGTATAATTTTTTCATATTTCTGATATAACTTAAACTTTTAATAGAGACCAATGACAGAAGCTTTTTAATTTATACTTGAAAATGTTACATGATTGGAATAAATTAGTCCCAAATGTATTCTGTGATTATATATTAACTTTATTTATGTAGTTATGAAAAATGTTTGAAATATTATTAAAAATGTTAGAAACATGTTATATTATATTTTCATATTTTTAAAAAAAGTTAGAAATATTTTTAGTGTTCAAATAACACCTAACATTAGCCAAACGGCACAAATGCTGGCTGACTTTGACCGAGAATGTGGGAAGATAGGTCTACAGCTTAATCTCAACAAAACTATGTTCATGAGAAATGAACTAGTTCCAGAGGCCACATTCACTCTCAATGGAACAAACTCTCTGAATGCAGCAGTTATGTGTACCTAGGTCGAGAAGTCAACATGATGAATGACCTAAAACCTGAGCTGCGCAGGAGGAAGAGAGCATCATGGAATGCCTTCAAAAGTATCGAAGAAACAGTAAATAAAGACAAAGAACTTCAGGCTCGGGGCACATCTCTTCAACTCCACAGTTCTCCCTGCTTTGACATATGCCTCAGAGACCTGGCCCTATGAAAGCAGGATGAGAATGCTATTCAGGTCTCCCAAAGAGGAATTGAAAGAGCTATGCTTGGAATATCACACCTCACTCAAGTGAGAGAAGGAATCAGAAGTTCCGACCTCCATCGCTGTTTCAGAGTCAGGGACCTGTGTCGTTTGCCAAGGCATCGAAAATCAGATGGGCTGGACATGTAATGAAATTTGGAGACGATTGTTGGACTAGAGCCATTGCCGACTGGATCCCACATGATGTGGGATCACGTGGCCGCCCACCTACAAGATGGTCAGACTTCTTCAAGACCCTGAATGTAAGGTTTGAGGCTCTTGGTATTCCTGAAGCAAGCAGATGCCATTATCTATGCTACACTGATAGGATCAAATGGAAATGTTACTGGCACCTGCTCGAGCAAATCAATGATAACGGGATGTCAAGTGATCAAGTGATCAAGTGAAAAACGTTGGTCAGATCCTGAATTGTTCAGGGCCTATTCCTGTCTCTGTGCTAAAAAATGATTCCTGAAGGTGCTCTGGAGCCCCCGTATTCTAAGCTGGGTTTCTAATCAGAGCCAGAACACACGTGTGTTTAACCCTTATATTATCTCTTTGTTTCTGTACTTATACATTTATATCTACCCTGTCCTCCATTTTGCCCAAATTTCTATTTCTGGATCTACAGACCATGGTTGCCTGAACTCCACACCAGTTGTTTAATTTGATCACTTTAGGTAAGTTTGCACAGTGTAGATAAGAAGATTTCTGAAAGGTATTACAACTTCTCAGTGGATAACAATAACTTAACACTTCACACAAATGATTGACAACCAAACAAATATTTGACAACTACATAAATATATCCCATGAACCGAAACTAATGTGTTTCCATTAGCTAAACCATAGCTGAAAAATGCACATAGAATTCCCAGATCCACTCAAGGTAAAATGAAGAAGGAACCAGCATGGAAAGACAGAAAAATTGACCAAAAAATCATTAAAACATTTTATATAGCATATATGTTACACACACACACACATATGTATGTTTATAACTGAACTCTTTGTCAGCACCCTCCCTGTACCCAAGAAGAGAGCAACAAGTGAGAAGCTTAAACTTCATTACATTTATGCTAAATTCATTGTTGAATTTTGTGTAATATGGATAGAACTCTCAAATGTAAAAAGGGCATTGACTGGTTCAAGGAAGAATGAAGCTGATATTTGTTAAAAGACAGACTCAGAAGGACTTGCTTGAAATACTGTAGAGAAGGGAAGGGAGAAAATATAATAAAGAAAGGGATTTTGAGTGATTTCTGGTTTATGTGTTAGGAACAGTATGAAGAGCAGAAAATTGTTGGTGTCAGTGGGATATACTGAGGTCAAGAGGCTGAAGAGAAAGTGTGAACCAAAATATGCAAATTTCTCTGGCAGAG
This sequence comes from Cryptotis parvus, assembly GCA_021461705.1. NCBI lineage: Eukaryota > Metazoa > Chordata > Mammalia > Eulipotyphla > Soricidae > Cryptotis > Cryptotis parvus. The sequence goes on along the minus strand of JAJIBD010022284.1, from coordinate 124,145 downwards.
TCAAGTAGAGATTTTTATGGAAGGCTTACTTAGTTATGCCATTCAAAGAGACAGAAGGTCTAGAAACCTGGTTTTAATGATGTAAGGTTAGGAATCAGAGAGGTAGTACACTGGCTAAGGTGCTTGCCTTGCATTCAGTTTTCTCCTCAGCTTCATATATGGTCCCCAGAGATCTACAGGAGTGATTCCTCAGTGCAGAGCCAGCAGTGACCCAATAACACCACTGGGTGTAGCCCAAATTAACACCAAAATAGAAGTATATATAATCGATAATAAAATCTGGCAAGCTGTCTGTTGTGTGTTCGATATGCCAAAACCAGTAACAAAAATGTTTGTTTTCCTGACCCTGAATAGGGTCCAATGGAAATGTTACTGGCACCCGCTCGAGCAAATCGATGAATAACGGGATTCAAGTGATCAAGTGATCAAGTGAATAAAATCTAAGAGAAAGGCAGAATGCATAAAAACACCACCATCACCCATCACACTATGGAACAGTGTATAGAACAATTGCATAGATGGAGTTCAAAGACTGTTTTTGAAAGAGTATGTGTTTAAATCATGAGAAACATAAGATGGAATACTGAGATTAATTAGACAAAGTAATTCTGAGGATAAAGTTTCTAAGATGAAAGAAGTTTCAAATGCAGCAAACGCAGAAGAGTTTTAGTTTTTGTGTCGAGATTGAAAGCAAAAGTGGTGCAAACCACCTAGAGCAAAGTTAGTTGAGGGAGGAAGTCGGACAAACCTAGTGTGTTAGAGAGAAACACTGGGTTTATGAGAAGAGTTGTTCCTTTTATTGTGGATAAAACTTGAGTATGTTTATAAAGAACAGGGAAGAAGTCAGTAAAGGAGAGTCTTGAAATTCAGAAATGAACAGAAACAGTTCCCCTAGAACATTTTCCTAGGCCCTCCATTTATTTAACTCTCTCTTACTTTCCACCTGAAACATCCAGTAAGTTCTCCTTCTATAGTCATTGATAGGCCCTTACATATATAAAAATGCATATACATATATAAATGCCTTTACATAAATAAAATTCATTTAGATATATTAAAATGCCACTTATCAATGGGTAAATATGCAAAAAAAAATTCTATTTATTTTCAGTATTCCCCATTAAAGGAGATCTTGGAATTCCTCTGCTTTGTCTCTCAATCTCTTTTGCTCAGAGCAATGTTGATAGAAAGAATGTTGATATCTAGGGAGAGACAAAAAAAAGTCACAGTATGGGATGAATAAAGCAGAATCTATCAGAAAAGGTGGCAGTTCATGCTATTTTAAAACGTTCACAATACTTTACAATGAGTGAAAAGACAAGTATGGGCTTATGATTGACTTGAGTTGACAGAGTGCAGATCATGATCTTATTCATCATATTTTGCAGGTACAGATAAATTTAAGACTTGTATTATTTAATTTCAATATATTTTTTCTCAGTAGTTCCTTTTTTCTAATTTTTCTCAACATTTATTGAGTATTCTAATTTTTCTCAGTTGTTCTTCTAGATTCTTTTCTTCTGACAATCTTGCCCCATCCCCCTGTTCATACTGAGGCATATTTCTAACTACCATAGTATGTAAATATAACACATAGTAAATGGTAGCAGTGAATGCAACCATCATATAATGTTTTGGTAACTTGGATCTGTATTTGAAATATTTTTAAAACCTCTAAGTCAGTTATTGAAGGATTAAAAAAATAGTCATACTGTGTTTGATCTATTTCATAATCACTATCACTATCTTCCCATTCATCATCTATTTGCTAGAGCGGGCACCAGTAACACCTCCATATGTCCTGTCTCATGCTAGTAGAGCCAAGGGCATCGGCTTGCTCCAGGAACATAAAGAGCCTCAAACCATTATATTAGGTCATGGGAATGACCTAATATAATTGTTACTGGTATTTGGCATATCAAATGCAACACAAGCTGCTTGCCAGGCTTGCCGTGGTGAGAGGCATACTCTTGTAGTCACCTCCAAATAAAGCATTTATTGATGAAATCTCTGGAGTCTTTCTCTTGATGAAAGTGTCTGAGAGTCTCTGGATCAGCATACCTGGGCCGGATTGAGAAAAAAAACTGCTACAGGGTGGGTGTCGTTGACCCGGGCTGTGATGGGCTGGTCTGCTGGGTGGAGTTCTGACGAGAGGGAATCTGAATGTGGAAAATGGCGGCCCCCATGGAGTGGGGGGGTCGTCTGGCTTGTTGTGAGGCTCTGCTGGGGTGGTGGTCCAGGGCTAGAACCCGCCATACCTCCCGGGTGCCTCATGAACGGCTGGGCACAGGGGAGAGCAAGGAGCAGCTCTGCCCCATGTCTGAGAGTATCTCAGATTTCATAATTTCATAATCAAAAACTTTTTTTTTCTGGAAAACATTTCTTAGATTAATGTTGTTGGTTACAAACTAGACAAGGTAAGAAAGTGGAAATCATAGTCTATTCATCATCCATATTTTAACCCCCACTTAGCCTAAAGAAAAAATAAAATGCATTCTTGTTGGTTCTGAATCAATAGCGTTATCTTTATTTGCAAAGAACAGCACATTAGAGCATGTTGATTTAGAGATTCTTATTTCTGTTGAATAAACACACAGGTCGCTAATCATCAGCTACTAAATGTATTTTCCAAAGGTGAACAAAAGTGTGTAATTTGATGTTTCTTAATTAAGCTCACAACACAGTTTTTTTTCTTTTTTACTCCTAAAAAGCATTTGTTTATGAAAACCAAATGAGTATAGATTTCTGATGAAATGATTCCCCTGAACATTCCCCCCCCACCCCCACTTCATCATCAGTTGTGAGTGATTCTGGCTAGTAAATTATAGACTGTTCTTTACATTGCATTGTAAATGACCTCAACCCTGACCTTGACACAGCAGTATTTCTAAGAGAGAATAATAATTTATTCTCCATGTTAGATGAACTGACCCAATGGTGATTCTCTGCTACAATTCTGTACTGTTTATTTTTTTAAAGTCTGCATATTCAGATAAGTGATAAGTTGGGAAAGGGCATTGAGTGAGTAGGCATACAGGCAAATTTAAAGAACAGGGGTATGATAATATTGGAGAGAATGTGTCAGGTGTTAGGAGGGAGGAATAGTTTTTCTTTAGTGGTCATTTAGATAGAATAGTTTCATAGATATGTAATTTTTCTGATTCTATACCAACTTCATATAACTAGATGCTATCAATCATCAAACTTGTTTTGTGTTTGTAAAGTTAGATAGATAGATGTATATATATTTCTATGCATATATATAAAATCATAGAGGTCTTGATAAGTTTATAATTTATATTTCTATTGAATTTCTATACCTATCATTAACATATTTTTCATGAAAATTCCACAATTACTATATTGACCTTTATACATTTTCATATATAAAATAACTCACATTAGCCTATTTTAAAGCTTTGTTTATGTGTATGTAAACCCTACATTAATGTTTTGTGTTCTGAAATTTTCACCCGCACAGCACCAGTCACTTAATTGTGCTAATTATTATTCACACATTAGCGCCTATTAGTCAGCATGGGTTTCCTTCTAATTTTTTTTCAAATGCTTTAGCCAGCATTCAGATTTCATTTAGTTGGCAGAAACAACTTGTTATATTGGGTTTCAAAATCTGGCAATAAGCCTAAGAAGCGACCTCTTTTTCTATCCAAATATCCTTTTCCAGTTATCATTGCAGATATAAAGAGACGATCTGTTAAACTCATTGAAATATTATGAGAAAACTGGTGAAGTTAAATTCTGGTAGCTCACCAAAAATCTACGGTTAAAACAATAGAGATCAATCCTGTAACAACTTGGAGTTCAATTACATTGAATTCCTATGTAATTGCAGGCATGAAGATCATCCTGTTTTGCACCACTGTAGACATGTAGACTTTTTTTCAGCCAGTGTTATTTCATAAAATCATATAAAAAGTAATATTTGTACTTTATAGGGGCATGACTTGCCTAAACTGGATCCCAAATATAACATGTATTGGAATAGAATGCCTAAGGTGACCTGCAGCAATAGATCTGGCTTACTATAATTTAAAAATGTGGACACATGGGCATAATGAAGTTGAAATTAATTTTAAATATTGTATATACCTTTCTGTAATGTTAAATTCAAGAATTGGTAAATAATCCAGTGTACCACAGTAATAGTAAGTGCTTTTTTTAAACTATAAACTTATATTTTCTTTTGGTGATTCATAAAATGTTCTGATTGAATGTATTTAATTTCTAGATGGAAACAATGAATCTATTAAAAGAAAAGCAGAAGTGCATGCCATAATGTTCTATTATGTAACAATTTAGATTATACTGCACTTTGAAGAATTTCAAAGTTAGTGGAATCTTAAAGAAATATATCAGTTGAGAAGGAGTGTGTTGAAGAATCATTTGTTGATTTGGGCTGTTATAGCAAACTACCAGAACGGGAGGCTTATTGATAACATAAATAATCTTTTGATGTAATAGGTCATGAGCATGTGGTACATTCATCTGCAGTTCTCTTCGTTCTGGAGAATAAAAGTCTGATATCAAGTGGTAGAGAAGGATTCTGATGAAAATTCTCTTCTATGTGCAGACTCTCTGTTCATGTATTATCTCAAGGCAGCAAGGACAAAAGAGCTCTCTAGAGTCCCTTTTATAAGAGCACTAAAACCAATCACGAAGGTTCCATCCTCATGATCTAATTACCTTCAAAGACCTTACCACTCATTACCATCAACCTGGGAATTAGATTTTCAATCTATTAAACTCAGTGGTATACAAACATTCAGTCTATTATGAGGAAGAAGAGGAAGCAGTTCTCTTATGCTTTTCCCTTTAGTTCTTTACACACATAAGTTATTGGCTAAGCTCAGTTGTGTTCAATCATTAGCTCAGAACAACTATATGTACAGTATTAATAAAATGCTATGTTTATTTCTTCAAAATATTTAGATTCTAAGACAAATGATATCTAATTTCCTAGACAGTCAGTGCTATAGTATGTAAAATATTGAAGTAGAAATCTTTTAGCTTCTCTGGAAAGTAGAGAAATTGGTGCAGAACAAAGCTCTTAGGGCACTCGGTAAATGTAAAAAATTCTCATTATGATATAGAAGATGTGCACTAAAAATTAGAGGTCAAAAGCAAAATCAAAGACAAGACTTGGTTAATACTAAGACTAAGGAGTCAGTGAATGGAAATATGAAAAAAGAACAACTGGGAATCACTTGGGTCAGTAGATGTTAGACAGTAAAGACAGGGTAACAATGCAGAGATAAATGAAGATCAAGAGCCATTACAAGAAATGAAAGTCCAAGAAACTGAAAAACAATGAGCTTCAAAGGGTTTCTTTTGATATGTTGTCTTTGTGTTTGGAGTTATAGCTCATATATGGCTTGGTGGGTACGTGGGCCACACCCAGGAGTGGTCACTCTTGACTTTGTGATGAGGGGTGATCATTCCTGACTGTGCTCAGAGGACCATCTGTATGTGGTGCTGAGGATCAAGCTGGGGTTGGCAACATGAAAGATAAATGCATTAAATCCTTACTACCTCTCTTGTCCCTGAAAAGATTTTATAATTAAGGAAATTTTATAGGTAAAAGTGTGAGTATATCAGAGTAGCCTCACATCTAAATGAGAAAAAATGAGAGTTTTTACTTTGCCCTTTCAGGGAACATACACACACACACACACACACACGCACACACACACACACATACACACATATATATACATATATATATATGTATATATGTATATACATATATACAGATATATATATATGTATATATATACATATATATATACTGGGGCCACTCGAGCAAATTGATGATGAACAGGAAGACAAGTGACAGGTAACAAGTGATATAATATATATACATATACATATATATATATACATATATATGTTCACGATCTATTAACATGTAATTGATAGTATTGTGAAAATTAAATGATTAAATGTATATGTATATGTATATATATGTTATATCACTTGTTACTTGTCACTTGTCTTCACATTCATCATCAATTTGCTTGAGTGGGTCCCAATAACATCTCCGTATGTCCTGTCTCATGCTAGTAGAGCCCAAGGGCATCTGCTTGCTCCAGGAATATAAAGAGCATCAAACCATTCCATCAGGTCATGGGAATGAGGTCTATAATTGTTACTGTTATTTGGCATATCAAATACAACACGGGTAGCTTGCCAGGCTGTTATATATATAAAATACTCATATATATATAGTATGTAAATATATCATATATAAATACATATATAAATACATTATATGTATATTATGTATTATATGTGTATTATATATGTACTATGTATTATGTATTATGTATTTTATATGTGCATTATATATGTCTTAATGTATGTGTTATATATAAAATATAGCATATTGTATATAGTATATTATGTATGTGTTTGTTTATATCTTCATTTATGTTACATTTCAAGTTCTATGTATACCGACTATGGATTTATTTTGTAGTTCCTATTGCATTGCTTTACAAAGTACATTTTCAAAATAAATAATTGAAATAAAGTGAAATATGAATGGACTGAACGATAATTATTTTCACAGCTCTGGGATATATTTCATTTCAGGTGTTGTCTGTGAGATTTCCTTGCTTCTTAATTCAATTTCTTAGGGTGTGATGAAAACAATGTGGATGTCACAAGTTCAATTCTTGTGTGATCAGCTTGCTGAGTTCTATTTTATGGCCACAGAGTCATTGGCCAGCTGTCCTGAAGATGCGTGACACTGACCATCAGAGGATGGGAAATGAATGGGGGATGAAAGAAGCTTCTGGAGATAATATAATTCACAGCACCTGAGTCACAATAAATTGATCTTTTTGCAGAGAACCTTGTTGTTTCTTTAGGATTTTTTAAATATTACAATACTACTTTTAGAAGTCCAGGAAAGAATGAACTACAGAAAGAATTATGTAGTATTATAGGAAAGCAAGAAAATCATTATTAGGAGACAGAAGATGGGTTTTATCTATGTTACTAGCGACTAATATGCAATTTCAGTAGAGTATTTCACTTGTCTGAGTCCCCAAGTTCATGATCTATTAAAATGTAATTGATAGTATTGTGAAAATTAAATGAAACTATAAATTTCAGGTGTAACTGTGGAGTAAATGTTAGGTATTAAGGTTGAAAACGGAGACCTATACATGGGGACAGTAGGGATCTTAAAATCTGAGTATTGTGACTACCAATGATCTCAGTGATATATCCAATCCTACATCTCACAGAAAAGAATGGGAAAGACTCAAATTTAAGGGTCTTCCATAGTAGTTGCAGAATGACTGGAGAGGGACTCAAGCCTTCAGTTGCATGTTCAACCTCATTGCTCCTTAGGCTCAGCATTAGGAGTAGGTATGGATTCTGATGAGAAGTGTGAAACACTAGCAAGTGCTCCACTGAAAGTTTTAGCAAGCTTTAGTCAATTTTTTGCCCACGCTATTAAGTGCCCCACTGAACAGAACAGGTATTTATAATTTTGTTACCAAAATTAGCAATATTGGTTTTGTTTGTTTATTTTCCATATGCCATATGCTTAAGTACTGGACTGTTTGGGATATATCAAGATTTATATTCCACTGTTTTTGCCCTCAGCAGAGCTAATCTCTGGAGAAGCTCATCATATTAGCAATTGAATACAATTCAATGTTGTAAAAGCCCAAGGAGTGGGATGTTCATTAAAAGAAGCCAGGGAACTTTCAGGTTGAGGGAATGTTGAATTGTTTTCTGCAACAGCTAAGTGATTATCTGTGTCTATACTAATAGAGGCGTCTTGGTTTGTCTTTCTTCTAAATTGCCCATAGAAATGTCATTCAAAGAATATTTTAAGGAAAAATTGCTGGAATTTTAGCCCAGATTTTTAATCTATTAGATTTTGGTTTTTCTGTGGCCATTTGGAATAATGTGGACTTAAGATTCTAACAGAAAACAAAGCAAATTAAATTTACTTCTGCAGCTCTTTGATATCCTGAATTTCTTGGTAATAGCAGAAATTCCTACCTCTAGGGATTTTCCAAAATTGATATTCAGATGCCTTGGTTCTGCATGCCTGCATAGATTATCCAATGAAAAGCTGTGGGGCCCAATTTTCCTTTAGTATTTGTATTATTCTCACTCTTGAAAGGAGATGGGGTGTGGATTTACAATCATCTTTGCTCATTATATATGCCACCTGCTCTTGGGTCTCATGCCCTGAAATAAAAATGCAGTAAGAAACCTTCACTTAAAAGACAAGCCAGAATCACTATTCATTTCATCTGTTGAAGGAGGCAATGGTTTGAACATGTTTGGGTTAGCAGAAAAATTTTCGCACTAAAAACATTTAATGATAGATTTATAAACTTTTTTGAATATCTCTTTAGCATCATTTTCTATTTGTTACTTGCTTTTGTGTGTGCAATTTCAGAATATGTCCTTTGTTTACTAACTTTTATTAATTTGTTCTACTTTAAAAAGTTATTGCACAATCAAAAGTGAAAGTCACACTCATGTTAAAACTCAGGAAAGAAGAATTTTATACATATCAAGTTAGCAGAATTAATGTAATTGGGGGGGAGATGCATTTTCAAAATCCTTTTCATTAAAAATCCTTAAATCTGAATAAAGGTAATACTTTTTCCACAGCATTCCTGTCTGCAGTAGGAAGAAAATGTTTTTTAGTATATAGTCAAATATGTCATCTCCAGTTGAAAAATTAATCTGGATCTATAAAAAAGTTACTATCTTCCATTTTTTTAACTAAATTGAGCAAGTATCATGTGTTTGCAGCTTTACATTAGGTTAGTGTAAAGGCTGTGTTTATTTCACTTACTGTATAATTAGGGTTTGCGCCCAATCCCAGAGTGCATATGACAGGGATTTTCTTAAGGCAACTATCTGCTCTTCTCAAAATGGTCTTTTTATTTCTTTTGTTTCTGAAATCAAAAAGTGTGTATAAACAAACAATAGATGACCTTTATGAGTAAACCATCTGAACATAGAAAGATTAATCGACCTCCATCAGCCAGTCATCAAATCAAATAGAAGCTTTTCTTGTACTTTTTAAACCTCCGATTTACAGTCAGGCAAATTGTGTAAAAAGGCTGGTAATACAGTGACGCCTAATGCCACTGGGCTTTAGAAAGCTGACAGTTCCTGTAAAATAGTCATTAAACAACCTCTAGAAGAGACTCATCAGCAGATGCCCCCAGGTGAAGGAGAGAGAAAGCTGAGAGAATGAAGGAGAATCTAACATCTTAGCATGACTGAATTAAACAGAGCATATTATGCTGATTTTCAGAGTCAGCCCTGTAATTTAATTTCCAGAGCAGTTCCTTTGATTGTAGCAACCATTTTATGAAACATTAATAAAACTTTGTGTGTGTATAACACACATCTCTTCTCCATTTCATTAAGAAAAAGGAGTCAACATACTTAGTTTTGCTGACCATTAGTTCTGTAAATGCCAGAAAAATATTTTTTGTTGTTATTTTAAAAAAAGGCTCAGAATAATATAACTCCTATTCCATTATTCCATAGTAAGCAGAAAACAGGGAAAAGGAAATAAAGTACATGAAGTTATTACATATTAGTCCATGGGATTTTACATTAAGACTCTGAGCTAAATCACTACTATAAAGTCTAGTCCAAATGTGTTTTTGTACCTCCTGTATAATAATGCCTCCAATGCATTGAAATTAATTGTTGTAGAATACACAATTCCCTGTGTACAAAAATGTTTATCAATGCATCTAAGGCAAGTAGATAATTCTGGATCATGATACCATATGAAAGTTATTTTCAATGATTTTTATAATGTATTTTGAATAATATCTGCAGGTATGAATCTATTAAAAAGAAGGAAGGGGAATTTAAATAATGCAGATGTACCTCACTTTATGGAATGCGTATTTTCAAAATATACAACATAAAACTATTTTCTTTGTTTGTTAACATATTTTTATTTATTTCTATCATAAAATGAACATAATTTTTCTGGAGTAATATTTGGCTTGAAGACAATGATCACATTTAATAATAAATCAGCCTTTTAAAATCAGTGGTAAATTTTATGTTCAGATCTAGTAATTATCCATAGTCTCAGCCTTCCTTTTCAACTTTTCTTTCTCTTTACATGATCTTGACTGTTTAACTTTATTGCTATACACTTTGTATTCCAACACTTTTATTTTGTTATATAAGGAAATATGCATATACAAATGGTAAATAAATACACAAGAATGTTTTTTCCAAAGCAAGATAAAAAGACATCACTTTCAATGAATAAGGAGTAAAAATAAGCACACACTAATAGTAAGGGCGAAATAAATGTCACAGATGAGGTAGTTCAGGAGAACATTTCTGGGTCACTTTACCTTTCAAAAAGTTGTATCTCTTCCTTGCAAATGAGTAGACCATAAATTTAGATTTTTTTCTTTTTATTATTATATCATTAGCATTCCAAAGGGGATGTTATATGTAGCACTCATTAGTACTTTCTGTTTTTTCTTGACATACTTATAAGTAGTTATGTCTTTGCTAGAATGTCACATCTATAATAAAAAATATGAACACCACAGAAAAGATTATTGCCACATAGTATTATTTTAATAAGCCCAGTTCACAAATAATAGACGTATATTTAATGGATCATTTTGTTGTTTTGCTTCCAACAGTTAACAATTTTTTGTTTGTTTGTTTTCTGGATTACACTCAGTGATGCTCTGGGCTTACTTCTCACTCTGCACTCAGGAATCAATCCACTCTTGGCAGAGTTCAGGGGACTACATGTACAAGGGCACTGGGTATCCAACATAGGAGGACTGAATTCAGGCAAGTACCTTAACCACTGTACTATCTCTTCAGTCCATGTCCCATAGTTTTATGTTTATGTGTTTTTTCAATACCATGGTTAAATTATAAATAACTTGGGCTTAAAGGATAGTATAGATATAAGTTATATATCTTGCATGCAGAAGGTCTGTTTTTGATGTCCAGCACCATACAATCCCATATATATTACTGGATTATTGCTCTGAAGGTCAATGAGCACTTTCTGAGTGGCCTTGTGCCTCTTGTGCACTATCTTGTACACATATTCCCTCCATTTATATATATAATGATTGTAATCCTGATCCCATTATTATATCTTGACATTTTCCCCAGGTTTAAGACTCAAAATAAAGTTTATATTTCTATCACTATCTAATCACTGTATCACTGTCTTCCAGTTCATCATCAATTTGTTCGAGCAGGCACCAGTAACATCTCCGTATGTCCTGTCTCATGCTAGTAGAGCCCAAGGGCATCTGCTTGCTCCAGGAAAAAAAGAGGCTCAAACCAGTAACAATTATAGACCTCTTTCCCATGATCTGATGTAATGGTTTGAGCCTCTTTATATTTCTATATACTATGTATTTAGCTGCATAGAATTCAACTTCCTTTGGGTATTAATGTTGCATATAAAAGTCATCAAATGACCTTCAGATCTGCTTTAACTCATTACACCAAACAACTCCTTAAGTTCTACATTCTTAAAAAATTAATAACCTGTCTGTAGAATCATATAAATTCACACATATGCCAATACCTTGGACACTTGTCAATTATCAACTGCAAAAGTTGGTAAGATTAAATACCATAATTTCAGTAAAGAAAGAAAGTGAAAATAATTTGTTTTACAGACTTTCCTCTTAGAGATATTTTTATTAAGAAACTCTTCCTATACACCGTGATATGAAATCTGGAGCAAATAGAATTTTATGCAAAAAGAAAATTCTATTCAAATATAAAGATAGATTATTTGTATTCCAAGTTATTTCCCATTGAATAATTGAACTATAGAGGAGTTGAAAGATAGCAACTCCTTAATCCTAAATGTATGAAGTAAGTCTTCAACTAGTTGAAAAATAGCATTTTCAAATTGTTAGGACTTTGGTTAGCAGCAAATAAGCCCAACTTTTCAGTTGGATCAAGAATAATTACATGATATTTGGTAGAAATAGTCATTTTGAACTTTGGTAGTAAACTTGGTTGGTGTGTGGTCATTTCCCTGTGATTCTCAAAAAAGAGAATCCAGTATGGAAACTCAAGTGCCAGTCCCACTTCATATAATTTATTGGCCTTATACTTTTTTTTCCCCAAAAAGTTTAATCTCCATTGTTAGACCCATGAAGAACAGCCCTGCCCTCTCTATTTTCTTACAGAGCAGCTTTTGATGGAAAACTTTGTGGATGTTTGTGATATTGCTCAGAGCCCATTGGCAGATGAGCATCTCTTGCTGTGGCCTCCATCATTATTTGCCTGTCTTGTCTATTAACGAGCACTATCATCCCATCGTGGGATGACAGCTGCAACACGTACTCAGGCGCAATAAACAGCTAAATGAGGCGCACAGCAATTTCACTTGTCACCAGCGCCCTCGGCACGACTGGCTGCACAGCTTGATGCATAAATTCATGAGGCTGTTGCATATGATGGAGTATGCTTGGCTGAAAGAGGTGATGGATAGCAGGGCAGCTAAAAATGGCCATCACCTTGACTCTGTCAGGACATTTTTTAAAACTACCCCATCAGCTTTCTTGTATTCAATGCACTATCATAGCATAGGAGGTTTTAAGGTACTGATTTGATAGTTTTCTTTAATAAAGACTTTTAGGAAGTTTTCTCCAAAAAAAAAAAAAATGTGTTGAATGAAGTAGATTATTTTTATTCATTAGCCCTGGTGGTAGCTAAATAAATTTATGCTTAAGAATACAATTTACTACTTCATAGAAAAATTTAAAATCAATGTAAGTTTTAATAAAGGAAGACACAACACAGGCTTTGGAAAATTTCTGAATCATACAGTAAAGCAACAGACTGGTTGACATGAGATTTTAAGAATTTGAAAATAAATATGGCATAGAAATATCCAAACACATGGTTTCAAGAGACAAAAATTATGTATAGCTCATTTCAATAGTGGTTAATACTTTGAGCACATCATTGCAACAGTGTTGATAATATATTTTCTAATTAGTATACAAATCACAAACAAGGAATAATAGTTTTTCAAACTATCGCCTCCAAATAGTGGTTTATTAGAAACATTAAGATCAAATCATTTTCATTTCTCTAAGAATATCCCCTTTTAAGCTTTTATTTACTTACCTGTCTAAACTGAAGACAGAAATCCAACCTCCAAAGGCAGGGCCCCGAGTGTCCCACTGGAATGGGATATACATCCTCCATCTATGTTAGTGGAAGTCATCTAAGGAAGACAAATATAAAGGCAACAAAATCAATGAAGCAGTTTCCTGCAAAGCTTTATGCATTAATCTCTATCACACAGAGATTCATGCACATACCAATGTAAGGAAAGGGAGTCACTCATTCTCTAATAAAAGAGAAAACCCTTGATAATAAACAATTACTAAAGTTGTCACAATTAGTTATGCATCTATCAACTGACATGCACATTCAAGTAATCATTTTCTATAGATATATAATATGATTGATTCAATCATAGTGAAAATGGTGCTTAAGATGAGCAGCTGTGAATGATTATAAGAAAACTATGAAAGTTCCTACTCTTTTCTTCCTTTGTAAAAATGAGTAGGCATTTCTGAGAAAGAGTTTAATAATGTAGATTACATATACACTAGATCAGTGAGCAGAATTATCAACCATTTCCATTTCGGTTCTTATCTTTCCATATCCAAACATGTTCTCAAATGCACATGTCCCAAATCCCTAAATTTAGCAAATTTTTTAAACTGAAGAAAGATGATATTTGTAAGAATACAAGTTATAATTAATGTAGATTTAAATCCCCCAAAATAAAAAAATTCCAAATATTATGAAGAATATAGTTTCATAATTTTTTGAGAAGGGATTGAAAATTCTTCCAAAAAATAAAAATGTATCAGGAGGTCATGTCAAAGGTGGAAATAATCACAAACATGTGGGAGTCAGAGGCTAGGTAAGACAGAAAATGGAACAGTGTGCTAACAATTGTTGAGGGTACTAATACCAACCTAGAACTGAGCATTAAATACAGGCAAAAAGATACACATGACAACCCTTTCATGTATGTTCTATTATCCATAGTCTGGAAGGGAAGGAAAAGAGAAAGAGAGAGAAAGGGAAAGAAATAAAGAATCTGCCATGGAGACAGGTTGGGGGAGAGGGAGGGAACCGGTAGTTGGTGGTGGGAGATGGGCACTGGTGGAGGGATGGGTGCTGGAACACTGTATGACCAAAATCGAAATATGAGCTTTTTAATTGTATATCTTTGTAATTAATTGTATATCTCACAGTGGTATAATAAAATACTTTAAAAAATAAATAAAAAAAATAAAATTACAAGGCATGACATTTGGTGTCAGTATTTAGTTACTGACTTAATAGAAATCTGTAAATTCTATTTTTTTTAAATATTTTATTACACCGCCATGTGATATACAATTACAAAGATGTTCATGTTTGGGTTCCGCCATACAGTGTTCCAGCACCCATCCCCTCCACCAGTGCCCATTTCCCACCACCAATGTCCCCACTTCCCCCCCTCCCCTAGCCTGCCTCTATGGCAAGTTCTTTATCTCTTCTCTCTCTCTTTTCTCTCTTCTCTTACACATTGTGGATTGCAATACATACATTTAGAGATTATCATGTATATCTTTTTTCCTATATTCAATGCTCAGTTCTAGGCTGGCATTATCACTTTTGACAAATATTAGCACACTGTTCCCTTCTCTGTCTTACCTAACCACTGATTCCCACATGTTTGTGGTAGATTCCACCTTTTTTTTTAATTGAAAGATGCTCATGTAGAGCTTTGGTTCTACAGTGTTCCAACACGCACCCTCCGCCCAAAACCATCTCCCATCACCAATGTCCCCACCTCCCTCCCCCTCCCGCACTCCTCAACCACTTGGCGGTTCTGTATGTCATTTCCTTCCTCTTTTATATCTCCTTCCCAACAAACTTTCCTGCTCTTTGTGGAATGCAGTGCATCAAAAGACATTACTGTTTCACTATTTTAGTGGACCGCGGCCGCTTGCAGCCACACAACCTGGGCTAGAACTGGTTTTGCTCTGTTGATCTGGTCGTGAGGCAGTTTCCCAGCGTCCGGACAGCAAAAATGGTGGCTAGTGTGATGGGCGAAGTCTCATCCAGCTGCTTCGGGACCCCCCAGAGGCGACGGGCCCACTCCCAAAAACCATCTGCCCTCCTCGGGTTCCATGGTCAGCTAGGCCCGGCGCCAGCCGAGCGCCAGCCTCCCCAGCCGTCCGTGGAGGCCCTGTCTGCTGGCCCGCTGCAGCCCCCGGGCAGGGCCACCAGGCTCGACAAGATGGAGGGGGGAAGGGACGACCACGCCTCCATCTGAGGACTTCCCAGTGATTCCCGCCTCTTGGAGCCGCCTACCTGGGCTCAAACTGGCTTTGCTCTGTTGATCTGGTCGTGAGGCAGTTTCCCCAGCGTCCGGACAGCAAAAATGGTGGCTAGTGTGATGGGCGAGTCTCATCCGGCTGCTTCCGGGACCCCCAGAGGCGACGGGCCCACTCCCAAAACCCATCTGCCCTCCTCGGGGTTCCATGGTCAGCTAGGCCCAGCGCGAGCCGAGCGCCAGCCTCCCCAGCCATCCGTGAGGCCCTGTCTGCTGGCCCGCTGCAGCTCCCGCGAAATCTGTAAATTCTAGGTCAAGATGAGTCTAATGTAGAAAAGGAGGCACCACTGGTATCAGCTACTCACAGAAAAGAGGCATCAGAAATCTTCTGGAAGAGCAAGAATGTTCTCTGTCAATAATGTGAGAATTAGAGGACAGGAATAGGCAGTATTGTATGTGGACCATTGCACAAACTTAATGATTGCAAATGAAAAATACAAAATTTAAATCACTTGATCCTGTTATTCATCAATTTGCTCGAGCGGTGCCAGTAACATTTCCATTTGACCCTATTACGTGCCAGTGTAGCCCAATGGCATCTGGTTGCTTCAGGAATACTAAGAGCCTCAAACCATTCCTTCAGGGTCTTGACAAAGAAGTTTGACCATCTTGTAGATGGGCGGCCACGTTATCTTTTTGACATCCCTTGGAATCCAGTCAGTAACGACTCTAGTCCAGCGGTCATCTCCAGATCGCATTATATGACCAGCCCTACTGATTTTTGATGTCCTGGTAAATGAGACTCTGTCCTTGATTTTCGAACAGCGACGGAGGTAAGAAATCTGGATTCTTTCTCTGACTTGAGTGAGGCGTGATATTCCAAGCATAGCTCTTTTGATTCCTCTCTGGGAGACCCGAATAGCATTCTCATCCTGCTTTCGTAGGGCCCAGGTCTTTGAGGCATATGTTAATGCAGGGAGAATAGTGGAGTCGAAGAGATGTGTCCAGACCTGGAATTTGTTTGTCATTTTAGCTTTTTCTTCGATGCTTTTGAAGGCATTCCATGCTGCTCTCTTCCTTCTGTGCAGCTCAGGTTTTAGGTCGTTCATCATGTTGACTTCTCGACCTAGGTATGCATAGCTGCTGCATTCAGAGATGTCTGTTCCATTGAGAGTGAATGGGGCCTCTGGAACTAGTTCATTTTTCATGAATATAGTTTTATTCAGATTCAGCTGTAGACGTATACTTCCACATTCTTGGTCGAAGTCAGCAAGCATTTGTGATGCTTGGCTAATGTTTGGTGTTATTAGAACGATGTCATCACTGAAGTGGAGGTGGTCTAGTTCCCGACCATCTATCTTCACTCCCATTCCTTCCCATTCTAATTGTCACATGATGTTCTTGAGGGTGGCGCTGAAGTGTTTTGGTGAAATGGTATTACCCTGTTGAACCCCTCTTTTGACATCAATGATCACTTTCTTGTAGAATGGTGAGATCCTGGTGGTGAATTCGCAATATAGATCACGAAGGATCTTGATGTATGGGGTTTGAACCCCTGTTTGGCTTCGATGACCGCTTCAGTCTCCACAGAATCAAAGGCTTTCTTTAAATCAATGAACGTGAGACAGAGCGGCATCTTGAACTCCCTACAAACCTCAATGAGCTTGGTTACCATGTGGATATGGTCGATTGTGCTGAATCCATTTCGTAAGCCAGCTCGCTCGCGATGGTTGTCCTTCATCTAATGTTCTGCCAATCCTCTTCAGGATGACTCGAGTGAACAGTTGTAGATGAAGGACAACAGGCAAATGGGGCGATAGTTGCCAATGACGTGAATGTCTCCCTTCTTGAACAGTAGAACTGTCCTGCTGGTTTTCCATTGGGAGGGCACCTTGCATTCGGACAAGTTGCATGTGAAGAGCTAAGCCAAAGTATTGATGAGTACTGATGGCAGATTCTTCAGGTGTTCGGGTCTGACTTTGTCTGGGCCTGGTGCTGTTCCCTTCTTTACCGACAAAATGGCATGTCGAATTTCAGAAGGGAGAATGTTGGGAATGACATTTCTATCTTGCAGAATGTGGTATGTGGGCAGATGGATGTCGCTATCAAAAAAAAATCTGAGTAGAAGTCATGAATAATCTTCTCCATTGCCTTTCTGGAAGATAATGATAGATTCATCAGGATGTCGGAGTGCAGTCATCTTGGTCTTTTAGTTAGTGAAGTTCAGGCGCGTGTTGCAAATGCTTTTCCCGGCTTCTGTTGCATCTTCCAGTATTTCTGCTCTTCTTTCTTTGAGATCTTTCTTTATCGCTTCTCTGCACTGCTTTGCGAGCTTGGACGTTAGCATTAGGTCGCCTGAGGCTTGGGCCTTGCCACATTGGCAAATGAGCTTGAGAGTTTCTGAAGACACAAAATTTAAATAGAAATATAAATAGTCAAGACAAAGAACAATTTTGTACATTAATTTAAAAAGAGAGATAATTGTGAAAATATTGATTATATTAGTTATACTGTTGTGTAAAATCCTCTAAAATCTTAGTTGCTTTAGGGACTGGAGCATTATCTAAATTAACTAAGCATATGCTTGTTGGCAGGAAGCTTAGGTTTGATCCCTGGCACCAAATACGGTTTTCCGAACACTGCCAGAATGACATCAAAATGGTAAGACATGACCATCCCCTGAACAACCACTTGTGTGTTCCCAGACCCAAACCATCCAAGCTAACAAAATAGACTTCTTATCTCACAGCTTCTGTGAGTCAAAAGTTTGTGATGATAAGGTTAGATCTTCTCAGGATCTACAAGGTTGAAATCAAAGTATAATTCTTCTAAGTTTATCCCTTTTGAGCATAGAATAGTATGATTAAAAGGCCTCAGTTGTTGGAGGCCACAGGTCTGTATCCTGCCTACAACTCTTGACCACTGTCCTGGTCTGCTCCCCCAGTCCTTGACTTATGGAACCCCACTTATTTAAGGCAGCAATAGGATGTTGAAGTCTTCCACACTAGAAACCTTTCTGACTTCTTTTGTTCTATGCATTTTTCTATTTATTTTTTTGGTCAGAGAAAAGGCTCTGAGTTTTAACGGTGTGTTTAACTAAATCAAGCTCACTCTGACAGTCTTCCTAGCTTAAGGTCCAAAACAACATAAGATATTTGTTCTATTTAGGAACATCATAATATTCAAGAATCATGAGGTATAATAGCTCATGTTAATCATGTGATGTTGAAGTCTCAAAAATACAGGAGGCTCATCATTTTATTGGCTCTAGGAATTATTTACTTTATTTACTACCAGGGGTTGGTGAGAGGGCAGAGTAGAGAGTTGGTTTATTTTACTTTCATTTTAATTTGGTTTGTGATAATAGGGATTAAAACCAGGATGCCATGCTTGCCAAGCATGCTCTCAGCCCTTTGAGTTAACTTTCAGAACAGCCTCAAACTGCAAAACTAAAGAGAGGATTTAATTCTGTACCCAATAATTCTGACTCAGTTCCCCAAACCTTAGCCTTTTTTTTATCATAAAAGCAAATCAATCCTGTTATTATAAAACAAAGATTAGGCTTGTTCTAAAAAATAATCAATCAATGGGTCAACTTCTTCTATTTAAAAATAATAAATCAAAATATTATTCATTTGTTTGTATTTTCCCTTCTTCATCCCTCTTAAATTTTGAATTACCTCCTCATCTTTCTAGGGTGGGTATATCTGGTTTTATTAAAAAAGGGATTCTCAAGACAAATATTTCACTCACATTCATGTAGGTACTAAAAAAGAAAGAAATGGGATCTTAGGCAAGATTCACCTGGTTCCAGCAACAATGCTATCTTCAATATGTTATGGGGCTTCCTCAGAAAGGTTGCTGAGTCAGGTCATAAATTCAGAAACATGAATTCAGACAAATTTTTCCCAGCTTTCCTACACTGTTATTTTAAAATTTTTGAAATGTTATAAGATTTTGGTTTAGATAATTAGAGCCACCTTTGACTTTTTGGGGAAGGTATGTCTAGACAAAATTTTATACCCCCAGTCATGCCTTCTTTGATTTGTTTATAGCTAACACATAATAGTTTGTGAATGAATTAATATTGAATAAATGGAGGAGATAATTAGACAACATGATAATTTGAAATGTCCTCTTGACTCTTAACCAGCTCTGTAATTTAGACTTTAGAAATTATTTGCATTTATTAAACACATTTCTCAAGAATATTTTTATTTTGATGAAATATTTTACTTACTTTGTAAAAAAATGATGACAGCCTAAATGAACATCAAACTGAGTACAAAAATCTTGAAGAAAAATATGGATTTCTGGACACTTTTTAAACTTTACTGTTTTGGCTATGGCAGGGTTCAGTGCTAGAATGTTCCAGATAACAGATTGAAGTTATGCTTGACTTTTTGATGTGTGTGACTGAAATAGGACTGTCTAGAAATATTTCATTTTTATAAATAAATTACAAATTTGAAAGAAATATATTTTAAAGTGAATATTCCAATTCAATTCATTTGTTATACTCTTCTGTTAATTGGAGCTACATGTAAACACACACTACATACATACGTGTATGTATGTGTATATGTATATATATATATATATATGTATGAGTATATTTGACAAACTACATTGCCTCAAACTTTATGGCTGGAGATGCAAGACAGAGGGTTGCGCCATTAATTACTATCAGCTCATTCCTGGGGACTTGTCCCAGCAGTGCTTGGGGGAAACCAAGCATTACATAGGCTCAAACCCAATCCTCTTGCTGCAAAGCATGTGTTCAGAACTTTGATCTATCTCTCCAGTCCAACCTCATTCCTTTCTATTCTATATATTGAAATAAATAAATTGCAATAAATAATACATATTCTAATATTTAAATATGAAGATATAGATTAAGACCATCAAATCTAATAAAGAGAACAAAGGTTTATATTGACCTTTTTATTTGTATGAATATTATTATTCATTCTCTAATTTTTCTGTTTTATTGCTTCTCTTAGAATTTATTTCCCTTTCTGTCTCTCTGTGTAACAATGTGATGCAACTTATTTTTTATTTAAGAATGATATATAGACTTTATATATTTCTTCTGCATGTGCTACTGGAGTAGGCTGCTTTAATATTTCTATTAATCTCCTTCCCTAAATTGTCATTTAAAAATCTCTTATCAGCAATTTTCTTGATTACTGTCTATTCTATCTACTAGATAATATTGAGTTGTTCTACTGTAAGACTTAAGAAAACCAGCTACTCACTATATCCAGAGAGAAAATGCTTTAAAATGCAGATAACACATGGCAAGACAATGGTGTAGTTGAAAAAACATTTGTCTTGCACCAACTGACCCAGATTAAATTTCTGGCATCCAATTTAGCCTACCAAGAACTTCAGGAGTGTTTTCTAAGTGTGAAGTCAATAGTACGTCCTGAGTGGCCAAATAGTAATAATACAGAAAGAAAATGTAAGAAGTAAGCAGTTATTCATATAAGTTCTAGAATGAATATACTTAATAATTTTAGTACTGAAGTTTTGTTATCCAGTTAATTTCAACAGTTGTGGCTTTTGTCTACATTAAAATAAATGAAAAAGATAAATAAAAGATCAATTTCCATGTGAAAATTGTTAACTAACCATGCATTGTCAAGCATTTGTCTAAGAGTTTATTAAGCTGTTTGTTGCTTGTTGAGTTTTCTGTATTGTTTGTCTTATAGATCTGATCAAGTAGTGTTATATGTAGAACAGTATGGTGAACTCACAATATATTTAGAACATACTCCTCCCTGGCCCTAAGCAATAAACCTACCCTATTCTCTTTATAATGAGATGGTATCACTTCACTTCTATCATTTGACTTCCCGTTGTTCATCCATATGCTCAAGTAGGCACCAGTAACATCTCCATATTTCCTGTTGCATGCTAGTGTAGCCCAAAGGCTACATGTTCAGGTCATGGGAATGAGGTCTATAATTGTTATTGGTTTTTTGGCATATCAAATACGACACAGTTAGCTCTCCAGGCTCTGCTGCGCGGGTGGTATACACTCGGTAGTAGGCTCTCAGTTCCTGTATTTACTGATGAACCAAGTGGCTGCTTTGCCATGCGCAATGGGGAGATACCGTTTTTAAGAAGTTGCAGAGACGGGCTCTTGAACTATCGACTAGAATTTGAGCATCTGTGAATTTCTAAGGAGATGAAAGTCTGAGTTGAAAAATAGTACAATGATAAAGGTGTTTACCTTGCATGTAGCTAATCCTGTTTCAATTCATGACACCAAATATGGTCCCCTGAGCATCATCAAGGGTTACTCCTGAGACCAGAACCAAGGAGTTACTCCTGGGTACCACGTGGTGTGCTCATCACCCTAAAGAATGAAAAGTTTGTTTTGATGATCTTAATTTCTTAAGTTTTGTTTTTGCTTTTTAACAGGTCACTTGGCAAAGCATGGAATGATTTCCCACTTTTTATGTAGTTAATGCCAACACATCACCTTTTTGAGTAATCTCTCATAAATAATTTTCCTCACCTCACTCTAGCTAGATATGCATTTCTGTGTAACTACTATTCAATAGTTAAGACACTGATACTTCAACTACATAACAGTTACATCTACTACCTTAAATAATGACTACCTAAATAATGACATCTTAAAAATGTGCAGTCTCAAATTATTAATTAAACTACCTATAACATCTTAAACATGTATAGTCACAGATTATTACTTGGCTTTATAATTTTTTATATTTATTGATATTCTTTTACTCAGAAAATTTGATGCATTATAGATAATATGACCAATGTCTCTGCAAATGTACATCTTTTGAAATTCTAGAATTAAAGACCTCTTTCTATTGATCAATAGAACTGAGAATTGAGGGAGTAAGGCAGAGTATGTGTGTGTGGTAGGGGGGCTAGGAATGGTTGGGGGTGATGAAGACCATGAAAAATGGCAAAGGGATCCTGAAATATATAAGTGAAAAGATTTGTGTAGTACAATGCAACTATAAAATAACAACTTTGTTCCTATTATAAATTACATTACCTGTATTAAAAATAAAACACAAGTATTTCCTTATAAAGGGTTATCTGTCCAGAAACAAGACAGGCAAGTAAACATCAAGTGAAATTGTTTCTCACCAAAACTATCACACTATAACAGTAAATGTCAATTCCTGAGTTATGACAGGGAAAATAATAGTGATATTATTGTAAATAAGGTATCAATTTCTTTACTCACTGTTCACAGTGAATACTTTACATTCATGTATAGGAAACAATTGAGTGAGAGATACTTAAAATTTGAAAGTTATATGCCATGCTCTATTGATTACTAGCTGAGTGTCCTTGAGCAAGTTGAAGTAATTTCAAATTTATAAAATGAATGGTTTTGCTATAAAATTATAGAGGAAAATGAAATAAATGAAATAAGATTTAATAGATATAGCACAATATTGACATATATTAGAGATAATATATCCTATATTTGTTTTCTATCTAATTTTTTTTCAGACCTAAGATTCATAAGCATAAGAATTTTTTTTTTGCTTTTTTAGGTCACACCTGGCAATGCTCAGGGGTTACTCCTGGCTCTGCACTCATGAATTACTCCTGGCAGTACTCGGGGGACCGCCAGGAGTGCATATGGGATGCCAGGGATCAAACCCGGGACAGCACAGGACAGCCCCGTGTAAGGCAAACACCCTACCCGCTGAGCTATGGCTCTGGACCAAGCATAAGATATTTTTAAGTAGTTATATTCTCCCAGGGACCGCACCCATATTTTATGGGGTATGGGGCAATTACTGATGGGATGTGCTTAGGGACAAATTGGTCCACACCAATGTTGTTGGAAAGCATCTGGCATTGTGGACCAAGCTCAGGGTCTTGAGCAAACTAGGCACTTGTCCACCAATTTATTTATTACCCATTTCTAGTTTAAGAAGCAGTAACTGCTCTTTAAAATATTAGTTCTAGATATAGCTGGTCATGTATCTAACTTATTCATGGACTAAGTCCAAATAAATGGTTATTTCTCATCTGATACAAAATTAGAATAAACAAACATATTTAGATTTAATAAAATATTTGAAATAAAATAGTCTTAAAATAATATACGTGCACAAACTAGAACTTAAATGTCCAGTAGAACTATTTCAAAATATATAATATTTGGTAACATGTGTTCAAAATGCTTTTATTTAGTGATAGAATTAGATTCATACATAAATATGTAGCACTATTATACATAATTTTATATATATAACACATCTGGAAAAGATCATTCAAAAATAATTTTGTATTCATAAAACTATATCTGGATAAGGCCAGAGAGAGTGATAGTACAGTGGGTAAGGCATTTGTCTTGCAAACAGCAGACAGGGTTTCATTAATGCCAAACAATAGAGTGCACGTGAGTCCCACCAGAACCGATCCCTGCATGCAGAGAGAAGAGTAATCCCTGAATACTGCAGAATGTGTCTCTAAAACCAAAATCTAAACAAAATATAGAATACTCATATGTTTAACTATAAGCAAAAAGAAATAAAACTTCTATTATTTGAACTTCAACCACAATATTCAATCACTTCATCACTTCACTTGAATCCCATTATTCATCGATTTGCTCTAGCGGGTGCCAGTAACATTTCCATTGGACCCTATCACGTGCCAATGCAGCCCAATGGTATCTGGTTGATTCAGGAATATGAAGAGCCTCAAACCGTTCCTTCAGGATCTTGACAAGGAAGTCTGACCATCTTGTTGGTGGGCGGCCACGTCATCTTTTGACATCCAGTGGGATCCAGTCAGTAACAGCTCTAGTCCAGTGGTAATCTCCAAATCACATTACATGTCCAGCCCATCTGATTTTCGATGCCTTGGCAAAAGAGACAGCGTCCCTGATTGTGGAAGAGCAATGGAGGCCAGAACTACAGATTCCTTCTCTCACTTGAGTGAGGCGTGATATTCCAAGCATAGCTCTTTCGATTCCTCTCTGGGAGACCCGAATAGCATTCTCATCCTGCTTTCGTAGGGTCCAGGTCTCTGAGGCTTATGATAATGCATGGAGAACGGTGGAGTCAAAGAGATGTGCCCAGAGACTGAGGGTTATTTGTCCTTTTAGCTATCTCTTCTATGCCTTTGAAGGCATTCCATGCTGCTCTATTCCTCCTGTGCAGGTTTTAGGTCATTCATCATGTTGACTTCTCAACCTAGGTAAACATATGCTGCATTCAGAGATGTTTGGTCGATGAGAGTGAATGGGGTCTCTGGAACTAGTTCATTTTTCATAAACATAGTTTTCTTTAGATTCAGCAGAAGACCTATATTTCCACATTCGAGGTCGAAGTCAGCCAGCATTTGTGCCGCTTGGCTAATATTTGGTGTTATTAGAACAATGTCATCAGCGAAGCAGAGGTGGTGTAGTTGCCGACCATCTATCTTCACTCCCATTCCTTCCCATTCTAATTGTTGCATGATTTTCTCGAGGGTGGCGCTGAAGAGTTTTGGTGAGATGGTATCACCCTGTCGAACCCCTCTTTTGACATCAATGATCACTTCTTTGTAGAATGGTGAGATCCTTATTGGTGAATCCGTAATACAGCTCACGAAGGATCTTGATGTTTTGTGTTTGAACACACTGTTTGGCTAGGGCTTTGATGACTGATTCAGTCTCCACAGAATCAAAGCCTTTCTTTAAATCAATGAACGTGAGACAGAGCAGCAACTTGTACTCCCTACAAACCTCAATGAGCTTGGTTACTGTTTGGATATGGTCGATTGTGCTGAATCCTTTCCGGAAGCCAGCTTGCTCACATGGTTGTCTTTCATCTAGTGTTCTGCCAATCCTGTTCAGGATGACTTGTGTAAACAGCTTGTACATTATGGATAACAGGCAGATGGGGCGATAGTTACCAATGTCGTGAATGTCTCCCTTCTTGAACAGTAGAACTGTCCTGCTGGTTTTCCATTGGGAGGGCACCTTGCTTTCGAACAGGGAGCGTGTGAAGAGCTGAGCTAGTGTATTGATGAGTACCGACAGCAGTTTCTTCAGATGTTCAGGTCTGACTTTGTCTGGGCCTGGTGCTGTTCCCTTCTTTACTGACAAAATGGCATGTTGGATTTCAGAAGGGTGAAAGTTGGGAATGACATATCCATCCTGTGGAATTTGGTATGTTGGCAGGTGGACATGGTTATCTGTTGGAGGATATGTTTAGCTAGTCTGGGAGTTTTGTTGTTTTGCTCACTCCCAGCTTAATCTTATTTAAGCCAATGTTCACTCTAATGAGATCTCTCTTCTATGTAAACACTTCTAGAGGGTGTGGCAGTTACAGAAGTCACCTTGATTGAATAACTTCTGACTTATACATCTACTAAGACTTCTATGTTTTCTAGATTGGGCACAGCTCCTCTTTATACCCACTGCACCCAACATGGGACAGTTAGAATTTACCAGGAGACTACCACCCTGGCTACTTTGAGACTATAGGAAGACTATAGGAAGGATCATACTAGTTTGCTCTAAGAAGGCGAGTATGACCCTTTCAGTACATGAGAACAAGATACTCAGAATCACACTGGTGCAGATAATAATAAGGACCTTGTGGGTACCATCTAGATTACATGAAGCTCATGAAGTTAAGATGTATTACTTTATATCAGCCCCCTCTCTCTCCATTGTTTTACATAAGAGATAATCTAGGGATTAGTCCTTGGTGTAACCTTTGTTTATACCTACAATAGGGTGTGGCACTACATTCTGTTTAGGGTTCTTTGTTGGCATGACAACCTCCCGATTGGATTACTTTGGTGTATATAAGGGGCTGACTTGAGGCCCCTTCACCTTTTGCCTTTTGGTTCCTCAGCCTTCAGCTTTTTGGCTCCTGCGGCTTTTGGCTTTTGGCTTTTGTTCTTCTTCCCTGTGGGATCTCGCCTTGTGAGCGCTCATTCCCCTTGGAAGCTTTAACACGTGGTGGTCGCCATCTTGGCCTACACGTGGCTGGGGTTCTAGCCTGGAATCCTAAGCATCGGGTTTTTCCTTTTGCTGATTTGTATGCCTGAACCTGTGGTTTTTAAAGCCTTTTAAAAACCACATCGAATTCCTGAGTGTTCATCCTTTCCTCGCCGGCTCGGAGGTAGAAGGGAACTCGCTTCCCGGCACTGTCGGGGACCCGCGGAGCGCCCCGACAGTTATCAAAGAGATCTAAGTAGAAGTCGTGGATAATCTTCTCCATTGCCTTTCTGGAAGATGTGATAGATTCATCAGGGCGTCGGAGGACAGTCATCTTGGTCTTATAGTTGGCGAAGGATAGGTGGGCAGTGCGAATGCTTTTCCCAACTTCTGCTGCATATTCCAGTATTTCTGCTCTTCTCTCCTTGAGGTCTTCTTTTATAACTCTCTGCACCCTTTAGCAAGCTTGGACATTAGTATTTGGTCTCCTGAGCCTGCGCGCCTTGCCACGTTGGCAAATGAGCTCAAGAGTTTCTGAAGACAGGAGTCCATTTGTGTGTGTCTAACACTCTGCATTCTTCGCACAATTATGGAGGTGCTGAACCACTTGGTTATATTCTTCATCGATGTTGTCAATGATGGATTCTTCCCATGTTGCTGCAATGGTGCCAAAGAGTTCACAGTTGGTGGTCGTTCTGGGAGTTCTCTTCTTAAACTTTGCAGCCTTTTCTCCCCTCTGCGGGAAGTAGAATTTTGCACTAAGGAGACGGTGGTCCGATCCTGTTTGGAATTTGGGGATGACAGCAACATCAGTCATACAAAACCTTCTATTGAAGATGATGTGGTCAATTTCATTGTGGAACTGTCCACCAGGAAATTCCCATGTCCAACATTTCTCTTCAGCCTTCTGGTACTGTGAGTTCCCATGAATGGTCTTGGTGGACATGATGAGTTCAGATAGTCTCTCACCCTGTTCGTTCCATTCTAGGCCATGGGTCCTGATGTGGACTTCTTCAGTCGATCTTCTTGGTCTTATCTTGGCATTAAAATCACCGACTATGACTTGTAGAAGGTGTAATCTTTTTTATATAACTCCTCCAGTTCCATGGAGATTTTCTCAATTTCATCTTCTTTGTATGTTGATGTTGGTGTGTAGACAATGAAGATAGAAATTGCTGGCAATAGGCCACATGTCTTCAAGTATAATCGTACTATCCAGTTTGTTAGGCATTCAAATGAATCAATGTTGAGGACCATGTTCATGTTGACAAGGACACCAACGCCACCGACACCTCTTTTTTTGCATGTTCCAAGGAACAATTCTTCTCCGGTGTCAAATAGAGCATGATGCAACTTTTGCCTCCTCGTCTCAGTCAGACCAATGATATCATACTTGATCTTTTGTGCTTGCACCATCAGATCCTCAATATATGCATTGATGCCAGCATACGTGCATTGAAAGCACAGACAGTCATTTTAGTCCTTCTTTGTTTTGGCAGCCTAGGATGGCCGTGAAATTTTATCAGGCACTGCTTGTTCGCCTTTCTTACTGCTGCCCTATTAAGAGCTCTTTCGGGGTCAGGAAAATAAACATTTTTGTTACTGGTTTTGGCATATCAAACATGCATCAGACAGCTTGCCAGGCTCTGCCTTGTGGGCGCTATACTCTCATTACCTTTTGGGGCTCTCTCAGAGGGGTAGGTAGAATATTCATGGTAATTTGGAGGTAAATTGCGCGGCCGCTATGGACTGCATGCAACTTGGAAAGCTAGTTTCCTCTCTGCTGGGTGTATTTTTGTCTGTGGCTCAAGCATTCCTGGGCTTGAAATACTCTCCTCTGAATCGTGGGTCTCTGTAGGGTGGGTCCTTGTAGGCTGGGATTCTGACAAGCCGGGCTGGAGACTGGCGTAATCTCTTTGTGGAGATCTTACGAGCTTCGGAGTGTGGATGGTGAAGATCGCTACCAGCAAGGTGTGGGGGATTTCTCTGGGCTCTTCCAAGGCTCCATCGGGATGGACTAGGGTTGGAAGTTGCTCTCGTGGTTCATGGAATGCAGGGGGTTCAACGGGGAAAGCTGATTTCTGCTCTGCCGGGTGTATCTGTGTCTGTGGCTCAAGCATTCCTGGGCTTGAAATACTCTCCTCTGAAGGGCGGGTCTCTTCAGGGTGGGTCCTTGTAGGCTGGGTTTCTGACAAGCCGGGCTGGAGACTGGCTTAGTCTCTTGAGTGGAGATCTTACGAGCTGCGGAGTATGGATGGTGAAGATCGCTGCCAGCAAGGCGTGGGGCTTTCTCTGGGCTCTTCCAAGGCTCCATCGGGATGGTGGACTCGGTCGGAAGTCACTCGTGGTCCATGGAATGCAGGAGGTTCAACCAACGGGGAAATCTGGTTTCTGCTCTGTCGGGTGTATCTGTGTCTCAACTGATCCTATACAGGAAGAATACTCAATTCTCTCTCTTCCATTTCCTTGTCTTCCTTTTCATGAACATCATTCTAATTTTCCTCTTTCTCCTACCTTTGATCTTTTCTCTTTATCCTCTTCAGTTTTCCTCCCATAATTTTTATTTTCCTGCTTTCATCCTCCTTGTATGTTGTTATCCTCTCTCCATCCAATTCTACATTCTGGTCTCTTTCTACCCCTGCTACAATTTCAACTGCTCCTACTTTTCCTTATCTTCTAGACAAAGGGAATGCAGGAGCCCACTTCCTTACTCAGGATTGGATGACAGGTTTTTTTCACAACATTCAATAGCCTTCAAATAAGTTAGCAATATATAATAAATATATGAACATATTTCATTTACAAATATAACTATCCTAGCATGGTCTCTCCCCACATGTGTGAGCAAACCCGTGGACCAATGTTGGACTCAGCCATGGGCTGGCGGAGCCTCTTACCGGGAGGTCAGCTCCATGGGTTGCTTCCCACTTGGGGCGATGAATAGTACAGCTGTGGGTCTCAGAGTGGAGATTTGAGCTCTTCTCTTTCCTCGGAAGACATCCAGACCCATTCACTTCAGACCCAAAGCTGTGCTGCTCTCCCGCCCCACGTGAAAGCAACCCATGGAGCTGACCTCCTGGTAAGGGGCTCGGCCAGCCCCTGGCCAAGTCCAACATTGCTCCAAGGGTTTGCTCACATGTGCGTGGGAGAGACCACGCTTGCCAGACTTGGAGTGGAGATTTGGGCTCCACCCTTACCTCCGCCTCCATGCCAGCTGCCCCAGAATAGAGACTCACCCATGCAAGACCCACAGCTCCCTTGGCCCAAGGCTGTGGAGCAGGCGCGATATTATTAGATAATACTGATTTTAGGATAAGGTCCTTCCTAGGATCTTTCACATTTATACATTGTATACAGTTCTAGATAGTTTCTAACTGATATCTGTCATTCCAGTAAGCGTAGTAAAGAAGCCAGAGCAACCCACACATCATACGGTCAGTCATTCTCAATATCCAGACACCATAGTTCCTCAGAGCTCCATCCAAGAGAAAACCTTATCTTTCCCCTTTAACTGATACCCATCATTCCAGTAAGCCTAGCAAGAAGCCAGAGCAACCCATCATCATGAACTCAGTCATTCTCAACATCCAGACTCCATAGTTACTCAGACCTCCACCGAAGAGAAAACCTGATCTTTCTCCTTTAAGTTTTATCAGTAAATGCTCGAGATGAGAGCCTTCTACTGAGAGAAGATCACTTTCCACCTACACTGCAGAGCCTGGCAAGCTACCTGTGTTTATTTGTTATGCCAAAAACTAGTAACATAAATGTTACTAGTTACTCAATTCCATGACCTGAATGGTTTTGGACTCTTCCTGTCCCTGGAGCAAGCAGGTGCCCTTGGGTTACACTTGCTTATGACAAGAAGTATGGAGATGTTACTGGTGCCCACTCAAGCAAATCAATGAACAACGGAAAGACAGTGATACAGTGATGTATCCTAGCGTTGCAAATGTGGTACAATTGGCAGAGCACATGGCAGCATGTGCAAGAAATTGAGTCTCATCCAGAACATTTCATACTACTCGTCTGTCCCAGGCAGTGTCACTTGGTAAGTCCTATGACCTCCGAACCTGAACTGGTTTAAGCACTGAATCATTAGATTCTTATTACCAGGCCTAGCTTTTCTAAAGTGATTTAGGGCCTCCAAAGTATTGACTGGTGTGGCTCTGTTAAAAATGATACCTTAGGAGACATGGGGATAGCGCAGAGTTTAGTAGTACTGCATAGTTTATACGTGCAAGAAATTGGAGACCCCCCCAAGCCCCCACATCCAGCAGCCATTGGTGCTTGTAGCACTTCAGAGAAAGAGAATTAAACTTCCCAGAATTGTTGGGTGGAATTGTTCTGGGAGTGATCACTCAATCCCCTTATGCTTATAGGATACCTCGAAAGAAATTTAAAAAGGGTACAACA
Organism: Cryptotis parvus; assembly: GCA_021461705.1. Taxonomy (NCBI): domain Eukaryota; kingdom Metazoa; phylum Chordata; class Mammalia; order Eulipotyphla; family Soricidae; genus Cryptotis; species Cryptotis parvus. Next base: position 93,393 of record JAJIBD010022284.1, on the reverse strand, counting down.
GCATTCTAGTTTTGATTCTGGGCACTATTCAAAAACATTCAATAAATCATAAAATAAACAAAATGAAATAAAAATTATCCATTCTTAGTATATATGAATTCTCCCTCTTGTTCACATGACAGGATTTTATAATTCAAGATATGAATAAAATATTTTTATAAAACAGTATCATGGCATAAATTCTAAAGCAGAAATTTGTTATTGTGTGCAGTTGAATTTACAATAAAAATACTAGACAGACAAAATAGATTTAAACCAAACTATAATTTTGTAGTTGATAAAAATGTATATTTTCACTCAGTGACATTTTAATGCCCTACTCACCCATTCTAAAAACCATATTATCCTCTACTCTATTTCTGTCTAGACTCTTTTTTGATTTTTTTTTGGTTAGTTTTTTTGGGGGGCCTCATTCAGTGGTGCTCAGGCTTACTCCTAGTTCTGTGTTCAAGAATCACTCTTGGTGGCGCTCAGATGATCATATATACATGTCAGGAATGAAGCCCATATGAACACCATGTAAAGAAATTGTTTTACCTGCTGTACTATGCCTCTATCCATAATTTTTAATAATTAAAATGAGTTTTTCTTTGGCTCGGTATATCAAAACCACACCTGTTCTACTTCTCACATGCCACCTTGGGTCAGGCTCCCTCCCATTCTTCTTTTCCAGTTTTCCCAGTTATAATTTTTGAAGATCTTTACTGGTTATTTCATTGCTGTTCAAGAATCTTTATGTGTTCCTTTTTACTAATCCTTGTGTTCTTCAAACCTTACCCCAGTTTCTAGGGACTTTTGAGTGTCCTTGAAGTCTTCTGGGAGTGTGAGGGAAGAAAAGATTGAAGGCATGCTGGAGGGCAGAAACCGAGGCCTCTAACCTGCTTCAAACAGAGCAGCTATGCTTTGATCTATTCCATATTTTGGTTGCCTCTTTAAGATTTTATTTGATGACTGTCTAAAATATATTTGAAAACTGTTGGTCTCTATACGGTCTCCGACCCTATTATTCTTCCAGTGGAAGTCTTTCTCCAATGAGTGACCACATATCTTTCTAAACTCTCCTATATTATATTTATTATGGGATGTTTGTTTTAGTCATTTAGGACACTTTTGTTTTATTGCTTCAATTGGTATTTTCACTGAGGTATCATTTCTATGCCTCTCAGTACTTGAACTGTCCTCTAATTCTTTCTTGTTGGAATTCGTACTATCCTTCTCAACTCAGTTAAAAAAAGCCACCTGCTTCTTCTCATCATTGATACATTTTATTTTGATCCTTCGGAATCTCAAATGCTCATCTGTGACACTCAATTATAGCTATTAACATATTTTGTCTGTGTACTTGACTTCATGCTTACTCATCCATGAGACTGTAATGTATGCTTGCCGTTAGACCTTATTCAACTTTATTAAATTTACTTATAGATTTCTTAGATAAATGCATTCAATTATTGAAAGCAAAATCTGTATAATTTATTAGACGCTAACCACTGTTTAAAAATATTTTTGAAAATTATTTAAATGATTATCAGTATAAAATAAATTGACTTTTCTAGTTCAAACTCTTTGCCAAAAAGAGATCATTACTTATGATTTTAAAAAAGTGAAAATTGAAGAACTTGGAGATAAAATTATAGTTTTTTTCACTTCACAAAAGTGACCTGTAGAACCGAAGTGGCATACTTATTTTCTCTACTTTACTCACTAGGGAGCCCTTATTTCACCTTCAGGTCTCCTTTTTCAGTTTTCTTCAAAATGTTTCCAATAACCTTCGCTTAAACTTCCTTGAAAGTTTCCTTCGTCTCTTCAGTATGTAAGCACCTTACATTTTGAAGTGATATAGTCTTTATTTGGATAAGTCATACATATTTAGTTCTTTTAATCTTGCCTCACATCAGCCCTTCAAGCCCCTCAATCATTTTTGTGGCTCTCTCTGAATTCTCTCCACTATGATGACATCCTTCTGGCACTGAGGTTTTCATAAATGGACACACTTGTCTGACTCAAGATGTGTTATCACTGCATGTGCTGCCCAAACAGTTTTTATAACCACTATATCATCATGTGCAATCTCATACTAATTTTCCATAACTATCACTCCCAGGTCTCATTCAACATTACTATTTTCCAAGTACAGTAGCTCCATTTCCCTGATTATCTATGAATTTCCATCCAAGATGCATTGCTCTAAATTTTTCAAAGCTTAATCTTATTTGATATTTTATAATCCAGGCTATAGCCTCTTTGTACTCATAAACATTTAATTTACTCTGGAGCTTCAAAACAACCCAAATTTTATATTTATAAAGTTCATATGTCTGATTCAACTACTATTTCTAATTATTAGCCTTAAATCAACTTAATTTATTATTCAGACTCTCACTGTCTCTCTTGATTTTTAACACTCAGAGAGTCTATACATATAGACCTAAACAGTACTGTGATTAAGATTATTGTCATATATTGTATTTTTATTTATATGTTTCAATTATGCTGGTAACAGACACACACACATATGTATACATTTCCTGATCCACAAGATATTTAAATCTTCATTTCAATATGTGTGTGATTTAATGGATACTGATGCATCCTCTAATTTAATTCTATGTTTTAGTAGAGTAAAATGGAATAATTGTCCCTAGCATTTTGTTAATAAAGAAGAGGACATTCCATTTTGGAATTATTCTTTTAGTCAACGTAGTTTGGCAGACAAAACCGCAGAATTCTTTCATAGACCCAGCTGTGGAAAGGAGCTCAAGTGATCTCATTAGCATAAAATGGTAGGATAATATTTTGTTGTTTGGAACTGGGATATTATGTATCGCAAAGGTCGCATAGTATAGTTGTTTGAATTCTGGTATGTGATGTAATATATACTTATATTTTATATAACTTCAGTGTAATATATTTTTAATTGTTAAAGTACTATTAGGGGGGCGGAGCAATAGTCCAGCGCCTTGCACGCGGCCAGCCCGTGTCAGCCTGAGTTCAATCCCCAGCATTCCATATGGTCCCCAAGCACCACCAGGAGTAATTCCTGAGTGCAGATCCAGGAGAAACCCCTGAGCATTGCCAGGTGTGACCCAAAAAAGCACCCAAAAAATAAAATAAAATAAAATAAAATATTGTTAGAAAAGGAAGTGATACAAAGAGATTAAAGAAACTTTTTAGTCATCATCAATTCAGCTATCAGAAAACCCCAAATTAACCCAAAATTATAGTTTCATGGACTTCAGAAGTCTCTCTTCTGCATAGCACCGCTAAAGTCACAGCTTGGGACTATCGTGAAACTGAGATTTCTAATAGTTAAGAAACTCACTGGCATCCTGAGATTGAATTTCTTTCTAGTGATTAAACGCTATCTACTATTGTCCTAAAATATTAATCTTTTATTCAAGAACATATTGTGTATATTATATTGGAGCTTTTGATGTGTTCTAGGGGCTGAATGATAGTACAGTGGGTTGGGTGCTTGACTTGAATGCAGCTGACCGAGGTTGGATCCTTGACATCCCACATGGTCCTTCAAAACTGCCAGGAGTAATTTCTGAGTTCATAGCCCTAAATAGTGATGATGTGGCCCAATGTAAGAAAAAAGGAAAAAGAAAGATGTTTGTTGGTAAATTTACATGCTATGGTACCTAGTCTGTCGTTTTGTCAAAAGAATAAGACAGCAATGATTATATGCATCAGTCTTCCTCAATGACCTGTCTTCACTGTATCACTGTCTTCCCGTTCATCTTCGATTTGCTCGGCGGGCACCAGTAACATCTCCATATGACCTGTCTCATGCAAGTAGAGCCCAAGGGCACCTGCTTGCTCCAGGAACATAAAGAGCCTCAAACCATTTCATCAGGTCATGGAAATTAGGTCTATAATTGTTACTGGTATCTGGCATATCAAATACGACACAGGTAGCTTGCCAGGCTCTGCTGTGCAGGTAGCATACTCTTGTGGCCATCTCAAAATCCAGTATTTATTGATGAACCACGCGGCCGTGCGCTGTGATAGGCTGGTCTGCTGGATGGAGTTCGGATGAGGAGGAAGTCCGGATGTGGAAAATGGAGATCCTCATGGAGTGGGGGGTCATCTGGCTTGTTGTGAGGCTCTGCTGGGGTGGCGGGCCAAGGCTAGAACCTGCCATCCCTCCCCGGCAGTTCATGAGCGGCTGGACACAGTGAGAGCCAGTAGCAGCTCTGCCCCATGTCTGTCTCTCTATAATTCTGTCTTTTCCTGTCTAATTCTGTTTTGTATATTTAGCTCAATGACCTGAATATTATAAAAGACTCCACCATTAACATCCCCTCTGTCAAATCTCACTTTGTTGTTAGAAATGAAAATATAGAAATAAAATAATTTAAGTAATTGAACAAATAAATTGACATTGGCACATTAGTTAACTAAAAGAGGTCAATTCATGAAAATCATTGCATATAAGGTGTTAAAGTCTGGTGGACACTGATTCTAAGGTACAAACAAGACTCGAAATGGGTAAGGCATCCAAGTAATGTGATCTACATCAATGTTTTCTTTTACATACTTAGATAATCAAATTCTTGCTGATTCAAATAAAAATGCAAATATACATAGAATATTCAGTCCATTGTTCTGTTTGCTTTACTGCTCTCTGAAGTTAATATATATAGTCAAGATTCCCCATAGAATACTGATTAATTTTAGATATTGGTACTATTCTCACTGAATGCATGGTTACTCCTCTATTTTCTATAGCCACTTAAAATCACCCCATTATCACTCTTTAAGTCCTAGAATAATGAAAATAAGTTTTGGATGAAATGTGCGTGTGTGGCACACCTGAAAGCCTAGATGCCAGCTTGAGAAGGTGCCAACTATTCCTTTCCAGCTTCTGTGAGTAAGAACTTACCTACCACTCATTCTAACTTAAAAAAAATCACAATATTCAATTAATTTCATTGAATTATTCAATTCAATGTATTGAATAATAATATTCTCATTATTCAAAAAACAAAAAGCAGAAAAATGATTTCTTTCACAGCTTACAAAACTTATACAAGTTTCATGATACCAATTCAACCAGTATTTTTTTTTATTTGGTTGCCTTTTTTTGATCCAGAAGTTGCTTGAGACTTATTCCTTGGTTCAAGGCACGAGGATCAAGTATGTTGAGGCTTGGGACATCATACAGTTGGTCGAGAGTCAAGGGCAAGAAAGTTGTTCTGTAAAGCTTGTCTTCAGTCCCAAACCAAGTATTAATTTGTTTCAAACTTTTTACAAACAATTTTTTCTTTATAATACTGTAGCCCTTATTTTATATGCAGTCTTGTATTATGCTTCCATCAATCATTTCCAATACTACACAGTAAATAACAAACTATATACCTTACAATTAGTATCATGTTGATACAGCAGGAGATTTAGCTCAGAGTTCAGAGTAACAGGTCACTTTAAATCTCTACCCCTGGAATAGGTAGCCAATCAGAATGTAGAATGGGATGACTAGGGGTGGGTTTTAGCTACAGATAATAGGAAGCTTGCAGGGGCTCAGTGGGTAAGGGCGTTTTCTTCGTGCCGCTGACCCAGGTTTGATCCCCAGCATCCCATATGGTCCCCTGAACACCTCTAGGAGTAAAACCTGAGCACAAAGCCAGGTTTGCACCTGAGCATTGCCGGGATGTGTCCCAAAAAGGAAAAAAAAAGGAAGCTTGCAGTTCTGTCTTTGTCTGTCTCTCTCTCTCTCTCTCTCTCTCAATCCACACTCTCTGAACTCTCTCCCTGGGTCAGGTAGGGCGGCACACCCAGACTCAGGATCCAGTTCAGGTAAGCTGTACTGGATGCCTGGGAACGCCAGATACAGTCAGGGCTCAGATGTCCAGGATAGCTCAGGTACAGGCAGGGCTTGAATGCCCAGGTACTGGCAAGCTTCTGAGCACAGTAGTTTCAACCATATGCCCAGGGGTCTGGCCAGAGACTGGGGAAAGCTGGACAGGATGACAGGAAATATGGAGTACAGTTGAGTACAATCATGGACACAGAGCACAGGGAACTTGCCCACATACATGTGGCCATGGCCAAAGACTGCATACATAGGACAGACAGAGAAGGGATTTGTCTATCCTTCACAGGATGGGAGGGACTGACTGGGACAAGAAAGGGAAATCATCCATGGACTCCGGCAACATCATGGACAGGAATGGTGATTTGATTCACGGTAAAAGAGAGCCTGTACATCTAGGGAGGAAACTATCGATAGGCTTATCAGCATTTGTGTATTAAACTAACTTTCAATTTCTGAGTTTTGTTTGCAATCTTTCATACAATTCTCAAGAACTCACCAACACAGGAAAACCCACTTTTTGTACTAAGTGTTATGCATTTATGTGACAAAATTTGTTCACATACAGAGCTATTAAATATGTCTACTTTCACTAGAGCAAATTATATTGAAAACATTTATTTATAGATAATATTTGTGAGATTGTTTTGTTACTTAATTCTTTATCTTGTACTTTAATTGTAACTTTGAAGACCTTTTTTAAAGGAAGAAATGTAAAAGTTACAAAATATATCAAAATGATGTTGGTGGGCTCCCACAGGTGGCTTATGTGAGGTGGAGAGAAGAAAGATGGTCACTTTCTCCAGATCCACTTCTGCCACCCGGACATGCTGGGTAGTCCCGGCCTTACACACGCCTTCCAGGTTCTTGGTTTTGCCTCCCTTGAAGAAAATTTTCAGGTGGAGACAAGCAGTGACATAAAAACAATTTTATTTGGAGTCTTTGAGAAAAGGAAAGGAGGAGAGAAGGCGAGAACGTGAAAAAAGAGAGGGAGAGACTGAGACAGAGACAGAGACAAGAGAGAGAGAGAGAGAGAGAGAGAGAGAGAGAGAGAGAGAGAGAGAGAGAGAGAGTACACATCTCAAGAGGGGAGAGGAAGACGCTCATCTCCTGAGTTGCTCAGGTGCCACATGAACTTGGTCACTGGGCTCAAGCAGCACATGGATTTGGGCAATATATATGTGCTCTTCCTTTGTTCAGGGTGGCTTCAGAGGATTTCTCAAGCTGTCCCTAAGTGGGGCTTCTATCTAGGTAGGATTCCTTGCTAAGGTATTGTCAAGCGGGTAGTTTTAGGAATGGTGGATGGTCTTTGAAATTCCTTTCCTGTCCTTTGTTCCTGCTGGACCTTCCCTTGAGGGGTTCCAGTCACCTCTGTGTGTCTTGGCTCCAGGTGAAGGTTTTCAGGCCTTAGTTCCTGTTTCTGCAAAATGGGCTTTTTGCAATCTTGGAGCTGCTGGTTTTATTACAGCCTAGGAATTTCACTGCCATGGTTCTGTCATATCTCTCTGTCTCTGTCATATGTCCCTAGAAATTTCACAGGCTTAAATCTTTAAGGGGAGAATTGTGAGAGGCCTGTCTTCTGGAGTTTCTTCATGCTGACAAAAGGGCCTCTATACCATACCTGCCCAAGAGGTGAAATCTCATGCTACCTTAGTTTCAATGGGGTCAACACAATGAATTAAGATTGGGCTTCATAGAGTTATCAACATCTGGAAGAAAAAGATCAGATACTTTAAAGTGTATTAAATCATCTCTTCCCAGGTGGGAAGATTCACATATTCCCTTAAATCACCCATTAAATTCCTTTTTGAAAACCTTCATTTCAGTGCCCTTTATTCCTCTTCTGAGAGAATTCTGGCTTAGAGGAAATATTCTCTGGATGAGGTTTTAGCATCATCATCATGGATCAAGAATTAAGATCTCTTAAAATCCTCAATCTCTGTTCTCTCCTAATGCCTGAATATGCACATAAAAGTAAGAATGAATTTGTTCTTTTGAACCAGTTTGAATGTCCCTTGGCCTATTAGAAGGCAATAGCATATTTGCCTTTTGGCTGATTTTCTCCTTGGTCAACCTCTATCTTCAACAATTCTGGTCAGATAATTAACAGTATGCAAAACTTTGAGTTATTTTCTAGACTGGGCTGCTTGGGCCTCTTTAGCTGGGCCTCAAGAATAGAGTGGCCACCTTTCTCTTTCAGGCTGAAATCAATTCATAATGTAGTTGGCTTCCTTGTTGCATGGCCATTAGAGCATGGCCCAGATAGTTGTCAGTCATTATACACTGACAGACCACTCACTTTCCATAGCAGAGAGGATTCCCGTGGAGTAGGTCTGACTCTAGGTTCTCCCTGAGGTTTGTAGGGTACTTGAAACGGTACCTGTTGTAAACACCTTCTCCTGTCATTTATCCAGTCCCTTTGACTTTGTTTTCCTGGAAGAGGGCTTTGGGGATCCCATAGCTGGCTTTTCTATCTATATGAGATATACCTTATTACAGAGAGGAAATATTTTATATCTGAATATATGCAAACAAAATAATGCCATGAAGGATCAAGAATGTACTGAAGGTGCAAAGAGAGAAAAGTAAATCTTTCACTTTACTCACAATGAGATGCAATATACCTGTTTGCGGTGGGACTTACTCAAAAGAAGCATGATGATCTGTAGGGATAAAGCACAAAGTTTGATAATAGTATGTATAGTTCATTTAATCCTGTGTCAAAAACCTTAATTCCCATTTTCTAACAGCACTTTAATAGGAGTCCATACAATTCATCTAATATCTTTTCCATGGATCTCACCAAAAAGGTACTGGAACAATTCTTTAGATAATATTTAAAGAGATTCTTATAATACAATTCAGTTTGATCATAGCTTCTTTCCTTAGAACACAATCTCAAACCTTCTACACATTCCTTTATGTGCAATCTGTCCTGTAATTTTTCTTCATTCCATTACAAAAACAGCTTCACTTCAAGAGAATTTCATTCCTTTTTCCTACTGATGATATCTGCATCCATTATCTTCCTTACTTCAGATGCACATCTAGACTCATCATAGTCACATCATTTAAGTTTAACTTCCTTATTTTAAAACTTAATACATCCTGTTCTTCCAAGAAAATTGGAAACAAGTTGCTAATTATTATCTCATTTAACATGACAAAGCTATTTCAAAAGCATTAAATCAGTTCAAAAGATATTCCAAAGGTTTTGAGATGCTCACAATTAAAGATCACTGTCTTCCGTTCATCATCGATTTGCTCGAGCGGGCCCCAGTAACATCTCCATATGTCCTGTCTCATGCTAGTAGAGCCCAAGGGCACCTGCTTGCTCCAGGAACATAAAGAGCCTCAAACCATTCAGGTCATGGGAATGAGGTCTATAATTGTTACTGGTATTTGGAATATCAAATACCAAATACCAATATAATTGTTACTGGTATTTGGCATATCAAATACGACACGGGAGGCTTGCCAGGCTCTGCCATGTGGGTGGCATACTCTTGTAGTCACCTCTAAATCCAGCATTTAGAGATTATCTATAAAAAAAAGTAAACAGCAATGATCACTGAAGATGAGTTCGTGGGTTTTTTCGCCATTTCTTACATGTTATCTTCAGAAATTATAAAGGTTATGTCTGAAGTCAGAAAAAGCTAAAAAATGTAATAGTAACATTGTCACTGTATCGGCTGGAGACAGACAACAAGATCCCCAATACATACCTAAACTACAAACCCTATGAACATTTTTATCCTATGTATCCATAACTATGATAAAAGTTTAATTTTAAATTAGTGAAGGATGAACAATAATGAAAATAAAAATGAACTACACAACTACTAAATTTCTGTTTATGTGGTCTCTCAAAATCTTGTTCTACTGTACTCAACCTTCTGGGATGTGATGAAACGTTTAGACATTTCCATCAAAGACAAAGTAAACTAGATAAAGGGATGATTCATATATGGGGGTAGGATAGAGCAAGCTACAAAAGATTTTATTGAACTACGCAAAATGGTACACAAAAAATTCTGGAATTTTTTCCATTTAGGTTTCAGGCTTTGGTTGGTTGTGGGTAACCAAAACTGTAGAGAGCAAAGGTACAAAGGGGACACTCTACGTACACTGAAAACTAAGAACCTTCTGACTGTGGAGAAGAATTGCTGAAGGATTTTAAGCACTGAAAGGCTTAAAACCCTTGAGAAACACACCCTGGTTAGAAAACTTGAAACTTCAAAGGTGTATGAAAACCTCTTCCAGCATGTAATTACCATAAGCAAATTATTGTATACTAATTCTGCATTATTTTTGACACATTTTAATTATAATAAGTGAAAACATAATCTAATTTTAAAGACTTGATGTAAAAGTGAAAGGTCTGGCAGGTTATGTGCTCCTCCACAACAGATGACTTAGGAATCTGGGGTTACTGATTAGATGTGCTCAGCAACTACAACCTTTAAGAACAGACTGTAAGCAAGCCCAGAAAGTTAGGTTTTCCCTTTTTGTAATTCAGGTAAGGACTCAAGCTTTGGCTACTGAGGTATCCACTTCAAAGAGGGCTTGAGTAAACACTCTGCTGGTCATAATAAAGAGCCAGGCCCCTCCTCAGGCAGAGAATCCTTTGTTCTGGGGCCCTGGTTGATTTGGTAAACTATATGTGACCACTTGTTTCTCATTTTCAGAAACTTCTATTTGAAGTTGAGAATTCACCAAAAGGAACCTAGGATACCATAGCCAACCTATACCTCCAACCCCAATAAAAACAAAACTGCAGGTCTTGTATATGCTTTGATTTCACTGTCTGTAACCCACTGTGCTATGCAGTTTGCAGATCCTGTAGCTAATAAAGCCTTTACTTTTTACAGAGCTTTCCATGTTTACTCTATGTTTACAATATGAAGGGCATACTGTCTTCACAATGAAACCAAAGAATTAATCCAATTTTAACAGTAATTGGGAAAGGACAGAAAGCGAGAGGCAAGCTCACTGTGACCTGACTGAATATACCCAGGTGGAGACTGAAGATTTTAGTGGACCCCATCACCTAATCTCTGAATCTTAGTGCCTTCATTTATAAAACAAAGACAAATGCCTACACCAGATACTTGGCGAAAAGTTCATTTCATGTTAGGAATTAACCAGAAAAAAAGTTTTATCCTTAAAATTTTAATTTCTAGGAAAACACAGACATTGCAGGGTTAAAATACTCACATAGATTACTACTAAGAAACAGTAAGAATTTGACACTTGTGCATAGAGCTCTCTTAAGGTCAAGGCTATGTTGATATCTAAAGAGAAAGCTTACATGAAACAAAGTTATCTTAATAGCATCATCTTCATGGACTGTGCAGACTAATAATAGTCTGAAAAAGTAGACTAGTTATTTTCCTTTTTTTTTTTTTTTTTACGCATTTTTCCATTTCCAGAAACTACTAAAGTTGAATCAGTGGGTGACTTTAAAAGGACACTTTGTTCCTTCAATCTCATAATTTACATACAGACAAAAGCTTCCCTGGATCCCTCCCACAGTGGAGGGTGAAAATATGGCTCTTTGGATTTCTCCAATTTTTATAACTTTTAGGAATCTATCTTTTTAATCTAAGTTACCAATTTTTTCTTATCTCCATTATTTTAAATCATGAGTTATCTATGACAGATAATTCAATAATTCTACACAGAAGAAACAATCACATGCTTTCAGCACAGAAAAAGTTCCTTGGTTCTTACCAAACTTTTAAATACCAGCACAAGAAAACACTTGAACTGCCAATGTTTATGAAAACATAAGAACATGATCTTTGATTTAATTTCAATGGCTTCTATACCTGTTTTTTGTAGAATAGCCTAATTTCTCAGAAAAATTTGACTAAGTTTTATAAAGTAAGCTCTATACTGTCTCATAAGTTTTTTTTAATCTCTCTGCTGTTTTTGACTATACCTCCCAACCTTTCTAAATAGCACAGGTTCTGGAGCTGAGAGAATTTCGGGGATAAGAAATCCTTTAACCTTTTACAATAAGATCTAGATGGAGAATTTCAATTTCTCATGCTCAACACTCATTATTTAATCCTGGTTTAAGAATCTGCTCTGATTTCAACTTGGTTCTAACATTCCAGTGTCACTCAAGCAGTCAGACAAATTTTCTACAAAGGGCTGACCACCAACCACATATACATATGAGGTAGGCAGGCAGATGGGGAGAAGGAGGCCTGCATGGCAGTGAACTGTGGCCATTAGGGCCTTTAGGCTATCACCTTTTGAAACCAGGAATGAAGACCAGATAAAACCATTAACCAACAACAGACTCTGAGGAAGCTGGATTCACCTTCTTCCCTTGAGCCCTTAACCCTTATCAACCTTCTATGTCCCAGAAGAAGATTCCAGAGCATTCTATTCCAAGAAGATAAAAGCCCCCTTCAAAAATCAGTCAGGGCTCACTCTCCATCTTTGGAGTAGCCCGCAGAATGTGTTACTCTCCCTTTCCCTTCTCCTTCCCCATCCTAAAAAGCCTCCATAATAAAATCTGTTTTACTTCACTATTCATCTACTCCTGAAAATTCTTTTCTGCAAGGAAGATAAGAAACCTGCTGAAACCCTGGGTAAGGACTAAGACCGACTTTCCTTTCCTGCAAAGAGTAATTCCTCACTCCAGCCTGAGTCTGTGGCTCACTGAGAAATCTCTGTGGTGGGGATCAACTCCCATGCCTAGAGATCAAGGATGGACATCGGATGTGGTTTGATGGCCACCTCGTGGGGCTGGGGGGGCTCAGACCCATGCCATGCAGGGGATCATCACAGACTTTATCAGTTCTTAGCCTGCCGAGTGGGTCACCGGCGGCATAAGAGACTGGAGGAAAAAGCAACCATCTCTCTCCCCTTCCCACCTCACATAAGCCACTCATGGGGCCCACCTATATCACATACACACATTCAGTTGATCAATAGACCAGTTCCAGTTATCTGACTCTTCAGACCAGCAGAGAGAAAAATGATGAACCAAGAAAGGAAGAGAGAGTCCCCAGGGCTGGAATAGCCCTGTGAGCCGATGGGGAAGCTTGTTTCCCTAGCCTATATCAGCTTTTATTCCCTAATTTTACGTGAAACATGAGTCCAGAAAGCACTTTGTTGGTATAAAACTGGCATACTAGATCACTTGTATCACTTGTATCACTTGTCTTCCTTTTGTTCATGGATTTACTAGAGCAGGCACTAGTAACATCTCCATAGGTGCTGTTGAGTGCTAGTGTAGCCCAAGGTCATTTTGCTTGCTCCAGGAACACTAAGAATCTCAAACCATTCTTTCAGGTCATGAGAATGAGGTCTATAATTGTTACTGGTTTTTGGCATATAAAATATGACACAGGTAGCTTGCCAGGCTCTGCCATGTGGGTGGTATACTCTTAGTAGTAGGCTTTCAGTTCATGCATTTACTGATGATCCACAATGGGAAGACATCTGGCTTTTCTTTGGGTGGAGCTCTGACGAGCTGTGGAGTCTGGATGTTGAAAATGATTGCCCTCATGGTGTAGGGATTCCTCTGGCTTCTAGTGAGGCTCTATTGGGATGGTGGGCCAGGGCTAGAATCCACCTTCCCTCCCAGGTGCCTCATGATCAGCTGAGCACGGGGAGAGCTGGTAGCAGCTCTACCAGCTCTGCTGCTACTGGCATACTAGATAATGGCCAATATTGGCATACTAGATATGGCCTAAGAAGGTGTGATGTTATCCTTTTCAGCTTTCCTAGTCCTAAATTCAGCTTTCTTAGTTCCTGATTCCAAGTTCTGAGTGCTGCCTTAGTAGCTGTTGCTAGAAAGATAGCAAAGAAAGCTTAACGTTATGGTGTCTAATCTCTGAAAATAGATGCTACTGAGGTCACTGTAAAAAAATATCCAGTAAATTAAATCAGTGCATTTACCGCTTTTAAATCAGTCAGCATTCACCATATTTCTGCCTCCTCTGGCTTGAAGATCCTATTCCGGATCTGTTAAGGAAACTACAGTTAAACCCAGAGGGTAATCAGGGTCAGTTGTCCAGAGCTCATCTGCATAGGACTGTGCAGTTGTCATCTGTCCCTTTTCTTCTGGAATGCAACAATTAGATACGATTATTTGCACATTATCCCAGGTGAACAAAAAGGCAAGGGTCAGCGCTTGAAATTCCTCTGTAAATGTTGAAGGATCTTCCCAAAAATCTCCCTAGCTGCTGCTTGCTTGGTGAGGTTACTTACTGAGAAAGACATATAACCTTTACCAAGTCTGCCTCTCCATTAGGCACTACCCTTAAGGAAAACCTCTGAACAAGCTTTAGGTGTTAGCAAGCACTGCTTCTGGTTTACCCTGCTAGGCTGGCTTCTGATGGAAAAATAGATGCCTGTTTAGGGCCTGCTGCATGCTCCTCTGCAAATATATGGGCTGTTGTACTAGCCCCTTCTACTGAGAGTTGCACTCCCAAGCTGCCTTAGGATCACAGTAGGCACAGTGGCATTCTCTGCAAGTACCATTTGCTGAGCTATTCTCTGAGAGAAGAATAGGCTCTCCTAGGTTGCTGGGCAGGAAGCCTAGAACTAAGCGGCGTCAGGACTGCTCAAGGTGATTCCAGCAGCTCCAGGTTCCAACTGGGAGCTGGCTCCAAAGATGGTGACAACAAAGTTTTTGCCAGCACCAAAGATGGTGACACCAAAGTTGCAGGGAGAAATAGTCCAGAAAGACTGAAGCCTCTGGAGCTCCAGTGTCCACACTTGGTGTGGGGTTTAATATCACAATATCATCTACAGGGTCCAATTCTGGTTCCTTATTCCCACAACATGCACACAGCAAATGAAACAGATCTTTTTTTTTTTTCCTGAATGCTGGTACAATGCTATGGCACCTTGGACTTAGAACTTCATCCCATTTCTTTTTTCTTCTCTCAAAAAGATCTAGCTGCAAGATAATGTTATAATGCAAGCTGCCATTTACTGATCATTTTTCCTTGTGTTTTAGTTTATACTCAGGCCGCATGGTGTTACAAAGATCTGTAAGACACTTCTTGTTTAGGTTGTCTAATCGAAAGCTCATGTAATGTTTTAATAGGCATCCTAAAGGGGAATCTTCGGGTATAGAAGCAGAATTTCCCATATTTCCTGAGTACAGGCAGCAACCCATGAAAAGAGACCTAAAACAGGATGGTTCCCTTAGCTTAAACTTTTCTCCAGGTCTCTTTTACTTCCTCCCGAGGGTTTCTGGCCCTTGCCTTATGTACAGTGGTTTTATTGGGTGTTCAAGTGCTGACATGACCACAGAACTGTCAGCCTAGCTATGTCAGAGCATCACAAGTATGGGCATCTCCATCAGTGATCTCTGCGTCTACCCCAAGCGTCCCTGGGACCTTTCTTTGTGTCCAATACAACCATGGCTTGCATTTAGATTTGAACTTAGTGTGCACAGATGTTTCAAGGAAACTGGCTGCTTAGATCAGAAGAGGAAAAAGTTCTGCCTTACTTAGTTTGCTTAACTTACTACATCTTCCTTTGCCTTGACTGTGCCTTTGACCTTCTGTTTTTGCAACCTTTTGGTTGGGGTTTCCTTTCCACCTTTTTCTTTCTTTCTGCCTCAAATTGCCTAGAGCTAAATCTGCTTGCAAAGTTCATTCATTAGCATTTCAATTGACCTCCCTGCTTATCTCTAGCCAGTTCTCTTGTTAGTCTGAGATAAGGCAAGAGGGGAAAAGGATTCTACCTGGGAGTTGGGCTCCTGCTTAAAATTCCAGAATCTTTTCACTACTGTGTTTTTCCTCCCATAGTGATCATAGATGGGGAGACAAACAAAGGAGGGTGCCTCTTCACAGAGACCATTCAGGTACTGTCTGGCTGGTGGAGTACTTGGCCATAGTTATTCAGCACTGTGACTTATGGCTGGTGGAGTACTTAGCCATAGGTATTCAGCACTGTGACTTATGGCTAGCATCATTCCAGTGCCACCCTAAACCATGTCCTCTTTGGAATTTACAGAGAGCCCACTCACACTTGGTAACCTTTTATGGGAACTTAAGGGTGCCAGGTCGTGGACCCACAGAACCATGTCTGAAAGCAGGCATGATTCTCATGCACACACACACTCACAGGAAGGTTATTACATTCCTCCCCCCCCCCTAGAGATTTCCAAAGGAGCACTCATTCTCAGCAGATGTTCACAGATTACCTCTTTACTTGTGGAATTCTTCACTGTAAATATCTCTTCTCTGTGTAGTCACCATCTGATAAGGGTAGGCCCTCATGGATGGCTTATGTGAAATGGGGAAGAGAAAGATGTTCATTTATTCCCTGATCCACATTTGTTGCCCTGGGACCCACTGGGAAGGCTAGGCCTTACCCAGGCTTTGCAGGTTCTTGTCTTTGCCTCTCTGAAGAATTTTAGGAGGAGACAAACAGTGAAGCAAAAACAGATTTAATTTGGAGGCTTTGAGGAAGGGAAAGGAGGAAAGAATGTGTGTTTGTGTGTGTGTGTGTGTGAGTGAGAGAGAGAGAGAGAGAGAGAGAGAGAGAGAGAGAGAGAGAGAGAGAGAGAGAGTACATATCTCAAGAGGAGATGCAGATGGCACATTTGCTGGGGTAACATATGTGCTCATCCATTTGGGCTCAAGCAACCCATGGGCTTGGGTAGCATATGTATGCACTTTCTTTGTTCAACGTGACTTTTATAGGTTTTGCCCAAGCTATCCCCCAAGTGGAACTTCTACCTAGGTTAAGTCTGTTGCAAAGCCATAGCTGTCGAGTGGGTAGTGTTGGGTGTGGTGGATGGTCTTTTGAAATTACTTTCCTGTTCTTTTATTCCTGTAGAAGCTTCTTTTGGGAGGGAGAGTCTGGCCTGCTCAGGTTAAGGTTAGTTGAGCTTTAGTTCCTGTTTCTGTAAAGTGGTCTTTTGCAGCCATTCTAGAAATATTATTGCCATGGGCCCTATCCTATCTATCTGCCTATATCAATATCACCTTCCACATTTTCTATAGCATTTTATCTATAATGATGATTTTCAGTTGTCATTTTTTTATTGAAAATTTTAGAGCACCCATATTATTTAATAGTTTTTCTTTCAGAAAGATGAGTATTTTATATATACTGGGATTATGATAGAAATAATTTCCATAAATTTAGTTATTGACTTAAATATTGTCAATTACTTTCCCAATTCTTGAATGAATGGATAGCACTGACAACAAAGTAAAATGGAAGAGGTAATTTCATGGATTTCTTATCTTCATTTCTAATAAAATTAAATTTTTGGGATAACCTAGTTTTAAAAAATATCATTGATCTTTATTTTACTTTTCTTGATCCTAATTATCTGAGTAAACTTTAATACATGAATATTTAACTAAAAGTCTATGATATTAGCCATCTTCCTGCCTGGACAAGCAAGACTCCTGGCATCTGATCACTTCTGCCTCCTATGGTGAATCCATTGACCCTGTTTTGCCTCAGGCTGACCTAAGAAACATTTTTCTAGCAGTGACTTATTCTACCTCATTCCTCCCATCTCACAGAAAAATTGTAAAGACAGAAGTGGTAGTAAGAAATCATAGAATCCCAAGGTCAATGAAAGTAAAAGTTCTCTGTAATCCACACTTGGTCTATGGTCCACAACAATCAGAAAGAGCAAAACTTAGTATAGTTTCTGAATGGAAGGAACAGAGCAACCTCACCTGAATGCCTCAGAGAGCTCCTTTAAGAAATGAGATGGTTTTGGCGTTCAGCAGGGTCACTAACAGATTTTGGGGTCCAGCAGGGTCCTCGGCTGTGTTTGGGCTGATGAATATTCCTCTGACCAATAGACAGAGGAACAAGACCACAGATCTTGAGAAGTCTAAAAGCTCTTTTCTTTCAATGTCTCCTCACTCACTCCTCACTCCACCTCACTCCACACCTCTCAAGTCTGCTAGTTATATATACCTTACAAAAAGTTGGTGGGGAAGGAAGAATGACAAGATGTAATGAACTTTAAATTCAAAACATGAAGTTTAAAAAATCTCCTCCTTCCAAACTACCAGGGGATCTCCACCTAAGATATGAATTCTGTCCTGGGACTATCAGCCCACCCAGGACAAAGGCAGAAACTTGTTGTATTGTTTTCTCCTTTCCTTAGTTAGTACACAATCATATTAATAATATTTCTAGTCATTTTGTATAAACACAGTAAGATATGCAGATGTTTATCTTCACCTGGGATTAACCTTACAAAGTGGCTATTCCTGGGTACATCTTGCAATATGTTCTAGACTACATTCCTCTGGCCAGTTTGTTTTTTTCTTTTTTCCTAGCATCCAAAAGGTCCTTAATCAGTTAGTTTCTTATCTTTGGGTCATGACAGAATTTGTTCCATGACCATACTTTTAGCTTATTATATTGATCAGGGTATTTAGTCCATCCCATGTTGAGGTCAGGGTAACTTATTCAGGGCTTGCCCTGCGATGGGACACTGATTTGGGGGTATATGGAACTAGAATCAATTTATGGGCAACTGAGATTTTAAATTAGGAAATATAAGGGATGCTCAAGAGTAACTATTTCAAAGTTAATAACTTCTATATAAAAATGCATAGCCTTAACTGTCTTTCTGTGTCTATACAAAAGACCTTTGCTCTAAGGTCTAAGAATATGTAAAGTGTATACAGAAAAAAGGAAAAACAACATTTAATTTATAATTCAAAACCCAGGGCTGGCAAATAGGGAGACAGAGGACTGTGAACAAAGGGTAATCCAACAGATAATAAACTGCAGAATTACCATCAGAGAGTAATAGATAGAATGGGAATAAAATGGGGCAGCTATGGGTCTCTGTGTTGGTCCATGATTCCTATGTTCCTCACTATTCAAGAATAAAAATATTGAGTAATAAAGATGCTCAGACTCAGAATTACAGTAGAAAAGTTTATTGGAAAGTAGAAAAGAAAGCAAATGGATCTCTTCATAAGGAGAAGAGTTTAGGAGCCTTTGTGTTATAAATAATGAAGGGAAGACATATTTGTGTAGACCATTTTAAATGAAAATTAAGCTCTTCATGTTTCTTATGGATTGACATGAATGTTATAGAGAATGCAAGGATCCTATAGAGTGGTCTGGCCTTTTACCTCAGGAATCACCCATTAGTTTACTACTCTTGTTAGCCTAAACTCTGAAGCAGAATTTTATAAAGTTTGGGCAATTGATAACTTCTCATTTGTCAGAAGAAGCCCAGAAATTTACAGAAATGCTAAAGATGTAGGATGGGGACAGTACAAATTGGGACTTCTCTCAGCAGTTGGCATATGGGAAATGTGAGGCTTTCTTTTTTATTCCTCCCCCTCAAATATGAAACTATGACAGCCATCAGAGAATGGAGCATCAAATTGATAAGTCTACTTTCTGCTGACTTTGGCGCATCTAAAAAAGGGCCCCAATGCAGTTAAGGTGTCTTAGGAAAAGAGATTGCCTGGGGGCAAGAAATACCATGCCTCGGCAGCTTGCATCTATGATTCCACATTAATCTCTATCTTTATATGATGTCCACAAGCCTAGAATGAACAAATCTGACAAGAGGGTTAAGTGTCAGGTCCTGTCAATTATGACAAGCAGAGGTCCACCACGGGACTGAGAAGGGCAGGACCAAAGTGAGTCAAGACCAAGTATTTTCCATGAAAGTCACTCCCTGAGAACACTTATCCCAGAAAGGGAAGGCCTTTGTTGGTTGAAAATTGACCTGGATTTATCTAGACTTGTTCACAAAGAAGCAAGGGTTGTTTCCAAGCATGTGCACATATGATGCGTTTACAGGATCTTGTGTAATAGTTGGTGATTTCAATATTTGGAGATCAAGGGTCAATTGTTTCCCCACTATTTTTGACACTTTTAGATTCCTTTTTTTATTCTTTTTATAGAAGAGTATGTTACAGAAACACAGCCAATAAAACAGGGGCAATGAGGTTGAGATGATAACCTTTCAGTGTCAAGTCATATAGATAATCCAGTTGGGCTTACCTCATCCATCTGAGGGCCTCTGTGGAACTCTAGTTTCAGGGTGCTATGATTTAAGACCAATATTAGAGGAACTGAAACTTAAGTTAACATAAAAAAAGTTCAGGGTTCCATTTGATTCATATGCAACATGAGTTTTGCTTTTTTTTTTTTTTTTTGCTTTTTTGGGTCATACCTGGAAATACTCAGGGTTTCTCCTGGCTCTGCACTCAGGAATTACTCCTAGTGGTGCTTGGGGGACCATATGGGATGCCAGGGATCGAACTCAGGCCGGCATGAGCCGGCGCGTAAAGGCAAACACCCTACCTGCTGGGCTATCGCTCCAGCCCTGCAACATGAGTTTTGGGGCTTATAGATCTTTCTTAATACCAAGGCTAGTTTAAGACCTGATGACAGGATTGATATATAATAAAGCTATGTCAATAATAGCATGCATTTTCGTGTACTGTAGAGGTTAATTAACAGTATAATATGAAAAAAGCTGATTGCTGTAATTCCCCACAATTTATAGCAATTCTTCATTTTTGGAAATCACTAAAATAATGGGCTGTACCTAGCCACTTGAATGTTGAAGTGGTTCATGTTTTTTGTTTTTTTTTTCCTTCAGTGAGAAATTCTGAGGCGGTACTAGAATTCCAGCAGAAAATCATTATATGTTTTAAACTTTTACCAAGGCATAACACTATGATTTCAGGCTCTCAGGACGATGTTTGAAATAACCCACTATTTACTTTTGCTACTTAGCTCTAGAAATTTAAGTTACCAAAGGTCTCAGAAAACAAATATTCCTAGATACGTTAAAATTTGGTTTACTCCCTTGCCTTCCAACAAAATTAATCTGACTTGAAAATTTTTATTAGTATGAATAACTTTAGTCAAAAAATGTTTGAAAGACCAGTTTCCTGTGTAGATAACTGAGGCTAATTCTACCCCATAAATATTGGTAAAATAAAACTTTTGTATTCAAATTTAGAAAACTGTTTTAAACTAAACCATTACTTGTTGACCCAATTTTTATTTACTATAATTATTTCAACCCACAAGATTTTCTAGGTCAAATATTCTAATAATCTAATGTACAAACAAAACAAACATGTGCTTTCAGACATAGAAAGACTTTAGTTTTTACTAAACTTTTTAGGTACTAGTGGAAGAAAACAGTTGAACCATCAATATTTATAAAACATGAGTAAACCTTCTATGATTTAAGTTTGATAGCTTTTATACATCTGTTCTTTGTAAAGCAGCCAAATTGAAATGAACTTGACCTGTAAGATAAAGGCCTCCACTTCCTCACAGAGCTCTTATCTCACTTTAGCTTTGGACTCTAGTTCTGCAGCCCTTTCTTGACAGTGCAGATTATGAAGCTCAAGTGAATTTCGGTGTTAGAAACCATTTAACTTTTTCCAATGAGAAATTAAGATTGATAATTTCAATTTCTCTATAGTCTCAACTATCAGTTTAGAAACCTTAAGCTTGGATTGGAGCAATAGCCAAGTGGGTGGGGCATTTGCCCTGTACTGGGCAAACCTGGGTTCAATCCCTACTATTCCATATGGTCCCCTGAGCACCTCCAGGAATAACTCCTGACAGTAGAGCCAGGAGTAACCCCTGAGCATCACTGGGTGTGGCCCCCAAACATAAACATTCAACTTAATCAAGTTTTAACAAAGTCCAAAAGCACCTAAACTTTTTTTAAATTGTTGCGTTTCATGTCACTCTGGCCTCTAATGTTGATATAGCTTGCCCATATCTAAGGATATATACTTCTATTTCAACCTGGCTCTAACATTCCAATGTTACTCACAGACAAACAAATGAATTGAATACAAACACAGGACTAGCCACCTCACACATACATACAAACGCATATCAGATCAATTGATTTTCTGTTTTCCTGACTCCCTAAAGATGACAGGATAACTTAGATGCTCAAGTAAGACAGGATGTGTGCATGACAAACTGAGCCTAAGTCTTCTGCTTGAAACTACTGTCTTTTTCTGACTCTCCTAATCTGCTCCAAGTCTGTTTCTTAGGGCAGCAGATAGATCTCCTCTGTTACCAAGTCAGCAAGTTAAATCAAGGCCAAGCTATTGTAAACCTAAGACAGTGAGATATTACCAATTTCAGCATTCCTAGTTCTAATATAGACATGGAGTTTATGGAAGGCAAGTAGGCAAAGGTTCATGCAATGAAAAGCTTTGGGGATGTGACTACCATGCTGCATTGAGGGGTGGAATCTGTGACTACTTGACAAGAGAAGGAAACAGGGCACAGTTCAAGAAGCTACCTTGTGGAAGTAGCCCCAGGAAGTGATGGTGACTGTGGCAAAGGTGCCCACCCATAAGGTCAGGGACTACCAGGAGCCACCTGAGAAAGGAAGCTTCTCTTGGTTACTCTATCCAATTCCCAGTGAAAAGAAAGCACGTAGTGTAGTGGACTATGAGCAAGGCCCTGCAGGAGATGCTTCCCTGTGCTCTCTGGTTTCTCTGAAAGAGGTGTGATCTCAGTAAGTGGTGTGATCTGGAAAGAAACCCTCTGTCCTTCTTGAGGGTCTCAGGATCAAATGTTTGCCCATTTTATGGATATGCTTAAGAGAGTGATTTTGTTTTTTTCTTTTTTTTTAATTTTTTAAAAACTTTTTATTATACCACCGTGAGACATACAATTACAAAGGTGTTCATAATTGGTCCTTGGTAATACAGTAATCCAGCACCCATCCCCTCCACCAGTGCCCCATTTCCACCACCAATGTACCCCACCCCCCTTTCCCCCACCCCCAGGCTGCTTCAATAGCAGGTACCCCAGTTTCCTAAGAGAGTGATTTTGAATGCACTCCCTAGGGATTATTCTAATTGAGGCAATTCCCAATTGTGAAATATGGAGGTGACTGAGACTTCAGTTAACAGAACATATGGAGCACAGCAAAAGTAGTGTTAAGAAGAAAGTTAAAAGCAATGTAGACATTCATTAGGCCAGGCAAGCAAAACAGGAAGTAACTTAACAACACAGTGTATACAACTATAAAATGACAAAGACCAGATAGTAACTTAACAACACAGTGTATACAACTATAAAATGACAAAGACCAGATAGTAACTTAACAACACAGTGTATACAACTATAAAATGACAAAGGAAACTCAAAGCAAATAGAAGGAAGAAAAATAAAACATATATTTGAAATTAATAATTGGGAATTAAAAGTAAATTTAAAAGATCAGTGAAATCAAGAGCTGGTTCTTTGAAAGAACAAACAAGTTTGAGAACATTAGCTAACTTCACTAAGGAAAGTAAGGTCCCTAATAAATCTAATCAGAAATGAACCCTAAGACTTCACAACAGATACCACAAAAATCCAAAGGATTATCATGGATTACTATGGAAATTTGTGTGCCACAAAAGTAGAGAAACTAGAATAAGTGCTAAAATTATTGGGTTTCTATAACCTTCAAAGGCTGAACCAAGAGGAAACAGAGCACTTAAAACAATCAGCATCAAGGAAATTGAAATCAGTATTAAAAAAAACTCTCCTCAAACAAAATCCCATGTAAAGATGAGTTTAATAGAAATTCTTCCAAATCTCTGAGTAAGATCTAGTTCCAATCTTTTCGGGCCCTTCCAGGAAGTTGAAGTACCAGGTATCTTCCCAAAGAGTTTCTGCACATCAGTCATTACTCTAATACCAATAGCAGACATGTAAGTCAAGAATAGAGAAAACTATAAACCCTATATCTCTGATGAACATAAATATCCATAACAAAGTATTAGTGTATTTATTCTAGGAAAAGGAATATGTATTTATTCTAGCAAAAAGGAATATGTACATGACCATGTAGTATTTATACCATATATGCAAGTCAATCATCTTAACACACCATATCAGCACAAGGAAAACTAAAATTGTGTGACCATATCAGTAAATACAGAGTAAGCATGTAAAGATCCAATAACCTTTCAAGATTAAAAAAATAAAATAAAACCACTCAATAAAATGAGAATCTAGTTAAAACATTTGCCATAAATCCACAGGAAATATTATATTCAATGTTATAAAACTGAAAGGCTTCCTTCTAAGATTAGATATAAGAAAAAACTGCTTTTTTTGTATTTTCACAACTATTATTCAATATAGAAATCCTGGCCATAGCAATTAGGCAAGAAAAAGATAATAGGGAGATACAAACAGTTAAAGAAGAAGTGAAACTGTCACTATTTGTGGATGACATGATGATGTGCTTAGAAAACCTCAATAACTGCAGAAAAAAGCTTGTAGAAACAATAAATATGTATATTAATGTGGTAGGCAACAAAACAATGTTGAAATGCATAGAAATCTATGGCATTCCTATATCCAAACAACGTAATAAATAAAATATTCTTTTCACAATTGACCCTCAAAAATCAAGTACCTGGTAATCAGTTTAACAAAAGAGATGAAAAATATAAAAGAAAAGTATGAATTATTTAAAAAAAAAAGCAAAGTAAGATACAAGTAAATAGAAACACATTCACCGTTATTTTTTGAAATGATTAACATTATCAAAATGAAAATCCCACCCAGAACTACAGGTTCAGTGTAGACCAGATAAATGCCCATAACATTTTTTAAAAGACATCAACAAAATGCAATTGAAATTCACAAGGAGTAATAAATCCTCCCGAATAGCCAAGAAGTACTAGAAAAAAAAAAGGAAACTTTTCCCCCAACTTTAAACTGTGTTATAAAGCTATAGTAATCAAGATAATGTGGAATAAAGACAGTTTCAGAATAATGAAATAAAATTAAGTGCTCAGACACAGATTCTCAGGAAGACTGTCAGAAAATCCTAGCCATAAAATACTGCACTCTTGGACTGGAGCAATAGTCCAGCAGGTAGGCTGCTGCCTTGCACGCAGCCCACCCGGGTTTGATCTCCAGCATCCCCTATGGTCCCCCAATCACTGCCAGGAGTAATTCCTGATCGAAATGCCAGGAGTATCCCCTGAGCATGGCTGGGTGTGACCCAAAAGAAAAACTGCACTCTTATATTTATCACAGCACTATTCACAAGACTCCAAATTTGGAAACTCCTCAACTGTACAAAAAATAGATCGTGGATAAAGGGACTAATATATGTACACAGTGGGATACTACTTGCTCCCAAGTCCAGCAAAGAACAAATCATGCAAGTTTTCATACAAGGAAGGAACTTGTTGAATGAAGTTAAACAGAAGTTGAACTACAGAATGATTTCTCTCATTTGTGGGATATAAAGAAGCATAATACATGAATAGCAAATGAAGAAGAGCAATAGACTCTAAGAACTGGTCTATGGGAATAAATCTTACCATGATAGTGAGACATGGAGGAGATTTTTTGAAGGTGATGGAATGGAGCTGAGGGAAGACACCCTAGAAAAATGTAGCAGGAAGGAACACTGTTGGGGGGGATGCAGTGTTGGAATGTTGAATGCATGGAACCCTGACCTTAATAGCATTGTAAAATTATGATGCATATGATGCAGGTGTTTAAAATATTTCTTTAAAATTTATTCAATTACTCTGCATATTTTATTAAAATTTTTGTTTTACATATGCTTCAGTGGCATACATACTTTGTACACTATATCATTGAGTGCTTCATTTACTAAGGCATCAAATTTATTTATAAATAATATGCCACATAAAATACTTAGTTGCCATATCACTTATACTTATCTTTATAACTTTTTTCAAAGCAGTACATTTTATTTCTTTTTATCCTGAAAATGATAAAGAAGCAGCCACATGAACACATGAAATAAAATCATAAAAATTACACTGATAATTTAAATAAGATTTTTTGGTTAAAAATTTCTTATTGCTAACTATTGTCATTAAATCTACCAGAGACCTATCTCTAATTTTAAGAAATTTTCTTTTTTTTTAATGCAAAACAAGTTTGCTTGCATGGTTATGCAGTATCAGGTGTCAGTAGGGTTGGCTACCAGAAAATTTATAACTTCAGATCAATCATTTGCATTAGTGGCAGAAAAGAAAACAACCCGTGTCAGTAGGGATTTATGATGAAGAGTTATAGTTGCAAAGGGATAGATAAGTAAGATGCTTGTGCCCATGGGGGATTTAGATCTCTACAATGAAGGGAAAAGAAGGAAGTGTTCTTGCTTGGCATTATAAATGCAATAGATTAGAAAGATAAGCATGCTATGAATTTAGATTTGACTTGATGCCTACTCAGTGTTAGCGCTTAAGTACTTGAGTTCATTTTCTCCAAAGTATGTTATCATTTTTCTCCATAACTACATGAAAAGAGGGAAATGAAGAAAATTTAAGAATACATCAGAAGAAATATAACTTTGGAGTAATTATGTTATTATTAAATAGCAAATAAAAGAGAGGAAAGAATTTTGCATGCAATAGAACTAAGAAAAAGGCAAAAAACGTCGAAGTTCATGTAATGCTATTTTTAGATTACAGTGAAGTAAAAGACTAAAAATGGAGAGAGAAATTAAAATAAAAATTGGTGCCTTCTTTAGACAGAAAAGATAGTAAAACCTATTGTCAAAGGGCCGTTCTTTATAAAAATGGTTGAGAAATCTCCATCAGTCCTAGAGCTGCAGGACACATTAAACGTGCAAGAAAGTTGAGGGCTAGAGAGAATGGATCTATATAATCAGGGAGCAATATTTCTTGAAAAAACAAAGTTAATGTATGTGCTAATTATATTTGCAGAAAAATGCATAAGATGCATTTAGAAAGAAAATTAGAATATTTGTCCAAGAAATTCTAAAGAAATAAAATAAAGGAAGAAAAATTTTTCCTTTGAGATTAAAGAATGCTATAAAAGTGTTTCAGGAAAAATAACAAAGACAGCATGCTCTATTTGCCTTGAAATCCTGAAATGACAATCAGAAAGTCATGTTTGCTTTGTGCTGCAGACACTTCAAATCATTTAGGTTTGCTAAAAGTTGGCATAATCTATGGTTCTATTGTGGATATTCCATATAATTTAGAATTTTTTAAAAAAATTTTTTAAAGTTATAAAAAATAGGATAATAACAAAACCAACTATACTCACATTCTAAAATCTATTGCATGTTTATCCAATATTTTATATGATCAGTCTAGGTGATACTGGTTACACGGTTTCTTTTATAGGTTTATTTGTTTTATTTGTTTTGCTGTTGTTGTTTTGTTTTGGGGGTCCCCCCCGCCTACCTGTGCTAAGGGCTTACTCCAGGCTCTGTGCCCAGGGGACACTTCTGATGGGATTCAGGGAATAAAGAAGAGTGGCAGGGTGGTGGTGGAGGGGGGTGGAGAAACAACACCCCAACAACCAAAAACCAAAAAAAACAAAAACTAATAAATAAATTTATTTTTATTCTTCTTAAAAAAAAAAAAGGAAAAAAAAAAAAAAAAAAAAAAAAAAAAAATAAAAAAAAAAAAAAGTGGCAGGGGTGGATCAAACCCTAACCATTAGCATACAAGGCAACTGACCTGCTTGCTGTATTATCTCTCTAACCAGTTTATTTGTTTTCCTATCGTGGATAGTCATATGTAGAATAAAAATGTGACATCTACATATTGATAATTAACAAAGGAATGGTTTAAGATATTATTAAAAATACAAAAAATTAAAAAAAAAATATTCAGTGTTCGGAATAGTTTATGTACTTCATTTATATTGAATAACCAAGCAAATTCCATTACTGTTATCTTGATGATCTGTTTTGTTTTGTTTTTCCTGTGGTAACACCTCAGGAGTGCTCAGAGATCACTCCTGACTCTGTGTTCATGGATCATTCCTGACTTTGATAAAAGGATCATATGTGATACTGGGGATCAAACCGGGTCAGCTGCATGCAGGACAATTGCTTTACTGTTGCTCCACCTACTTACCCAGTTTGATGAATTTTGACAAGTTAAAATAAAACTGTATTATTCCCTTTCCATGAGAATTGCTATTTTTTGGGAAATTATCAAAAAAATGTTTAGCTCACTCAAATCTGAAGTTTTGTTTTATGGATATTTATCACAAAACAAGGAAGTAAAACAGAAAAAGAAATAAAGTACACATTCATACACACACAAATCCCCCAAACTTCAGTGGGCTAGATTGCTGGAAATAGTTGAAGACTAATGTCATATTTTTCACATTAAAAATGAATTTATTGAGCCTGTGGAACACTAATGCTTATCTAATTGAAAGATATTAATGAGGTAGCATAGAATTTTCTCAGGGAAATACATATATTATTTGCTTACGAAAGGCTGGCATACTCAAATATTCTATAGGATGTGAATGCCTTGGAGTAGGAAGTCAAAAGCTGGGGAAAATCTCATATTATTTAAGCAGCATCTGATTCTTTTTGAGAGTCTAACAAAAAGTTTATATATCACACATGATTTTATCTTTGATAAGGCTCAATTTTTTAATTTGAAAACAATTTTCTACTAGGAGAAAAGTTTAGTTTTACAACTCCTACAAATACACAGTTATTTTTTTTTCTAAAATTATTGTTTATAAATAGATCTATTCTCATAGCTTAACTTTTCAGTTTAGGCTGCTATAACCCAATTAATATTTTATAAGATTTTTCTAAATATCTCCTTAGCTTGATAATCAAGTTAAGATAAAAAAAAATCAGATAAAAAAAACTCAGGCAACAGTTTGGTCAACCTTTGCCCTTCTACATAAGGATACTTTGTCCTGTGTGTTCAATAACATTTCATCAATCTACAGCTCTCATTGACATCATCCTGTGAGTCTTCAGGCACCAGTTGATACTCTCTCTCAGATATTTTAGAGTTTTCACTCTACATTACTTTCCAGTTTACATGTTGCCTGCTGGCAAACTAAACATAGCATATTTTAGGACTTTTTCTCAAAGATCATTTCAGTTCATACGTTGCTAAATAATTGACTTAATAACACACTACCCCCTAAATATAGCAGATTCAAACAATCACAATTTTTCTCACAGGTTGCAAAGTTAGCAGTCTCTGCATCTTGTGACCAGAGGGCTAGATTGACATGGTCTTGGAGGATCCTTTCATTCTCAATTTAGCATATAGATTACTGCTAAGAGGTGAATCGGAATATGGACCAGAGCACTTGGTACTTCTCTCTCTCTGAGCTTTCTTCATGAACTTACTGAATCTTCACAACAGTTGATTTGCTTTGGAGCCAATCTTCCTTTAAGGAAGAGACAATGCAAGGAAATTAGGTAGGAATAGCACCACCTTTCACAACCTGTGCTTGGAAATCACACAATGTCACTTCTAGTATGGTCAACAACTGTTCCAATCAAGAAGAGGCAACCTAGATCATGCATCTTAGTGAAAAGTGTCTCAAAGTGATAATATATTTTTTTAAAAAATCAGACTGACCTATCCAGTGATTGTCTCTTTGTGGGTAATACAATTTGTCAAGATTCCTAATGAAAATAAAAATTCACTATTGACATTATTAAATTTGCTAGCAGACAGCAGACCATATAATGGGAGCAATTTGCGTATGACTATCTGCAGCATGTGAAGGTGTATGTATGTATGTATGTATGTATGTGCTATTTCATGTTTAATTTGGTTTTTGGATATGCTTCTTTTGTAGAGTGTGCACTAAAACAGACATTATCGAAACTATAATTCATGTGTTCCTATGGAAACAATTTTAAAGAAAGTGGGTGAGCATTGAGAGGAATATTCTCATACGGGTGGTACAGATAGAGAAATGTGAAAGGAGGAATAGAGAGAGACAAAAGAGAGAAAGGGGAGAGAGAGAAAGAGAGAGAGAGAGAGAGAGAGAAAGAGATGTGCTCATGGTTTTCTCCAGAGTGGAAAAAAAATTAAGGCTGAAATATGTTGTATGAGAAAATTAGAAAAGCAGTACAAGAGAATGCCAAAGTGTTGGACTCTGAGCTGCTAGCCTTAGGGTCCAGCATTTTCGAACCACAAGTCCCTAAGGGCAGGACCAAAAAAATGGGCCCTGCTAAGGTTACACCCCAAACATCTGTGTTTATCTGAGCTAGGTGAGGCAGAATGTTCCTGGTCTTCTGACCTCTGATCACAGGGATATGTAAATCAATGATTGTTATCTTGCAAATGTTACCTTGCAAATGCTAAATCTGTGCTTGTTATTTGTTCCAAAGATTGTTATCTCTTTGGCCCAGACACTTGCAATTGCCCTGTGATGTGTGCTTGTACCCCTCCGCCCAAATATTGTATAAAAGGCTTAACCTCTGTCCAGTAAAACCAAGTGCTGCTATCTTGAAGGCTTAAACTATGTCCAGTAAATCGAGTGCTGCTATCCAGAACTCCCTGCAGCATAGGTGTCATTCTTTCTGTCTTTCCTTTCTCAGCAGTAGCAGCTGCAAGGCAGAGTTTCTCCCAAGTCCATCCCCTCCCTTTTTCCACAGGAATGAAGTTCAGCAAGATCTATGTCTTCCTCATTTGTCAGTCTGCTGGCAAGGCCCCCCCCCCCACACACACATACTAAAGGAAATAAATTTGTATTAGGTAACAATCTTAGCTCCTAAAGAGCTGAATAAATTAAATATGGCTGAGACATTAGTTGAGGGACAATGTCTATCACCTACATGTAAAATCTAATGAACCTTAGGAAAGTTTGAGAACGTGCACATCTTTCTTCAGCTAAGGCATGGCCCAGCCCCAGCTATCTTAGCTACCACGTTAATAGCACCAGCCAAGGCTTCTTTAGATAGATTTAAAGGTTGAGAACTTATCTGGTTGCAACAGTAATGGAATAAAGGAATATAGTGTATGTCACATATATGTGCTAAGAGTTGACAGAAATTCTTTGTGACTACCATGTGTATATGTCCCTATAGGGGGTTGTTCCGGAAATAATACCAATATAATTTTGCCAGTATAATTTCTAAGGAAAGACTTGTTTTGACATTCAACAATTAAATCAAGAGCCTCAAGTCATTGAAATGTCAACATAAAAATTATGTGATATTGCTTTACATTCTTTATGGAGTGGTCAGAAAGCAGTTTTCACAGCTACCTTAAAGTTAAATGCTGTAGTAAGTAAAGAGATATATAAAGGGATATACATGTCAACCTTTCAGTATCTGTATTGGAAACCATAATGCCCAAAAAGGCATGCATGCAGCGAGAGAGAGAGAGAGAGAGGAGAGAGAGAGAGAGAGAGAGAGAGAGAGAGAGAGAGAGAGAGAGAGAGAGAGAGAGAGAGAGAGAGAGAAAAGAAAATTTATAGCGGTAGGGAGACATAAGTAGAGACAGTGGTGGTGGGACATTTACACCGGTGAATGAATTGGTGTAAAAAAAAAAAAGTTCATTTCTGTGCCTAGCCTTCCTCCAGGAGTTAGATTACCCAAGTATCTATCTCTGCATGTTTAAAGAGTATGAGTTTCAGTATTACACTGAGCATCTCTGTAAACAATAATAGAAAAATGGGACTCTATATTTTCATGTTATTTTCTGGTGAAGATTTAAGGTGATATAATTGTGGAGAGAAAGTATATGAAAGGCATATGAAAGCTTGCAACTTGCTGTGTATGTATGCTCTTCTGTCTTATGTGCTTTAGTAGGAAGTTGGGAAACTAACACCATTTAATTGGAAAGAAGCATCTAATGTTATTAATCAAAGATGAAATGCTATTTTTTCTTATATTTGAAAAGCTGATTTTCTATGAATGTTCATATGAAACAATTACTAACATACTATATGAATGAAGAATTATAGAACGTCTGTGTTAGTGGTTCTATGAACTCTGCTTTACATTATTATTATTCCATTAGTTCTTTGCTCTCAGTTAAGAGCTAGGATTTCAATAACTCCAATATTATCTCATATATAAACCTCTGTACTGTTAACACACTGAAACAAGTATATTAGTATAAGACACAAAAAGACACTTAGAGTGTGGTAACCTCAAGACAGAGATATTCACGGTGACAAGTCTCTGTAAAAGATCTTGATTCTTAGGAGTTATAATTTTACTGTGAACAAGACAAGACCAGCAAAGTATTAAATCACATTCTATATACAAGCTCTCAACAGGCATTCATGAAAGATAAATAGGGAACACTTCAGAGAATCTAAACTAGCTATCTAAAATCTGTACTTTTAAAGAAATCATCACTAAGAAAGACACACCTCATCACCTCTCAACTTTACCATTACTAGGACTTGGAAATTTTTGAATGATCACACTTTTTAACTATTTTCTCTATGAATCCTGACTTTCCTCCTCCTATCCGCAAGACTATTTTTAGCTAATCTTTCAATATGCATATCAAAGTTAACTCCACAAAGAATCTTTGCCTGATTTTTTTCTGCACTACCTCCCCATCATAAACATGCTTTGGCATGTATACTTCCTTTGACTACAAGTTGTAGTAGATGCTCGTCCCCATTTTCATTGTTGATTTCCCTTTCCTGTAATGTTATCTTGTCCTACAACCCAAACAAATCCTCAGTGACTAAATCATTTAGTCTGTTAAGTATTAGTAATATTAGTTTATATTCTTCTGTTCTATATATTTGTATAACAACTGACACTAAGAAAAAAAGGGTGCATAATCACTCTCCTATAAAAGACTCAGTAGACACTAAGTAAATTAATATATGTGATACAATTATCTTATTTCTTTTAATGATTCTTCTACATGTATATTTGAAGATAAATGCTGAGAAAAAAGCTTTTTAACTCTTCAGTTAATGTATTAAGAAGAAAGAGACAGAGTTAATAACTGATTCAGAGAAAGCAAAAATACACTAGTATGTTTGCCTTTGTCTTTCTCTTCAAGAATGACTGGCAAGCAGGAGGGTGTACTATGATGAAGAGAATGCATGAAGACAGCAGGTAAGAATTGATATTTTCAACTAAATTCCATTCTGAAGACTGCATGAATTTTATCCTATAAAACTGAAATAAGTGGAACCAGAGCAATAACAGAACATGTAGGGCATTTGACTTGCAAGCAGCAGGCCCGGGTTTAATCCCCAGCATCCCATATGGTTTCCTGAGCACCACTAGGAGTAATTGCTTATTGCAGAGCATTGGCAGGTGTGACCCCAAAAGCAAAAAATTAGACAGAAGACAGACAGACAGACAGACAGGCAGGCAGGCAGGCAGGCAGGCAGACAGACAGACAGACAGACAGACAGACAGGCAGGCGGGCCGGCAGGAGGGACAGACAGACAGACAGACAGATAGACAGACAGACAGACAGACAGACAGACAGACAGATAGATAGATAGATAGATAGATAGATAGATAGATAGATAGATAGATAGATAGATAGATAGATAGATAGATAGATAGATAGATAGATAGATAACTGAAAATTAAATTGTGGAATTTACAAGTAAATAAGTGGCCTTATCCTTTTCATTGATGAGATTCCAGAAAGTATTTTAAAATGATTGCTTAAAATTGAGATGATGAAGTGATGCTGATTATTAGCTTGTAAAGATTAAAGTAGAAAAACTATTTTAAGCAAACGTTTTCTATATTCTTTAGAAATTATCATAGCATCAATTATGAAGAACTAACTACAGTAAAAAGAAAATCTGTGAATGTAGAAATTAAAGTTGGTTCAATCTCTTAATATTTCCTTAGTATATAAGAACATTTCGATTGAACTGCTTTTGTAAGTAGATTCATAACTGGTCAAGACATATGATCGCATAAGTTATATAATATCTTATTATAACCACAAAGAGACAGGTGACTGTCATAAAACATAAACCACATAAACCTTTTTCGGGTATTGGGGTTTGGGGATTTCCCAGTGTTGGTTAGGGTTTACTCCTAAATCTGCTCTCAGAAATCATTTCTGGAACCTGGGGCGACCAGCCATAGCATGCAGTCTCAAACCCGGCTGGGGAAGCTGGAACTCCGCCTCCCCCCTGGCTCAGCTGACCATGGGGCTCCCAAGAAGACCTCTGGGGGTCCCGGAAGCAGCTGGATGAGACTCGCCCACCACACTAGCTGCCACCTTCGCTGTCCAGATGCTGACCATGAGGCCCCTAAGACGCCGTGGCTGCAACCAAACTAGTGGAAACAGTTTTGTCCTTTAATGTACTGCATTCTAAGATGTGTAGGAAAGTTAGGAGGGAGGGAGAGATGGAGAGGAGAGAAAAGACACACAGAACCCACCAAGTAGTTGAGGTGTGGGAGGGGGTGGGAGCTGGGGACATTGGTGATGGGAGATGGGTTCGGTGGAGGGATGGGTGTTGAAACACTGTGGAACCAAACCTCTACATGAGCATTTTGCAATTTATGTCTAAAAGTGGTGTAATAAAAATTTGGGAAAAGAACAAAAAAAGAAATCATTTCTGGTGGCCTTGAGGAACCAGATAGGTACTGAGAACCAACCCTAATCCTGTGATATGTAAAAGTAAATGCCCTACTGACTATACTATTTCTACAGCCCCAACTGTGCTATTTTATGTGCTTGAAAACATCAAAAATGCATATAAAAAGGATAAAAATCTCAAATTTGTTGATCAAAAATTGTAGGCATACTGGGGTTATTACAAAAAAAAAATTGAAAAAATGTCAAATATTTGAAAAAATTGTCCAAAACTAGTTAAAAGTAATTTTAAAATATATAAATTAAATATTGACCCCATAAAAGAAGATAGAATCTGGTTACACTTCACCTGGGCAATTCTAGAATGTCATAGGAATTACAGGGGAACACTTATTCCCCTTTATTCTTGTTTCTATTTGGAAGGATCTAACTGGAGGTCTGAGTTGATCTTTGCTTCTAAGTTTCTGTCTTTGAAGAAAGAGGATTCTGCTAGGACTGTTTGGTAACATTCTTTTGTCTTTATTTCTCTCCCAACTCCCTGATTGGGTAGAACTATTCAATGATAAATTTATAGTTGTGCTTCTACCTCAGATCAGTTTAAAGCAGCAATCCTGAGAAAATATATAGCTCCTTTATATATATTTATATATATACATACATATATATTGTATACATATATATATAGTATATATATATATATATATATATATGTATATATATATTTCTCCCTATAGGGACAAACTTTTCTCCAATAATCTTCACAGAATCCATACTGTAGGGTCACCAATTTGAGAAACTGCATTTACTGGACCATTAAGTCATGTCTTCCTATCTAACTCCTGAAAGCAGCTAACAACATGATCTCCTATCTGATTCATTTCATTTCACAAGTGGTCCCGATACTCAAGAGTGGACACATAGTCAATGTCCATTGATTATTAAATGAAAAACCAAGGGCTTAAAAAAAAAGACCATACGACTATTTCAGATAGGTGGTGATTGTAGCACTGCTTGTTTATTTTTATTGTTTACTCATATTCCATTCTCACATTAGAGGCATTTTGCAAATGTTCTCTGATACCAGTGAGCAAATTAAAAGCCCTTGTACAAGTTCTGCTTGTATATTGCCCAAAAGCTTTTGGAATCATTTTAGCATTTGGGATAGAAATATACAATTTAAAAACTTTAGTTCTTTTTTTTTTTTTTTTTTGGTCTGAGGAAAGTCAGATTATTCTAACTTTTTTTTTTTTTTTTGCAGAGAAAAATTCAGTCTCTGTAGTGCCATATTCATGTGTGGTAGCACTTTGTAATTTGGATTAAAAATGTGTGCAGATTCACTGTTCACTATTAATGGAGTTTCTGATTTCAAGACAGTGATTCTAAATCTTACTGTGCTAAGCACAACTAAATCCCATTGAACTTATGTTTAAAATTTCCAGGGAAATTTCCAGTCATTTCTTAGTGGGTGAGGCTGGCAGCTTGTCCTTATTATCTCATTAAAATATTTAATATTTTTAAAAAATTAGCCCTTATTCATGTTTTACTTATTCAAGATTTCATAAGTGTAGATTTCACAATATTACTGAGCCTTCTAAAAAATTTTTCACGGCAGTATAAGTCAGATTGCTTCTTGGTTCAGTCCTATCTAATCAGAGATTGTGTTTTTCAGATCTCAAATCAGTCTCTATTTGCTAGTGGTGGCATCTTGTTTTCTTTCCAACTTTGTTTCCCTGAGCACCTTTCCATGATTCCATGCTGTGGGTATAGGAGGTTAAGTTTTTTTTTTCTAGAGATGAATGGGTGACAGAGACTAACAGATGAGTCCTCTCTACCATCCTTGGGAACTGGCTTCATTTTGCAGATATCTTTCCTACCAGTAAAAGCTGAGTTCTATAGCTAAGAATTATGACCAAGATTTTTTCCTTTGCAGCTCCTTTCTTGCAGCTCAAGGAATAAAATATAATTTAGATAATATTAGTATTTTTGGTATAGGTGAATATATATGCAAAGACATGAAAATTAAATAATGAATATAGAACTAAAATGAAATTTATGTGCAGATGTATTTTTATTATATATATATATAGAGAGAGAGAGAGTGACTCATAAAAGTAACTTAATATTTTACACTGGGTGAATTTATAATAGATATTTAAACTATCAATTATGTGAAGTCATGGAAACACAAACAATTGGTGACTCTATAAATTGTTCATAGTCATTAGAGAGAATGTACATATTAAAAATGTCAAAGATTGAAAATCAATATGATCTAGTTATCCCACTTGTGGATACTTACTTGAAAAAATACAAAACAATAATTGAAATATGTTGCAGGACTCCTAAGGGCCGCTGCATCTGCTCTGGATTGCCTCCTGCAAATCACTTCGGAGATAAGGGGTAGTCTAAATGTGGCAGTTTATCTGACCATGTATGCTGTACTAGCTGGTATAAATATTCTCCCATGCTACCACAATCATCGTGGGACTAGCTAGATCTTACCAGCATATTAGCCTGGCCACGCAGGACCCCTGGGTAATTAGACCAGAGAGAAATGCTGTTTGCTTCCCAAGCAAACAAGCATGGCTCCCTGATATACTCAAAGGCAACTAAAATACAAAACTACAATGAAGTAGAAGAGACTTGTGAAGGCTTGGAGAAATATTTAACTGGCATTAGTATTAGTCTTTGGTACAGAGACATGCCATCTCAGAAACCCCCTTCTCTACCCTATAAAGGCATTTCCAGGCAGATCTTGGCTCAAAACATTAGCATACTAAAGGGCCTAGGTGAGGTGCAGGGAGGGATTACCTAAGGGCATTTGACCCTCCCTGCTTTCCATAACAGTGGGAGGAAGGTCTGAGTTGCAGGGGTATAAACTAGCCAGTTTCCCTCTCTCGCGCTTCTTTGTGGGCTCTCCCTTTGTGAGCGCTCACCCTTCTTGGAAGTCTTGTCCTCTCTCTCCTTTTTACAAAGCCTTTACACGTGGTGGCCGCCGCCTTGGCCTACACGTGGCTGGGGTTCTATCCTGGAATCCTAAGCACCGGGCTTTTCCTTTTGCTGATTTGTATGCCTGAACTTGTGATAAGTAAAGCCTTTTAAAACTGCATCAGATTCCTGAGTTTCCATCCATTTCTCGCCGGCTCGGAGGTAGAAGGGAACTTGCTTCCTGGCACTGTCGGGACCCCGGCGGAGCCCCGACATTGGGGGTGCTCCCCCGGGTCCCTGACAGAAATATATTTGTTTCTCCATGTTCACTTTAGATTTATTCATAATAGTCAAGAGTTGAGAATAGCCTAAATGACCAATAAAAATAACTGGAGAGGGGCTGGATTCATAGTACATAAGTAAGGCACTTGTCTAGCAAGCAGTAACCCAAGTAAGATACCTTGCACCTCAGATGGTCCAATTCTATCAGTAATAATTCCTGATACAGGAGTATGCTTTTAAACAGGTATAATATAAAAATAAGATGAAAACTAAAGAAGAGAATATGTGGCAAATAAGTATAATGAATTATTTCTCTGCTGTAAAAATAAATTTTGCCATTTTTCAACAAAACTAATTAATATAGTGGGAACTCTATACAATGTTGAAAATAATGTAGAGAAAGACAAATGCCATACAACTTCATCAACTTGTATAAAATAAAGAACAAAATACTAGTGAACAGGGAAAAAACTAGATCAAACTTTTAGGGCATAAAGAAGAACAAAATAGTGCTTCCCCAGATGGAAGGGGGTAAGGAGAAGAAACAAGTAAAACAGGTGAGTTTTTTGGTGGAAGGGAAATTTGACATTTTATGGCTGACATAGATTTTATAGGACTATACACTTGAAGACAATACAATTTTATAAACCAATTTCCTTCAACAAAATTTTTTGAAGACATTAAATATGCTTATTTATAAAATCCTGCACGGCAGAGCCTGGCAAGCTACCTGTGTCATATTTGACATGCCAAAACCCAGTAACAATTATAGACCTCATTCCTATGACCTGAACAAATGGTGTGAGGCTCTTTATGATCATGGAGCAAGCAGATGCTGTGGGCTACACTAGCAGGCAACAGGAAGTATGGAGATGTTTCTGGTTTCTATTGAGCAAATCGATGAACAACAGGAAGACAAGTGATATAAGTGAAGTGATATTTATAATAGAGTTAACTATATTTTTGCTAATTATATTTTTGTTTGGGGTTTGCCTCTCATGTAGCATTAATTCAAATATTTGTTTCTCAGAAGAACATTTTGACTTGAAGATGAAGAATAGATAGAGGAAATGGCTTCAATTCAAGTAAGTGCTATAATGTGACACAAGACTTAAGGAATTAGAGGGTTACAGTTTTACAGGATGATTAATTTCAGTAAAACTTTAGAAGGACATCAAAGTTTTCTGCATATAAAATCAGTACGATGGGGCCGGAGTGATAGCTCAGCAGGTAGGGCGCTTGCAGGGGTTCGATCCCCGGCATCCCATATGGTCCCCTGAGCACCGCCAGGACTGATTCCTGAGTGCAGAGCCAGGAGTGACCCCTGAGCATCGCCGGGTGTGACCCAAAAAGCAAAAAAAAAAATCAGTACATGCTTCTGAATTACTGAGTATTGATCACTAGATATGTAGGTAATAGTGACTAGATATCATTATAAGTGACTAGATATCATTATACAGGGATGTAATCAAAGAGATAACTCTGTTAAGAGACTGCCATCAGAAAAATCTTTGGAGAACTTTGGAAAATGGGTTTTGATATACAAGCAAAACAAGTGAGTTAGAACCAGGTGTCAATACACATCTCAGTTGCTTTCCAACTTTCATTTGAATCCAGAATTGAAATGAACTGGGTAAGCATCCAGGAATTCCTTCATGATAGCTGATGTTTTCAATTTTTCCTTCTATTAATCTTCCCTACTGATGAAATTTTTGATATCTTTTAAATGTAGCTACTTTTCTGTGTTGTGGGTGCCTAATTGCTTTTACAGTTAACTCATATTCACAACATCAAAACTTTGAATTTAGTGATTTTAATTCATTATTATTTTATATTAATGGATTATTTTAAGTGAAATAAAGAAATAAGGTGATATTTTATAGAGTGATGGAAGATGACCAAGTTAGAGAGAAATCATGAAAGATCTATTGATCATATGATATTATAGTTAAGTGTTGAAAGATGAGATGCAGTTGACCAAACACTTTGCTGTTCATAGAGTATTTAGGCAAAGGGAGGACCAAAGTTTATGAGTTCAGAAATTGAAGAAAATAAATACATGATCCTAATGTGCAGGTACACAGTGAGCACGGGAAAATGCTGAAAGATATTCAAAATGCTGAAAGTAGAAGTTCATCCCTGGGGTAATGGGAAAATCATTTGTGTCTTATTCAAGGTCATTGTGGAAAAACTGTTTCCTCCTTCACATCTCTTGCCATATGATAATTTTTGTGGTAGTAATCCAAGCTTGATGACACCTTTACTTTTAGTCACCTGATGCAATGAATAGCATATGTAGCTTAAAGTCGAAGTCTTTTATTATTCACCTTACTGCATTTTACGGCAACACCTAAAACAACTCTAGTATCTGCTTAAAACAAGTACTCAGAAGGACTGTGAAAATCCTAAGGGACATGAAGCAAGATTTTTTTGTGGTCATTAAAAGTGTTTGAAGTGTCACTAGTTTTAGCCAAAGGATTATAGCAATTAACATAATATATTGTTGTTATTTAACTGATACATCTTTATCTTCTTGGCTTATACCCAGCAATGCTCAAGGGTTACTCCTGGCTATGCTCTCAAGAATTACTCCTGGTGGTGCTAGGGGCACTATATGGAATGCCAGAGATAGAACATGGATCGGTCACCACATGCAAGGCAAATCTGTACTATCACAGTGGCCCAAATTAATACATTTTTCCAGTATTAAAACCCCATTAATACTTTTAATTTGCTTTTAAAAATATATTGAGTTTATTACATTGACTTTAAATGAATGTATACATCCAATGACTAAGTTATTGAGAATTAATTTCTCCATATAGGTATATAAGTCTAATACATTATCACCTCTCATTACTCTTTTATTTTTTTTTTTTGGGTCACAACAATGCTCAGGGATAGGGCACTACACACAGGAATTATTCCTGGCTGTGCTTTGGGGGACCATATGGGATGCTGGGGATCAAACAAGGGTCAGCTGCATGCAAGGCAAATGCACCTTCACCCCTCATTACTCTTTTATTTATTGGCTTACTCTTGAGTATTTTGAATGGAACTATGCCATGGGATTGTTTCTGAAAGAAGAGTCATTTTAAAATGGAATTTAGAATCAGATGAACAAGGTTAGGAGAATCTCTTTCAGTCCATTAATAACTTGACAGCTAAGGGAACATCATTTAAATAACTCAAAAGTGAGATTCCTTAATTAGAAATTAGTAATTGCAGCTATACTTCCTCTAATATTGTGATAATTAATGCATTGTATGTGCATAGCCTTTAGAAAGTGATACTTTTAAGAAATATTTGGTAGCACCAAATTAATGTAAACTATTATTTTCAAAATAAATTTACCTTGTTTAAGATAAGACCTATAATTCACATTTAAAATAATATTTAAATGCAAAATATAAACATTTAAACCAACAAATACTAAAACTGCTATAATATCAAAGATAATATCAGTTAGGTAATACTGCACTCATTCATTTACACCATACCAAAATGACTTACAGGAAAACTTTGTATCCATTTTTGTAAAAAAAAGATCCATTTTTGTAAGAAGCTTTGCTTCAGAGTTTTCTGATAATATTCCTTTTGGCCTGAGAACTAGATAGTTGATTTCTGTATGAAACTGAATATTTTCTGAAAGTTAGGGCTAAATTAGTTGGGTTATTTTTGCATGGTGAAAGCGTGAAAACAAAACACCTTTTTTTTGCTAAAATATTATCTGGTCCTAGTTTCAGCCCAGAGGATTGAAAATACTATAAAATTAAACTTTCAAATGTGGGAAGGAAATTCTATAATATTTGTTAATTCAAGCCCCAAAATGTTCAAGTTATTTTTGCTTCAAAATCTGGAACAGAATATGCACTTAACAATTTATTTCAATCCATACTGTTAGAAGCTTGCCCTGCCTATCTGTTCAGATTTGGAGGTACATTTGAAGTCCTTTTCTTTTCTTTTAGAAAAATTTGAATAAAGTGGTAAAAAAGAGCAAGTCAAAAACTGTTGTCTTTTAACATTGTAAAACAAAGCAGAAAATTTGTCAGGAAACAATAAATTATCTACATTTTAAACCAGAACATCTTATCATGTGTCATCATTGTTCAAGGTAAAGATCCAAATGATTAGTGACATTGTCCAGGAAAGAAAATACAAGCACACTTAACTGCATTTTATTATAGAATGCCCTTAAGTAATAATCTGAGCTCAAATAGTGTTAGCTTGGATTCTCTATAGAACAATAGAAGTCTAAAGTGCTTTCATATCAGGTGGGATGATAAAGCATTAGTGCTACAGGATGCTGGCTAAGACATGCTGCAGAGAGTGGTACCATTGCTTTCCTGGGTTTGGAGATTTGCCAGATTGACCTTTTGGATTTTCACATTAAAGGGAAATCTTTTCCATATGCCTACATGGACTAACACTGAGTAATTGTGTTAATGTGACTTGACTTGCTCTACTTTTCTTTTTCCTTTTTAGCGTCTTAAATTTTAGTAGAACAAGAATTTAGCATACATCTTGCATTTGATTAGATCACATTTTATATATTTTATGCATTTTAATCCAAGTTTGGCTCCGTGAACCTTACCATCTGTCTGGAGTTGTCATTGCATTTTATTTTTAATTTTAATTTACCCCATTATATTTTTTTTTTCTAAAAGTGGTTTTACTTTTGACAGCGTCCTCACCTAGTGTCTTCTCTTCTTTCCATTCTTACAATACAGTCACAGAAACCTTTCAAATTTTAAATATGCTATCAAGTCATTTCCATTTTCTTTGTTTGTCTGAACAATTTTATTAAGCTTATAAGACCAGGAATCATCAGCATGCCACAAATCTTGAAACTTTCTCGTTAAATTCCATGGACTGATATTACTTCCAGTTTCCCTTGCCATACTATAACTTGTCTTTGAATCATCTGTATTTGTTCCCTTTTGACCACATAAATACACAATTTCAGAGATTAAGCAAAATTGTATAAAGTCACACAGGGATTAATATTCTCCTTGCTAGATAGTAAGTTCCAAGATAAAATACACATCATCTACCTATTTCATTAAATATGCCACATAAACAGCATTCCCTTGTTATGATTATGGATTCTATGTCAAATTTACTTTGTACAAAGTATGTTTTGTGGACATTATGCAA
Organism: Cryptotis parvus; assembly: GCA_021461705.1. Classification (NCBI taxonomy): domain Eukaryota; kingdom Metazoa; phylum Chordata; class Mammalia; order Eulipotyphla; family Soricidae; genus Cryptotis; species Cryptotis parvus. Next base: position 50,928 of record JAJIBD010022284.1, on the reverse strand, counting down.
TGGTTTTAAATTTTTGCCAGTATTGCTTAAAAAATAGTGGCAACAATTTTGTGGTGGCAATGATTATTTGGTTAAATACTAAAATCTAGTACCTGGAACATATTAATGACTCCATATGCATTTAGATGGATAGGTAAGAAAAATCCAAACTGAAATGCTGTACATCAATCACTATTTTAAATGTACTAAATATGTAGAATGTTAAAAATAGTATATATTTATATGCACACATAATTGAAGTTAAAATTATACATATGCTATGAATAGTTTATTCTGTAGGTATAAACCACTGTGCGGTGTTATTTTTGTGTGTTTTAGTGGGTGATAAAAACAAAAAAGCAATCTTAAATCATAAATTGTACTTTGTCATTTATTTAGACATTTCTATCTGAGCTTCAATCATTTATGATAATGTACTATTCATCTAAAATAAATAGTTAGAGATCTAAAAAATCAATACTCCTATTAGAATTGTATGTGTATGTGTACATAAATCTACAAAATTGCACAAATTTAAGTTTGAGAACCAAATACCCCATAAAAATGCCTCTAGGAATCAGTAATTTAATGAAATACAATTTAGAGATCTTCTAAATCCAAACTGATGATAATAGTAGTATTCATTGGTTAAGTACAGTGGGAAACTTTCCTATGTATTCCTGTTAACAAAGACTTTTGTCAGCCACCAGTTTTTTTCTCTGATAGAAAAGTCATAATGTCAAAGCAAAATAACTTGACTTAAAGTCATCAGAAGGGTCTCACTTTTAATAATATACCATCTTCTAGGAATCAAGTGGAGGCATCATTCCATTGATAGGCTTCTAATATCATTTCTGCCTCTATGATACCATTCTTTGAGTTTGTAGCCCAATACTTTAAGGTACATTAGACAATTCTGTCTCTATGATACCATTCCTTGAGTCTGTAGCCCAATACTTTAAAGTTCATTCACTATTTTCCTGTTGGTCATCTATTGTGTCAAGCTGGCACCAGTAATATCTCCATATGTCCTGTCTCATGCTAGTAGGGCCCAAGGGCATCTGCTTGCTCCAGCAACATAAAGATCCTCAAACAATTATATTAGGTCATAGGAATGACCTACTATAATTAAACAACTATAGTAGGTCATAGGAATGACCTAATATAATTGTTACTGGTATTTGGCATATCAAATATAACACGGGCAGTTTGCCAGGCTTGCCGTGTGGGTGGCATATTCTTGTAGTCACCTCTAAATACAGCATTTATTGATGAACTGGGTGGCCACAAGCGGCTGCACAAGCCAGGCTGTGATAGGCTAGTCTGCTCGGTGGAGTTCTGACGAGGGGGAAGTCTGGATGTGGAAAAGGCAGCCCTCATGGAGTGGTGGGTCGTCTGGCTTGTTGCAAGGATCTGCTGGGGTGGCGGGCCAGGGCTAGGAACCTGCCTTCCCTCCCGGGCACCTCGTGAGAAGCTGGGCACAGGGAGAACCAGTAGCAGCTCTGCCCCATGTCTGTGAGTCTCTGGATCAGCATAGCTGAGCAGGATTGAAAAAAAAAACTACTGCCGGGTGGGTGTCAATGATCCTGGCTGTGATAGGCTCATCTGCTGGGTGGAGTTCTGATAAGGTGGAAGTCCGGATGTGGGAAATGGCAGGCCCTCATGGAGTGGGGGGGGTCATGTTTCAAGGTTCTGCTGGGGTGGCGGGCCAGAAATAAGGAATAGTTTCTGGCAAATCTTCTGGTTTATAATAGCGCTGAGTATATGTTAAATCAATAATCAGTCCAAGTTCTTCATTCTGTTCTTGAATTTTGTTAAAAAGATCCAAGGGAGAAAAACGTTCTTCTGGAGCGAGTTCTCTTGAAAGTTCTCTAGGGAATGTGGTTTCCGCCCTTCTTTTTAGCTGGGGGATGTCCCAAAAAGCCACGGGAGCGTTGGTGGTATAGTGGTTAGCATAGCTGCCTTCCAAGCAGTTGATCCGGGTTCGATTCCCGGCCAACGCATCAGTGGCTCTTTAAAGTACATTAGACAAATATTTACTCAGAACCTATGTTATGATTTATACAAATCTATGATTTATACAAATCTTATTAAATATTAATGTAGTGATTAATAAGAAAGAGTAAAAAATAAACTAGTAGATTACATATTTTACCAAGGACAGCTAAATAAACAAGAGTATGATAGAATCTTGGAAAGTCTCAAAAGGGAGTCATGTTCCAGGTAAATTCAAGATATCTGGTCTGCAAAGTCCCTTAAAAAGATAACTTCTAAGCTAAAATTAAGCTACAAAAGCCATAGAAGAAGTCATGAGTGCAAATTATTTTATATGAAAAAAGCACTAGACTTAAAATAAATGAGAAGACTAGTGTAACTTGAGACTGTTCATGGAAAATAAGAGTTTAAGGATTTCTCCTGGAGTTCCCCACTCTGTCTGTCTACCAAAGTAAGTTTAGTTCTGTTATTATTATTAAAATGCACCTAAAAATTGCAGTATGATATTACATTTGTGAAACATGTTTATATAAAAATGATTGGAAACAACTGTTATATTGGCTATGGTGAGAAGGAACTCTGGTATATTTTTGGTAGAGTTGTAAATAGGTAGCATCAAGATTCCTTAAAAGATTGAAACTGGGGAATAAGTGATAATGTAGTAGGTAGGGCACTTGCCTTGCACATAGCTAGCCTTGGTTTGATCTCCGGTATCTCATGTGTCCTATTGAGCACTGCCACGATAGGTGCAGAGGTAGGAGTAAACCCTGAACCTAGCTGGGTCTGCCCCCCAACATTCTCCCCTCTCTGTAAAGAAATGCTTAATGAGCTGATGAGATAGCAGAGGTATTTGCCTTGCCTGCACTTGAATCCTATTCAATCCTAGCACCAATTATAACTGGTCCCCAGCACTTCCATGAATGATTCATGAGCACAAAGCCTTAAACACAGCCAAATATATACCCACCCCTCAAAAGAAAAATCTAGAATGGAGCTACTATATGATGCAGATATATAAAATTCTAGGCATTTTATTTGAATTATATATTAAATGAAAAAATGATGCACTCTTACATTCATAGCAGAATTTTGCACAATAAACCAAACAGAAAATCAATCTAAATTCTTATTGACAGATGACTGGATAAAGAGGCTATGGTATAAAACATCCAACTGAATACTACTCTGTCATTTAAAAAAATTGAAACAGCCATTTGGTACAAAATGACTAGAACATGAGTTGATAATACTAAGTCATATAAATAAGAAATCAAAATACAAGTGTATGATTTCATTCATATGTGGAACATAAAAATGCTAAGGGCGGGCCGGAGCGATAGCCCAGCGGGTAGGGCGTTTGCATGCGTGGCCGGCCTGTGCCGGCCCGGGTTTGATCCCCGGCATCCCATATGGTCCCCGGGCACAGCCAGGAGTGATGCCTGAGTGGAGAGCCAGGAGTAACCCCTGAGCGTCGCCGGGTGTGACCCAAAAAAAGCAAAAAAAAAAATACTAAGGCTATCAAACTGAGCAAGTGATAGGAACATAAATAAATCCTACTCAGTAGAACCCCTGATGGTTACCAGAGGGAGAGTGGGCGGCACAAAGGATGGTTACAGCGTTTTGTTTTGTCGCTTGGGTTGTCTTTTTCATTTGTCCTAGTAGGATGGAGCAAGAGGTTTTGCGACATCTATAGTAATATCTAAAAATATATAGCATGCTAACCTATACCCTTGAAATTCGACTTAAAGATAAAAAGGAGCATATATACAGAATTACCTATACTGCTGCTTCAGTATACTCTAAAGTCTTTGCACATATCCTCTGGGGATAGAGAACAGAAGATTATATTTTACTTTGGTGCAATGTAATTAAATTATTTAACAAATAGCCCATAATTCTCTTCATTGTTTTTTATAGTAATTTCACTGTCAAAGAGACTGTCATTACCTTATATAATTGTCTCTGCACATGAGGAAGAACTTCCCTTCCAGGTCTCAGGATCAGAGAAATTTTGTCATTCTTTTGGATAATTGGTTACTTTTTTTTAATTTTCACTCTGCGAAATGCTCATTGACTAGGTTTGCTTGGTGTTGACTTTTCAATCAACATTTTTTGCTCTAAATATTAGGACAGAAGCAACATGTTATTTTCACTTTCGTATTCATTATTTGCTGCCACCTTTTGTCCTTTTATATAGAATTATTTTAATAGATTCTGCCTTTATGTAGACTATATGCATATTTTGTATACATTTCTGTATTATATGTACCGTTTTGTGTATGCATGTGTTTTTAAATGCCTTACTCTAAAAACTAAATAATTTCTGGAGCAAATACACTTCTAAACATCTAAAAGTTTCATTTAATTCTTACACAACTGGGAGATGGGAATAACTATTCATCTTATGTTTAAAACAACTAAACCTCAAAACTATAAAATAGTCAAAGTCATAAAACTAATAACAGAACTAGTCTTAGATCCATTTCTTTCTCTTTCTTTAAGGTATAATTTGCATACACTGCTATATTTCTTCATTGTACAACACAAATTTAGTATTTGTATATATTGAAAAAGGATGGCAATAATAAGACTAGTAACAAATGTCACTGATATAGGAACTTTTTCAAAATTTTTAAATATGCAATACTGTATTATTAACTGTGCCACCATGTTACAGATCTATATGATGTTTATTTCATAGCAGTGAAATTTTCGCCTTTTGGCATTTTCTTATTTCACTCCTCCCGCCTCTGACAATTGTCAGTCTCTGTTCCCTGTATTTATGAACTTGGTTTACTTGTTTGTATTTAGGTTCCACATATGAGTGATATCTTACAGCATTTGTCTTTTTCTGTCAAACTTATTTGATTTAGCATATCATCCTCCATTTTCCTTTTTATTTTTAATTAAAAACCTTGTGCTTCTCCAATATTTATAACTATTTTGAGAAAAAGATACTAAAGAAGGTAATGAAAAGTTTTGATTTTCCCTAGAAAAAATTCTTTTCTATTTTTTTGGTACCAAATAATACTTACATAAATACTATTCATCTATGGCTTCCTGTAATAGACCATATCATAATCAGACATTGCATTCCATTGATTCTAAATGAGTTAGTAAGCATAGTAGAACTACATGGGTGGTCCCTCTGCATTCAGTAGAATCTAGCTTTATCCAGACACTTAAGGGACTTTCCTTACTATTTGTTGCTGTATTAGTTTTGTATTCTCTTCTTTAACCCTGAATTCAGAGGCCTAGGATTGCATTTTTGTATGTTGAAGTTAATTGGTAGAAAGAATCTCTTTCTTTTCAAAAAATAAAATATGAATCTCAATTGAAAAGAAAAAGAAGTCATGATCTGAAATTTCTAAATGGCAGAAAATCAAATAAATGAAATCAAGATGTATTTATAGTTATGTGTAAAAGAGTACCTTATCCACTGGTAGGAGACCTGTGTTTTAGTTTCTTTGATAAATGAAAATTATCACATATTTGCATCTAATTGCTCAGGGAGATCATCTTCATTTCAAAACAAGGATCAAGGCCTGGGGGGCTATTGTGGGGACTTTTCAAGCACTGATTTAAGAAAACCATCCAAAGCCTTACTTAAGTTTCTGGAAGAAGATATTAATGAAACTTGATTTGAAATCTTCTGACTTACTTGCTTTTAAAAATCTGATTTTTTCTACTCTCGGTTCCCAAAATTTATCTATGGTTTTTATAAGACCAAAGATTTTTAGGAATATGTTCTTGAAAGAGCATCTGGTTTACTTCTCACTGAAAACTGGTTTCAAGAATTGGGAACCCTGGATCAAGTCAGCAATAAAGGTGACAGAAAAATTTACTTTATGATGGGGGGAGAAGAACACATTTTTTTTTATGAGAGTTACATGCTAGCCTTCACTGTTATTTAAAACCTCGAAGGACAAAATTTGTAAGATTTTCCACTCCAGCCCCTAAAAACTCAAAACATTTTAGCATAATCTTATTTTATAGGAAATTTATAGAAATTTCCCACAGAAAAAAATTTGTCATGGATATGAGGAAATGTACCACAGAAAAAAATGTCATGGATATGAGAAAATTAATGTTGAACCACTAATTTGCTTTCTCCTTTTTCTTTTTTCTCCTTCCCTTTAGTGAGCAGAGTTACGTGCTTACTATTTTGGGGTTGGTTGAAATCAAATTTGTCAACTAACAAATTCCTTCCAGGTCACTTTTAATTCCAAATGTTTTGTCTGTTTATTTTGCAAGTCTGTTTTATCTGCTTTGCTAAGTTCTCAAATAACCACAAGAGTTGGAAGAAACGGTGAGTGAGCATTCTTTTGAAATAAATCACATAAAATATAGAAAAGTCAATCAAGGTCCAGTTTTAGATGAAAAAGCAATGTTCAGTATAAGCTGTCACAAATGTAACATGAGATATACTTAAGTTAGATAAAGAAACTTTGTTGACTGGGGATGTGCCTCAAGTTAGTAAAAGAAACTATTGTTTGGGCCTGTGATAGAGCATATGTCTAACATGCATGAGGTCCTGAGGTTGAAGTCAGGTGCCCAGTAGCAAAGTGGTTGCTACTCTTTGAAATTTAAATATATTTGTAAATTTGTGATGAAATATAGCATCAGTATCCTAAGAGAGAAATAAATAGAGAGATCACCTATGACTAAAAACAGAGGAACAAAGGCTGATATTTTACTTAGACTCTTGCAATATATGACATAACATAACAGGAGGACAGAAAGTCCAGGAAGGAAAATAATAGGGTTCCATGCACAAAATACACACATCCATCAAGTATATATATTTAACATGTGTGGTATTTCACCTATATTCAGAATTATTCCTTACCTAATATACTAGCATGTCATTTAGTTGATAATGTGTTTTTATCGCTTCCTCCTTGAATGACAACTTCATTATGTTTAGATAATTGATTATAAATTTTAATGCTTGAAATTATGAAAATATTGCTCATTGATATATTTTATACAAATATACATATACATGGCCTTTTTTCCTTTCTTTTGGGTAGGACTCACACATGGGGCAGAGCTGCTACTTGCTCTCCCTGTGTCCAGCTGATCATGAGGCGCCCAGAGGGATGGCGGGTTCTAGCCCTGGCCCGCCACCCCAGTAGAGCCTCGCAAGAAGCCAGAGAAACCCCCCACACCATGAGGGTTGCCATTTTCCACATCCGACTCCCCTCTCCTCAGAGCTCCACCCAGCAGAAGAGCTGATCACAGCCTGGCTCGTTCACCACAGCCCAGCCCGGTTCACCAATAATTGCTCAAATTTTGAGGTGACTGCTAGAGTATCCCACCTGCATAGCAGAGCCTGGCAAGCTACCTGTGTCGTATTTGACATGCCAAATACCAGGAACAATTATAGACCTCATTCCCATGACCTGATAGAATGGTTTGAGGCTCTTTTATGTTCCTGGAGAGGGATGATGCCCTTGGGCTATCTCGCATGTGGCAGGACATATTGAAATTTACTGATGCCTGTTCGAGCAAATCAATGATATACGGGAAGACAGTGATACAGTGATACAGTGATACATATACATGTTTTGTCACAAAATGTTTCTGAGTTAGTCTGGTATAGGTCTGATTTTTCTTCCATTATATGACCTGATTTACCTTCTTTAGTATCTTGACAATTAATTCATTGTCCATAAGGCTAATGATATAAATATTGGTGGTTTCTAGTCCTGTGATTGTACTTCTCCCTGGGTCTATTTGGTAAAGATCACTGCTTCTGAGACTATTTTATGCCATCACTTCAGCCATCAAAAGCATGCTATCATATGACATCTCAATAAATATAGCTCTTTTGATATTCTATTCTGTTTATTTTGCAAGCCAGTGTCTATAGATGCTCTTTTTGGAGGGAGGAGGTAGATTGGGCTACACTCAGTGTTACTCGGGGACTATTCCTGACTTTATGCTCGTGATTACCCAGGGATCACTCTAGGTGGTGCCTGGAGAACTAACTAGATGCAGAGCTAATGTTATCAAACTGGGCTTTTCATGTGCAAAGCAAGCAACTGAAACAAGTATGATATCTCTGACCCCACTTTCTTTATTTTGGAATGTCCCATTTTTGGAACTTCAGTTAATATTAAAAAATCTTTACTATCTTTGATAATGCATGCATCAGCCAGTTAAAGGTATTCTAGGCATGGCACTAAAATACATTTCAAATTCGGGAGTACTGTTAGCTTCATAGCAGACCTGAATAACATTTACAGAGATTTCTCACATACCCCAGACACCAAATAATTATGACTTATCTCATTACTCACATGCCCATCCTAGTGAATCTATGTTGCAATGGATAAATAAGCACTGACACATTACCACTAGCAAATGTTAACAATTGACATTAGAATTCATTCATACATTTTTACATTCTCTGAATTTGAACAAATGTTTAATGGCATGTATTCATTCTTATGTTCATTCTTAAGTCCTCTCTGCTCCTCCTATTCCTCTCACTAATCACTCATCCTAACAACCACTGACTTTACATATTGTCTCCAAACTTTTGTATTTTTTAAGAATGTCATAAATGTAATCATATAGAATGCAGCCTTTTCAAATTTATTGGTTTCACATAATATTTATTTAAGTGTTCCCATATCCTTTGATGTCTGAAGACTCATTTCTGTTTAGTGTTGAAAGTTATTCTATTGTTTGGATGTACCATAGTTTATTCAGTTAACCAAGTGTATCTTGGTTGTTTCTGAGTTAAAAACTTAAGTTTTGCTATCTTTTTGGGTTGCATGTAACGATGCCAATTGGTTTACTCCTGACTCTGAACCTAGGAAATACTCCTGGTGGTGCATGAGGACCATATGGGATGCCCAAGATTGAACCCAGGTGGGCTGCATGGAAGGCAAATGCCCAAATGCCCTACTAGCTGTATAATCTCTCCAGTCTCTCAATTTAAAGTTTCTGAACAAGATTATTTTGGGGTCAGACATATAGTATGGTTTGTCAGGGCCTTTGCATTACAAGCTGCTCATCTATTTTCAATCCCTGGCACCCTATATGGTCACCCCAACTCCACCAGGAATGATTTCTGTGTAAAGAATCTGTAGTAAGACCATCAGATTTGCCCCCCCCCAAAATGCACTGTTATAACTTTCTGTCTCCATTATTTTGTGTGTATACATATATATTTGTGTGTATACATATATATGTATATATGTATACATATATATGTATATGTATATATATGTATATGTGTATATGTATATATATGTATACACACAAATATATATGTATACACACAAAATAATGGAGACATTATTACTCTCAGTAATTACTCTCAGTATTTACTCACACACAATATATATTAATATCAGTATTTGGGGGTATAGCTCAGTGGTAGAGCATTTGACTGCATATTAATATCAGCATTTACTCACACACAATATATATAAATTATATATATAATTTCAAATTTATGTATATAAATATATATATATAATTTCAAATTTCAAATATATATAAATTACTCTCATTATTTACTCACACACTCTGTGTGAGTAAATAATGAGAGTAATTATATATATATATATATATGTATATATATTCTCCCCATTTCTTCCTTAATTGAGCTAGCATATGATTTAGTAGTAGAAAATAAGGATCACTTGATCACTTGAATCCCAGTTATTCACCTATTTGCTCGAGCGGGCGCCAGTAACATTTCCACTGGACCCTATCATGTGCCAATGTAGCCCAATAGGATCTGGTTGATTCAGGAATATGAAGAGCCTCAAACCGTTCCTTCAGGGTCTTGACAAGGAAGTCTGACCATCTTGTAGGTGGGCGGCCAGGTGATCTTTTGACATCCCATGGGATCCAATCGGTAATGACTCTGCCTCTGATGAGAAAAATCAGCCTTTTTGTTGAAAATTATGGGCAATGATTACAGACGATTGGATTTTGAAATCTTTTGAAAGAATTTTCAATGCAACACTCTTCTCTTTGATATTGACATAAGGTTTTCAAGTAGCTTTTTAAAATAACAAAAAGATATAAAATGCTTATTTTTAATTATTGTTGTGGAGATCTTACCTGATGGTTCTCAGTTTCAAACATTTGGAGTCTTGCAGTGCTTGTGTGGGCAATTGCTACCTGTATTGGTGCTAGGACCTCATACATACAATGAATGAGTACTTCCGCTTGAGCTACACCTCCAGAACACAGATGGATGGGTTTTATACATGAGATGATTGTACCTTTCTTTATACATTTTTATTTGTGTTTAGTATAATAAGTATGATATGGATTTAGAGATGACTACAGGAGTATGCTACCCACACAGCAGAGCCTAGCAAGATACCCATGTCGTATTTGATATGCCAAATACCAGTAACAATTATAGACCTCATTCCCATGACCTGATGGAACGGTTTGAGGCTCTTTATGTTCCTGGAGCAAGCAGGTGCCCTTGGGCTCTACTTGCATGAGACAGGACATATGGAGAAGTTACTGGTGCCCACTCGAGCAAATCGATGATGAATGGGAAGACAGTGATACAGACAGTGATACAGTGATATATACATAGAGTGTGTGAGTAAATACTGAGAGTAATTGCTTAATGTTTCATACAAATTTCTTTTATTGTAGGAAATAGTCAAACTGCTTCTTTTCCAAAGTGAATGCATATTTTTTTCATTTTAACCAGAAATGAAAGAAAGTTACTTTACCATCATTGATAACATTTTATACTATTGGTGTTCTCATTTGGGCTATTCCAATAAGGGTGTTGTGAGCCTCTTGCCTTTTATAAACCTTTGCTATTTTCTAAGCTGTCTTAAAAGAGACTATTGATTCAAATTATCTTGCTGCTAGCCAAGGACACTAATTAAGTTACTCTCCCAGCAGAAAGGTTTAGTTAAATTACTAAAATACAATGGCATAATGAGTGCCAACTTGAGTTCCTCATCTCATATTTGTTGAATGAATGAATGAGTGAGTGATTATATAGCTCCATAAGTTTGTGAATAAATGAACTTGCTCATTCTAGCTCTGGCTTCAAATGCCCCTTATAAAAAGTAATCTTTAAAGTTATTTCCAATCCTGAGATTCTATAAGAAAATTCTCTTTTCATCTACTTTTTATCTGCTTTGTTTTATTGACTTGCAAATGGTATTAGTCACTGAAAAATGTTGAATTTTCCCCACCCAAGCAAATTTTATGACCAAATTCAATCAACCCTCAAAACGAACTCCATGTAAAAATAGTCTACCAACACAGGAATTTCAAATCCAATATGAGCTTCCTTTCTCAAAGAACCAAGTCTAGATCTATCTTTTCTGAGCCCCAGATGCCCACATGTAGTGCTTCTTTTTTCAGTAGAGAAAGCTCAGTTTTTTTCTATGCTTGTAGACCTAACAATATCTGTTTATATCCATTAGAGATCATCACAATTTTTCTTCTGTTGACTCTTAAATCTTGAAGAATGCCAAGTACCATGGACTGAATGTGTGTGTTTCACTAAAATTTATATGTTCAAACATCAATTCTCTAAACTTCAGTAGTCTAATTATATTTAGAGATGGGACATATTAAAAGTAATTGGTTCATGAAAATGAAACTCTATAAAGAGAAGAGAGAATTTGCTTCTCTATCAAATGAGGACAGAATAAAAGCATCCTTTTGCAAATTAAGCAGAGGGCACTTCTAACACGTTTCCTATTTTTGTGGGAAAGAGGTTATTAAATCAAGAAGTGGGCTTATTTCTGGCTTGGTGCACAAAGGCACCACTTCCAGAGGAGCACAGGGAACTATAGGTGATTTGGGGTCTGAACTAGTCTGAACTTATGCAACACAAGCACCTTAACCTCTGTATTATCTTTCTAGACAAAAAAGGGAGAGCTCTTGCCAGAACGACAGTATACTTTTTGGATTTTTTTGGTATCCAGCACTGTAAGAAAGTATGTGTTTTTGAAGTCACTCAGTTCATATTTCTATTATAGCAACTCTAATGAACAAGGCACAGACTTTCTTTACATTGTAAAAACATTTTAGAGTGCAGACTCTAAACTGTGACCTATTTAGTATAGTGCTAAATAAAAACATCTTGTGCTATGGACCACATTGTGGCCAAGTCCACTTACTAGTCACATACTCCTTTGATCCCTTATCTAATTTTCCAGGAATCTCACGTGTTGGCAGAAGGTAGATCTAAGGATATGCAAAGGAAGGTCTGATGGATACTGCCTGTTAACAGATACGTGGGGTATTCTGGCAGACTCTCCCAATAGAGTTAGTATGTAGAATTCTAGTGAGACTGTTAATCAAGCTGCAGTTACACAGACAAGGCTATCCTAGGTCATTTCTCTGTACATATCCTTGTTGGCAATAACTAGCCCAAGATGGAGTCTAATGACGATGCTTAATGTTAGGCAGAAAACAGGTTTTTCTTGTTCTTCTGTCTGACATGCCCTTGCCATCATGGGCTAGTCCAGAAGCCTGAATTAGCAACTGTAATGCGGTCATCTCATCTTACCTAGATAGCACCCCCTGCAGCTTTTTGGTTCCTGGTTGTCTCCTTCCTATTATTCCTAAATCCTATGCTAAGAATGTGAAATGTCTTTGTAATGTAAACCATGCAAAATTTAAGCTGGATTGCCCTCTAGGACAGGGGATAAGAGAGTTGGGGTCCTTGTAGAGGAGGTCAGTCAGCTCAAGTGAGTCAGCTCAGGTCAGTGAGCTCAGGTCAGTCAGCTAAAATCAGTTAGCTGTGGTTAGTCAGCTGCCAAGATGAGAGCTGCTGCCCCTCCGGTTGGTGATCATTAAAAATATTAATGGATATACGTCGTGTTCCTGCTTCACTCATGTTTTATAAATAAGTCTTCAAACAGAAGATAAGGGGGCCAGAGCAATAGCACAGCTGGTAAGGTGTTTGCCTTGCACGTGACCAACCTGGGTTTGATCCCCAGCATCCCATATGGTCTCCTGAACACCACCAGTAGTAATTCCTGAGTGCAGAGCCAGGAGTAACACCTGAGCATCTCCAGGTGTGACCCAAAAATCAAAAAACAAACAAACAAACAACAACAATAGCAATGAAAAAGGTAAGCATACAGCTGATACAGAACATAGGGGCCAGAGCGATAGCCCAGTGGGTAGGGCGTTTCCCTTGAAGGAGGATGACCCAATGCCGGTCCGGGTTCAATCCTCAGTATCCCATATGATCCCGAACACTGCCAGGAGTAACTCCTGAGTGCAGAGCCAGGAGAAACCCCTGAGCATCTCTGGGTGTGACCCAAAAAAGCAAAAAAAAGTTTTTATCTCCCTATCTGATATCTCTCAATGGAGGAATATATATACATACATATGCATATGTATACATATATATTTATGTACACACATACACGTGTACATATACATGTACATAAACATATCTATGTATGCATACATATGTATGCATACACGTGTATATGTATGCATACATAGATATGTTTATGTACATACATATGCATAGTTATGTATACATAGAAAACAAAAATGTAGAAAATACATAGTTCCCTGAAGTTTTTTTTCTAATGATTATTTTCAGAAAGAATCAAATACAGGAAAACTTACATATCCAAAGACATGGTACATATAAGAAACTATTAAATAAGAAAAAATGAGAATGGATTTCAGATTTTTTCCTAAATGTAAACAATATGGACATTCCTCTAAAGACTAGAAATTGAACTCCTATTTGACCCAACCATACCACTCCTTGGAATATACTCTGGGAAGTCAAAAATATGCAGCGGAAACACCATCCCTACCTTTATGTTCCTAGCAGCATTATTCACAATAGCCAGAATCTGGAAACAACCAGAGTGGCCTAGAATTGATGACTGGATAAAGAAGCTTTGGTACATCTATACAATGGAATACTATGCAGCTGTTAGGAATAATGAAGTTATAAAATTTGCCTATAAATGGATGGACATGGAGATTATGTTGAGTGAAATTAGCCAGAAGGAGAGAGACAGATACAGAATGACTGCATTAATTTGAATGACATAAATACATATGTACATATTATGATACCAATATCCAAGGTCAGTGAAACTTGACTTTGTAACAGGAGGTCTTGTAAAAGGTGGAAATTATCACACACATGTGGGAGTAAGAGGCTAGGTAAGACAGAAAATGGAACAGTGTGCTAACTATTGTCGAGGGTACTAATACCAACCTAGAACTGAGCATTAAATACTGGCAAAAAGATACACATGACAACCCTTTAATGTATGTTCTGTAATCCATAGTCTGGAAGGGAAGGAAAAGAGAAAGAGAGAGAAAGGGAAAGAAATAAAGAACCTGCCATGGAGGCAGGCTGGGGAGGGGAGGGAACCGGGGGCGTTGGTGGTGGGAGATGGGCACTGGTGCAGGGATGGGTGCTGGAACACTGTATGACCAAAACCCAAATATGAACTTTTCAATTGTATATCTTTGAAATTGTATATCTCACAGTGGTATAATAAAATACTAAAAAAAGATTTTTTTTCCTGAAAGTATCTAGAATTAAGCATATCTTTATCTATGGGTGAATTGTTCATATGATCAACTAGCAAAGTCATTAAATAATTATTTCTGTATATAGATGTGTGACCCTGAATATTCTATAATTTCTTCTCCTTGCCCTATAATCTTTTTAAATTGTTTTTCTAGAGTAAATAGAAAGATCAACATAATCCTGAACAAAATGGAGATACAATAATCCAAGAACAAAAGTAACATCACTATTAGAAACTATTATTGTTCCTGTATTAACTGTAGTTGTCAAAAACAAAATGTTACTGGAAATAAATAGACGTGCAGGTCAATATGCAATAGAACACACAACTGAATTAAAAACTCAGAAATAAACACACCCGTTCATGGGCAGCTAATTTACGACAAAGATCCAAGAGCATATTAGAAAAAGTCTTTAATAAATTATCTTGAGAAAACCGAACAGGCACAACCTGGACAAAATATATTAGTTTTATACAATAAACAAGCATTAATTCAAAATGATTTAAATATGAATATAATACATGAGCCAATAAGCTATAGATCAGAAAATATAGACAATAAGCCCATTAGCATTAACCTTAGAAAAGTTCTTGGTAATTCACTTTCAATAGCAAGGTACTGAGGGGGAGAAAACAAATAGGACTAAATCAAACTGAAAAGCTTCTTCATAGAAGAAGTAAACAAAACAAAAAATGAAAATGGAGTACTGAGAGAATTTGCAACCTGCACATCCATCACTTAGACAATGTCTGATGTATAAAAAAAGAAAAACAAACACAAATTAACAACAAATTCCAAACTTATCAGAAAATGATCAATATATAAATTTCCTTTTTCAATTATGAGATACATATGGGAAATGGACACAGAGAACTACTCATCCTCATACTAGAAAGAATGAATTTTATTAAACACCAATCAACAACTCCTATGTTGGCATAGAGAAAAGGTGATTCTTGTGACTTACAAATTTAGAAGAGTACCATCACTATAGGCAATATATGGGATATTCTCTAAAAACTTAAGAACAGAAATGTCAGATGATCTGCTATTCTATATCTGGGTATTTGCATAAAATTTAAAAGCACCATTTCAAATAGATAAACTCCCTGTTTATTTCAGCATTATTTGCAATAGCCAACATATGAAAACAACTTGAATATCCATTGCTGGATAAATAGGTAAAAGAAACTATGATGTGAGTCTATGAGCAGACTACAAGAAAAAAATGGTGACTACAATAAGGAAAAGGAGTAAGTTGGTGAATACATGTCAATTGCCTGGTGATGGATAAAAAATAGACTCTCAGTGATGATGATGTAGTATACACAGATGCTGAATTACATTGCTTTGTACCTGAAATCTATATGATTTAGATCATTATTATTATCATAAGATAAATAATAGTAAAAATAGAAGAGTGATTCCAGGTGACATCTGCAAAACTAGCGACATGAGAGAAATAAAGGACAAATACTAAGAAATATATCATATCTGAAGAGCCAAGCTCCTGAGATGTAAGTGTGGGAGTCAGAGGGCATTTATTTTATTTTCACATTTCTGTTTATCAAATTGGTACACAAATCCTTCTCCCTAAAATCCCCCTTCTTTGCCACTGGGAATGACACACATGCTTGGTTTAGGTACTCACAAATGTTAGTTATAGTGCTTGCTCATGTAGTTGCCATGGGGTTATTCTTTAATTATGTTACTTAATACATTATGGTTGTTATGTCACTTAATATGTTCAGTGCTTACCAAAAGTGTTTGCCAAGGATTCGTATTCCTACCACTGTGCTAACACAACTTTAGTTTTGATGTTTACACAATTCAGTTGTACCATTGGTGTGTGATAGGGATTACACTCTTGTTGCACTAGGAAGACTAAAAAGCAGAGCCACAGTGACTGAGCTCAGCATGTGCAGGTGGCACCAAGCATTAAACTTGTTGTCTTACGCTTATGAGTATTTCTTGCTTACAGGTGTTTCTTTGCAGCTGACTCAGACCTGAATCCCATGTGTGTGTCTAAAGGGAGCATTTATTTATTTTTTAAGGTAAGCATTTTTTCTTCCTTGTGGGGATAAATCTGAGGATAAGATAAAATTGCAGTAATTTCCTAATTCAGATACACATTTGAATCAAATGGGGAGCTTGTAAAATATCATTAGCTGTGTCTCTTACCTCATCCAGATACTATGATTTAATAGCTGTGAGATATGAGCTGAGTTTTGGATATTCAAATTCTCACCTAATTTTTTGTTGTACAAATGACTTTGGCAATCTCTTTCTTTGTAACATTCAATCAGGTTCTTGAACATTCAAAAGTAACATGGAGGGTTAAAAAATATATACATATCTCAGTAGATGCTCCAAACCCCGCAGTTAGACTTGCCCAATAAAGTGCCTGAGCTTAAGCTACTTCTGTTCAAGCCAACTGCTGGCAGACCGCAAAGCTTATAGGCAATAGCTATCTTCATTAGCATGGCTATTACCTGAATAAATAGACTGTAACAAATGCCTGCAGTACCTTCCTTCCTTCTCTCTAGGAATCCGTTTCTCATACCCCCTTTTACAATTTGGATTGAACATAATTTGTTGCCTAAATGCTTTCATTTAAAACTTGCAGTGACCTGACTATTGCCAGTACTGCATTTTATGTCTTATTTGGGCACAGTGCATATGACTCTGTGGTAGCGAATATGCATAGTACATTTGAGACAGAGAATTGGGTTCTCAGCACCCACAAATATCCACATTTATGTCCTTTTCTTGAAAATCTCCCCTGTCTCAGTCTTTTTAAAAATTTTTACTAAAACGCCCTGACAAAATTGTTCATCATATAGTTGTTTCAGACATTTAGTGTCCGACACCACCAGTGTGGCCTTCTCCTTCTGCCCCAGTAGTCACAGACAAATTTATTTTATATTGCTTGCTCCGACAAAACTTAAATGACAAAAGGATAACCAGAAAATAACTCAATAAAATCTGATTTGTAATTGCTACCTGTCTGTCTTAATATGCTTCATGTGTGCATGATCTTGCTCCAATTTGACTAAATATTCTTAGGACTGGAATTATAGTACAGGGTTAAAGCACTTGCCTTGCATGTGGCCAATATCAGTTTAATCCCTGGCATTGCCAATGGTCCCTGGGGCACTGCCAGAAGTGATCCCTGAGCACCGAGTTAGGAGTAGGATATGAGTACCAACACTTCAAAAACAGTTCCTAAGACAAAGTTTTCAATATATATTTAATTCTGATGTCAACATCCTTATGAAAGAGCGTATGTTTGGTATGTCACAAAGTATAATGCCACTGCAACCAAGGTGAAGGCAGGAGGCAGAGACAAGGACAAGATACATTCATTCATACATAATTCTGAACAAAAAATATAATTTGATAATTTATATTTTATATGCACATAATTTAATATTTGGACTTGGTAAACTACATTGTGCTGTAGTGTTTTATATTTTATTTAGATTAATTAATTCACTAATTTACACCTTCAATATAGTTCTCATTCCTCTGGGACCATGTGGTTGTGGTAATGGAAATTAACTACTGCAATTCTCTCTCCAAGGTAATGTTATTTGTATTTTAAAAAGTGATAACAATTCCCTAAGCTAGGTGATTGCTACTATAGTCCTTTATGAAAGATATGACTAAGGCCAAAGAGATAGCACAGATATTAAGATGCATGCATTGCATGAAGTGTACCTATGAATCCCAGAAACACATGGTCCCCCAAGCATTTCTGGATGCATGTCAGTAGGCATTCGAGCACCACTAGAAGCTCCTGAGCACTGCCATGCTGACCCAGGCCATTGCCAGCACTGAGCACTGAGCAACACCTCATCCTGAGATTCTTCCTTTAATTGCCATCGTAGGGCCCTAGATGCCTCTTGGTTTGACCCCTTTTCTCAAAGGGTAGATAAGGCCACTTAGTAGATGTGGAAAGCTACAGTAAGATAGGGAGAACTTGTCCAGAACTCAGATTCCATATGATGGCTGGTAGAACTGCATGGAAAAGCCTATCCTGACTTTTAGTCCCGGTACTTCCCATTCCTCCAGTGACTCTCACATGTGAATCTTTGGTCCTCATCTCTCTCCTCATCTGCATGTATAACAATATGCATCAGACCCACCAGCCCTCAACCGACAGTCCTAAATCCAATGTTTTTATCTGAGGTAATGATTTTGATATGTTCACATTTTCCATTTTCTACTTTCATTCACTTTTCTTGTGGCTTGAAATACTCTTTTGATTTGCTTTCAACAATGTCTCTTATTACTTTCTTTTGTTTTCCATGTCCTATGCTGTTTCCTAAACAATTATATCTACAGTCATCACAGAAGTCATTCCTTCCGATTTATTTAAGAATTCTCCAGTACTCACTTTTCATTGTTTCTAATCTGAAACCACAGTTTTAGTTACCACATTTCTATGTTCAAATAATTTTGTTTCTTAAAGAAAATTTCAAAATTTTTTTGAAAATTTTCCTGGATTGTGCACAAACAGCTCTTCTCATCTTAGGTGTCAATGTAACTGCTTTTTGATACCCAGGATTACTCATGGTTTCTTAACTGATCGAATGCATTCACATCTATGCCTTTTACATGTCAATGGATTTGTTCTCTCTGGGTCTAAATATCTTTTTTGCTTTTCCCCACTGCCACAGAAACTTTTTACCCTCCTCATTTTCAAAGACCTATTGTACAAGAACATCCAACTTATAAAATCCTTTCTTTTTTTGTGGATCTTTCAAATTTCTAATTTCAAGCTTTAATTATGGCTGATAGTACTCATATCTAAATTAAAGCCTAGACTTTAATTTTTACTTCTCCACCTTTAACTTATGATAAATTTTATAATATATTATTAATATAAAATAACTTTATGTAGCCTACATCTTTTTTAGATTTGTGGCTATTTTTGTGTTTTTTAATATTCAATATTTATTTTATTTTATATTATAACAATGTGAGATACCGTTTACAAATCTGTTTATGATTGACTTTCAGTCATATAATGTTGCAGCACCGAGCCTTCCATCAGTGCACATTTCCCACCACCAACATCCCCAGGTTCCCACCCCCTCTGAAAACCTGCCTCTACAGTATGCATTCTTTCCTCTTCCTCCACCTCCTCCTCCTCCTCTTCCTCCTCCTCCTCCTCCACCTCCTCCTCCTCCTCCTCTCCCATCTCTTAAACACTGTGGCTTGCCCTATATACATTTACAGGTTATCATGTATTACAGGTATCATGTATTATCATGTATTACAGGTATTATCATGTATTACAGGTTATCATGTATCTGCCTATATTTAATGCTCAGTTCTATTCTAGCATTACCGTTCTCAACAATTAATAAAATACTGATATATATTTATATCCCACAGATAAATGCAGTCATTCTATATTTCTCCTTTTCCATCTCACTGATCTCACCATGCATGATAATCTCCATGTCCATCCATTTATAGGCACTGTCTTCCTGTTCATCATCGATTTACTTGAGCGGGCACCAGTAACATCTCCATATGATCTGTCTCATGCAAGTAGAGCCCAAGGACACCTGCTTTCTCCAGGAACATAAAGAGCCTCAAACCATTCCATCAGGTCATGGGAATGAGGTCTATAATTGTTACTGGTATCTGGCATATCAAATACGACACGGGTAGCTTGTCAGGCTTTGCCATGCGGGTAGCATACTCTTGTAGTCATCTCAAAATTCAGCATTTATTGAACCATGTGGCTGCTTGCAGCCGCGCAAGCTGGGCTGTGATAGGCTGGTCTGCTGGGTGGAGTTCTGAAGAGCGGGAAGTCCGGATGTGGAAAATGGGGGTCATCATAGAGTGGGGGGGTCTCTGGCTTGTTGTGAGGCTCTGCTGGGGTGGCGGGCCAGGGGTAGAACCTGCCATCCCTCCTGGGCATCTCATGAGTGGCTGGGCACAGTCAAAATCTGTAGGCAAATTTCATAAAATCATTTTACTTGATAGCTGCTTAGTATTCCATTGTGTAGGTGTACCAAAGTTTCTTTATCCAGTCTTATGTTCTCAGGCACATTTTTAATTACTACTACTTTTTAGTACAGTTTTAAGTGGGGAAAGGTGATTTATCCCATCTTCTTTTTATCAAGGATTTCGATAGCTATCTGTGGGGGTTTATTATTCCATACAATTTCAGGAGTGTTGGTTCAATTTATTTGAAGAATGACATGGGTATCCTTATAGGTACTGCACTGAATCTATATAAAACTCTAGGGAGTATTACCACATTGACTATGTTAATGTCAATCCATGAGTAGGGAATGCATCTCAATTACCTCATGCCCTCTTTTATTTCTTGAAGCAGCATTTTGTAGTTTTTTGTACAAGTCCTTTATATTCTTAGTTAACTAATTCCTAGGCATTTTATTTTAAGTGGCACAGTTGAAAATGTTTTTTTTTTCTTTGCATTTTGCATCACAGCCAGCAATTATCAGGAGTTACTTCTGTCCCTGCACTCAGGAATTACTCCTGGCGGTACTGGGGAACCATATGAAATGCCAGGATCAATCACAGGTCATCTGCATTCAAGACAAATGCCCTACCCACCATGCTGTTGCTCTGGCCCCCCAAGGGATTGTTTTCTTAATATCCTTTTATTCTCCTTTGCTATTTGTATATAGGAAAGCCATATATATATATATATATATATATATATATATATATATATATATATATATATACATTTTCTATTTGTATATACAGAAAGCAATTGACTTTTTGATACTGATTTTGTACCTTGCCACTCTTCTATAGGAATCTATTTCTAGGAGCTTTTTGGTAGAGAGTTTTGATTCTCTAGGTATAATATCATGTCATCTGCAAAGAGTGATTGCTTAACTTCTTCCTTTCCTATCTGGATGCACTTAATGTCCTTTTCTTCTCTGATAGCTGTGGCAAGTGTCCTGTACTATATTGACTAAAAGTGGTGATAGTGGGCATCCTTGTCTTGTCCCCAATCTTAGGAGGAAGGCTTAGAATGTGGCTACTTGAAAGCCAGACACAAGTTTTGATTGACTTGATACAAGATGAACCATAAATATTTCTACAGATTTTTCCTTCTATTTTCTATCATCAAAACTTCTATTTTAATTACAGAAATATTAATGATTCTATAAAGAGTTTGAATTAAAACATAAAATTTGAACTTAAATATTGAAAAAATTCAAAATGTAAAATAGATAAATAATTTAATAAAATTGAATAATAAAATTGTTTTTTACTTAAGTACATTTACACAATGTAAAGTATATATTATATGTGAAGAAAGATTTTGAGTCCTTCTCTCTAATTGTCTACCTGGAAACATTCTAAATCCAAATAACATCACATATAAGTCAAGTTTAAAAAATTGTGAGAAGTACTGAATAGAAATAAATATGTAGAATACATTAATTTGTAGGTTCAATTTACCTTATATTTAAATAACCTCTTTTCCTATTAGGTGCAATTTAGAGACATGTAGCTTAACAGAAAAAAACATATTTTTGCTTAAAAAGAACCATGATTCCTGCCACTTAGGCAGGCATTGGTAGGGGAGGGAATTGGGGACATTGGTGGTGGGAAATGGGCACTGGTGGAGGGCGGGGTGCTGGAACATTATGTGACCAAAACCTTTAAACATGAACAACGTTGTAATTGTATATCTCACTGTGGTATAATAAAATGTTTAATAAAAAAAAGAAAAAATAACCATGATTAAGTATTTTGGGCAAATATTAACAACCACAAATGAGTAAGAGTTAATTCATTGACAAAAATGATGTTGTTTTATTTTTAATTTGTTTTTACTAGGGAATATTATTTTTCCTCCCTTTCTTGATTTCATTCTTTTACAAAACTTACCTTTAAGAAAAGTAAGAAATAGAAATGGCAATATGTAAGATAAGTGAAAAAAATAGAAATAGTAATATGTTACAAACTAATAAGTTATTATGATAAAGTACTATTTTAGTCACTATTAGCTATCTTAAATTTACTTTATCGCTAAAGCAATTCTTGGGAAAAAGAAGATGGGAGTTATCATTTTCCCCAACCTCAAACTCTACTACAGAGCAGTTGTAATTAAGACAGTGTGGTATTGGTATAGAGACATACCCATAGACCTATAGAATAGAACTGAATATCCTGAAACACACTCTCAAATATACAACCACTTAATATTTGATAAAGGAACAAAAAATATTAAGTAGAGCAAAGAAAGCCTCTTCAACAAATGGTGCTGGGAAAACTGGGCAGCTACATGTAAAAAATAAACTTAGACCTCCTTTTAACGCCATGCACAAAAGTCAGATCAAAGTGGATTAAAAGATCTCAACATTAGACATGAATCTATAAGGTACATCAAAGAAAACATAGGAGAAACGCTCTACGACATTGAAACTAAAAAGTATCTTTAAAGATGACATACCACTGACCAAGCAAATGGAAGCAAAGATAAACAAATGGGATTATATCAAATTGAAAATCTTCTGCACCTCAAAAGAACGGTAACCAAGATACAAAGACAATCCACAGAGTGGGAAAGGATATTCACCCAATACCCATCTGACAAGGGGTTAATATCCAGGGGTATATTAGGCACTGGTCGCACTTTACAAGAAAAATAAACAGCCAACCCCATCAAAAAATGGGGAGAAGAAATGAACAGAAGCTTCCAAAAAGAAGAAATTTGAATGGCCAAAAGGCATATGAAAAAGTGCTCTTCATCTTTAATCATCAGGGAGATGCAAATCAAAACAACAATGAGGTACCATCTCACACCACAGAGACTGGCACACATCCAAAACAGCAAGAACAACCGGTGCTGGCGTGGATGAGGGGAAAAGGGACTCTGATCCACTGTTGTTTGGAGTGCTGACTGGTCCAGCCCTTTTGGAAAACAATATGGGCATTCCTCCGAAAACTAGATATTGAGCTCCCATTTGATCCAGCAATAGCACTCCTGGGAATATACCCAAGAGACTGAAAAACACATAGCAGAAACACTATCTGTACTTCTTTATTCATCTCTGCGCTATTCACTATAGCTAGAATCTGGAAACAACCTAAATGCCAGAGAACAGAGGACTGGCTAAAGAAACTGTGGTTCATCTACACTATGGAATACTATGCGGCTGTCAGAAAAGATGAAATTTACCTGCAAATGGATGGACATGGAGACTATCATGCTGAGTGAAATTAGTCAGAAGGAAAAGGACAGATATAGAATGACTGCATTCATTAATCCGACATAAATAGATACCAGTGTTTTACTAAATGTGGGAAATGGTAATGGCAGATTAAAACTCACCATTGAATATACACAAAGAGACTTAAGTGATAAACTCTAAATATCTGCAGGGCTAGCCACAATATGTAAAATAAGAGGGAGAGAGATGCAGAGACAGAGAGAGACAGAGAGAGAAAGAGAGGAAACTGGGGTACCTGCTATTAAGGCAGCATGGGGTGGGCGGGAGGGGGTGGGGTACATTGGTGGTGGAAATGGGGCACTGGTGGAGGGATGGGTGCTGGTATACTGTATTACCAAGAACCAATTATGAACACCTTTGTAATTGTATGTTTCACGGTGGTATAATAAAAAATTAAAAAATAAGAAAAGGACAGATATAGAATAACTGAATTCATTAATGGGATATAAATAGATACCAGTGTCTTACTAAATGTGGGAAATGGTAATGGCAGAATAAAACTCACCATTGAATATACACAAAGAGACTTAAGTGATAAACTCTAAATATCTGCTGGGCTAGCCACAATGTATAAAAGAAGAGGGAGAGAGATGCAGAGACAGAGAGAGACAGAGAGAGAAAGAGAGGAAACAGGGCTACCTGCTATTGAGGCAGCCTGGGGGTGGGTGGGAGGGGGGGGGTACATTGGTGGTGGAAATGGGGCACTGGTGGAGTTATGGGTTCTGGAATACTGTATTACCAAAACCTATTATGAACACCTTTGTAATTGTTGTCTTACTGTGGTATAATAAAATTTTTTTTAATTTACTTTATACTAAAAGTAAATATAAATACAAATGGAAAGAAAATGTAAACAGAAAACATAAATGAATAAGATTTTGGTGGAAAGTGTCTTAGTTCCTCATATATACTTTTGATTAGCAAGGTTTCATTATTGATTATTTTGTTTATACTATAAAATGAAAATTGACTTTGGAACATGAAATATGCCCAGTTTATATCTTCATTTAAGATACTTAGTTCAGCTTAGAAATTGTCCATTTATTGAAACTAACACAATTTATTTATTTATTTTTTGTATGTTTATTTGTTTATTTATTTGTTTATTTATTTACTTTTTGCTTTTTTGGGTCACAACAGCGATGCTCAGGGTTACTCCTGGTTCTGCACTCATGAATTACTCCTGGTACTGCGTGGGGACCATATGGGATGTCGGGGATAAAACCCAGGTCCACTCCATGCAAGGCAAATGTCCTGCCTACTGGACTATCATTCCGGCCCAAACACAATATATTTAAAGGATAACCAGAAATTAATTACAAAAAAAAACCCACAATAGTACACAACAATATAAATACTTATGTACGGTCTGTATTTATCATATTATGAAATTAATATCATATTAATGATATTTCTGTTCTCCTTAAGGAAAAAGATATAAGAAAAGTTTGAATGATTTAGAATGCAAAAATAATCCAAAACTATATTCTTCACTTTTGTTGGAACAAAGAGTAGGCATTATATTTCTCAGATTCATACCAGATGTTAATTCTACTGATAAATTGTATCGAACCAACCATCTATTCCCTAATGAACTCTTCTATGAATAAAGTATGCCAATATGACTTACTGACAAGTGATTATTTAATTTTATTGTTACAATACTAAAAAATGGGAGGCATTAAAAATAAGAAGGAGTATATTGGAAAAGAATGCAATAGTTTTACTGACATTTTACTAATAGTAAATGTAAAGTTACATCAGACTAGCTATATAAATTATTTCAATATATTGAATATATGTGGCAAAAAGCCAAACATGGATTAACTTCAGTTTTTAATTTTCTCACCCAAAGCATATTAAACAAAAGAAGAAAAAGTTTATTTAGATATGAGTTTAAGAAAATAGCTAGTTATTCAGTTATTTTTTAAGGAATCACTAAATTGTGAATCTAGCACCAATTGGAATTGTCTATGTATATGATTATTATTTTTTTTAAGTATTTTATTATACCACCGTGAGATATACAAATAAAAAGATATACAATTAAAAAGTTCATGTTTGGGTTTTGGTCATACAGTGTTCCAGCACCGCGTCCCTCCACCAGTGCCCATCTCCCACCACCAACATCCCGGTTCCCTCCCCTTCCCCAGCCCACCTCCATGGCAGGTTCTTTATTTCTTTCCCTTTCTCTCTCTTTTTCTCTTTTCCTTCCCTTCCAGACTATGGATTACAGAACATACATTAAAAGGTTGTCATGTGTATCCTTTTTGCCTCTATTTAATGCTCAGTTCAAGGTTGGTATTAGTACCCTCGACATATATGATTATTAATGGAAAAAAATTCAGTTTGAAATGCTATTTATTTCCTTTCCATTAATATTTCTTTATATGTCGTTTCTCTAAGGTTTTTTTTGTTTCAAGGCAAGTACATTAAAATTTTCATGGTGATATAATTGTACCATAGCTTCAATGACTTGCTCTTACTGGTTTATATAACAAAGTACAAAATATTTCAAATACTCTACTGCTAAAAATATGTGCTTTGCGCTGTGGGATTTGGGTCAATGTGTGGTGCTCATGACTTAGTCCTGTCTGTAGTCAGCAGTAACTCTGAAAGTGCTTGGGGATGTGCTCTTCCCACCAGGTGCTTTCCCTTGGCGGGCAGCCCCTAGGCACCCCTTTACAGCATAAAGGGCTGGACCTTTGAGAAAGGGACCAAGCCACACCCAGCCTCCTCGAATCCCCCGCCTCCTGACGCATCCGCCCTGACGCCCAGCAGCCCCCCCTCTCCCCACCAGGTGCTTTCCTGTGGTGGGCAGCCCCCGAGGCACCCCTTTCCAGCATAAAGAGCTGAACCTTTGAGAAGGGGACCAAGCCACACCCAGCTTTTTTCAGATCTTCCACTGGACTACCTCCATCCCTACTCCCTGACTCCGAACCACCCAGCGACACTCCAAAATTCAAAACCCGCGTGGACGCTAGCGTGTCCACACTAAGTAATATCTATCTACCTAAGATTCATCTGAGCATTTGCCCTACATTCCTTCATATACATCCCTAACTGCAAAGTAATTCAGGCACCTACTAACTCTATTGACTAGTCACCCATAACACACACTTTCAACCTACGATAGTCATTATGGTAAAGCAACACAGAATTCCTTCAAGCTCTATGATTGAAGTCAATAATACAAATGAGTCAAGCAATAACGATGAGCTATATAACCTCTCTGAAAAGGAATTTCGTAAGCAACTGTTAAAGATGCACAAGAAACTCAAAGAAACAATGGAATACAAAGTCAGTAAAGTACAGGTGGAAATGAGAGCAGAATTGAGTAAATTTCAGACCAAAGTACAAGCAGAAATGACAGATATTAAAAATGAGGTAAGTGAACTGAAAAATACAGTGGAAGGCCTCCAAAGCAGAGTAACAGCTACTGAAGAAAGAATTAGTGATCTCGAAGACGAGGTTCAGAGATTCTGTAGGGCAACACCAGAAGATGGAGAAAAGACTCACAATCAACAAACAGACTACCAGAAAAAATCAGGATGAAGCCAAAAGGAACAACATACACATCATTGGGGTCCCAGAGGGGCAAGGAAAAAACCCTGATGTAGAAGAAGCTGTCAAAGCCATCATTGCTGAGAAGTTCCCGGAACTGAAGAAAGCATGCTCCCAGATACAGGAGGCCCATAGGATACCAGCTAGAAGAAAGCCCAACAAGAATACTCCAAGACACATCCTTATTAAAATGACAAAAACGATAGACAGAGATAGAATACTGAAAGCAGCAAGATCAAAGAAGGAAATCACATACAAAGGAGCATCCCTGAGATTTATAGCAGACTTCTCAGATGGAACACTCCAAGACCGAAAACAATGGTGAGATATTGTGAAAAGACTGACTCAATGAACTTCAGGCTTCACCAAGAATTCTTTACCCAGCTAGACTTACTTTAAGATGTGAAGGAAAGATATACAAATTCACGGATAAACAATAACTCAGAAAATTCATAGACTCACAACCAACTTTTTAAAGAAGTAGTGAAGGGTCTATTGTAATATAAGAAAACCCAAAAAGTTTAAAGTTTAAACAGACAAGTTTAAACAGAAAGATGACACAAAATCCAATGACAATAATATCTCTCAACGTCAACAGTCTAAATGCACCAATTAAGAGACATAGGGTGGAAAATGGATTAAAAAACTGAATCCAACATTCTGCTGCCTACAAGAAACACATGTGAATCATCAGAGCAAACACAGACTCAAAGTCAAAGACTGGAAGACCAGTCTCCATGCAAACAACTTCTCCAAAAAGGCGGGTATGGCCGTACTCATATCTGAAATATAGGCTTCAGGCTGAAAAAGGTTAAAAGGGACAATGAAGGCCATTTCTTAATAATTAAGAGTATGTATACCAGGAAGAAATCACACTACTAAACATACAGCGCCGAAAGAGGGTCCAGCAAAATACTTAAAACGACTATTAATAGACCTCAAAGAAGACATTAACAGTAGCACAATAATAGTCAGAGACTTCAACACTGCCTTATCGATATGGATAGATTGACCAGACTGAAACTCACCAGGGATTTACTGGACGTGAAGGAAGAAGTGGAAGAAAGAGAGCTGGTTGATATATACAGGGCTTTTCATCCCCAAAAAAGCTGAATACACATTTTTTTCCAGTGCACATGGAACATTCTCCAAGATAGACCATATACTAAGCCACAAGGCATACCTCAACAAAATAAAAAAGATAGAAATTGTGTCAACTATCTTTTCAGATCATGATGCACTGAAAATAGTAGTTAACCATACACAGAAGCTGGGAGCCAAACCAAACACCTGGAAACTGAACAACTCACTGCTGAACAACAAAGGGTTCATAGAAGAAATCAAACAGGAAATCCAAAGATTCCTAGAAAAAAAGACAATGAAGATACCAACTATCAGAACTTGAGAGACACAGCAAAAGCTGTGTTACGAGGAAAGTTCATAGCTCTGCAAGCATTCATAAGACGAAAGGGCCCACATAAATAAACTGACTACACAGCTGAAAATATTAGAAAAAGACCAACAAAAGAAGCCCAACCCAGGCAGAAGGAAGGAAATAATAAAACTTAAGGAGGAAATCAAGGAGCTGGAAACCAAGAAAACAATCCGAAAGATTAATGAAACCAAGATCTGGTTCTTTGAAAAATTAAACAAGATCGACAAGCCACAGGCAAGACTTGTAAGGACAAGGAAAGAGTGAACCCAAATAAACAGAATCAGAAAGGAAAATGGTGACATCACAACAGAAAAGACAGAAATCCAAAAGGTCATCAAAGATTACTCTGAGAACCTGTATGCCACAAAACATGAGAAGCTAGAAGATATGTAAAATTTCCTGAAGTCCTATTACCTCCCACGATTGAAATAAGAAGACCTCCAATACCTGAATAAGCCTATCACCTTCAAGGAAATTGAAACAGTAATTAAAAGTCTGCCCAAACACAAAAGCCCTGGTCCAGATGGGTTCACTAGTGATATCTACCAAACCTTTAAGGAGGGACCTACTGCCTGTCCTGTTCAAGCTCTTCCAGAAAATAGAAGAAACAGAAACACTCCCAAACAGCTTCTATGAGGTACACATCACCCTGATACCCAAAACAGGGAGAGACAACACAAAGAAGGAAAATTACAGACCAATCTCCTTGATGAACACAGATGCTAAGATATTCAACAAAATACTAGCAAACAGAATCCAAAGACTCATCAAAAAGATCATACATCATGACCAGGTAGGATTCATCCCGGGAATGCAAGGATGGTTCAACATTTGCAAATCAAGCAACATAATACATCATATCAATAAGAGAAAAAATAAAAACCTTATGGTCCTATCGGATAGATGCAGAAAAAGCATTTGACAAAATCCAGCACCCATTCATGATTAAAACCCTCCAGAAAATGGGAATTGAAGGAAGCTTCCTCAAGATAGTCAAAGCCATCTACCAAAAGCCCACAGCGAGTATCATTATCAATGGGGAAAATTTGAAAGCTTTCCCATTAAGATCAGGAACACGACAAGGTTTCCCTCTGTCACCTCTTTTTATTCAATATAGTACTGGAAGTACTCGCCATAGAAATCAGAGAAGAAAAGGACACTGAGGGCATCCAGATAGGCAAGGAAGAAATCAAGCTATCATTATTTGCAGATGACATGATATTATACTTAGAGAACCCTAAATTCTGGACCCAAAAAGCAATTAGAAACAATAGATATGTATAGTAGAGTGGCAGGGTACAAAATCAATACCCAAAAGTCAGTGACTTTCCTATACACAAATAATGAAAGAGAAGAAAGGGATATTAAGAAATCGATTCCATTCACAATTGTACCACAGAAAATCAAATACCTAGGAATCAGCTTAACCAAGTGTGTAAAGGACCTATACAAAGAGAACTACAAGACACTGCTTCAAGAAATAAAAGAGGACACGAGGATATGGAAACACATTCCCTGCTCATGGATGGGGAGAATTAACATTGTCAAGATGGTAATACTCCCTAGAGGTTTGTACAGATTCAATGCGGTTCCTATAAGGATACCCATGACATTCTTTAAAAGAAATAGACCAAAAACTCCTGAAATTCGTATGGAATAATAAACCCCCATGGATAGCTAAAGCAATCCTCTGGAAAAAGAAGATGGGAGGCACCATCTTTCCCAACCTCAAACTGTACTACAAAGCAGCAGTAATAAAAACAACGTGGTACTGGAATAAAAACAGACCTGTGGATCTATGGAAAAGAGTTGAGCATCCTGACACCCACCATCAAAGACATGATCAGTTAGTCTTTGAAAAAGGCACTAAGAGTCCAAACTGGAGTAAGGAAAGCCTCTTCAACAAGTGGTGCTGGGAAAACTGGACAGCTACATGTAAAAAAATGAATTTGGACCTGTGTGTAACACCTTGCACAAAAATCAGATCAAAATGGATTAAAGATCTCAGTATCAGACCTGAATCCATAAAGAGCATTGAAGAAAATATAGAAAAAACCCTCCACGACATTGAAGCTAAAGACATCTTCAAAGGTGAAACACCATTCACAAAGCAACTAAAAGAAAAGATAAACATATGGGACTACTAGAAACTAAAGAGCTTCTGTACCTCGAAAGCAACAGTGACCACCGATAGAAAGACAGTCCACAGAATGGAAAAGAATATTCACCCAATACCCATCTGACAAGGGGTTAATATCCAGGATATATCAGGCACTGGTATAGCTATATAAGAAGAAAACAGCCAACCCCTCACCTCACACCACAGAGACTGACCCATCTCCAAAAGGGTAAAAGCAACAAGTGCTGGCGTGGATGCTGGGAAAAGGGGACTCTCATTGTTGATGGGAATGTCGAGCTTGTACAACCTTTCTGGAAAACAATATGGACATTCCTCCAAAGACTAGAAATTGAGCTCCCCTTTGACCCAGCCATACCACTCCTGTGACTATAACCTGGGAAGCCAAAAACACACAGCAGAAACACAATCCACACTTTTATTTTCATAGCAGCACTATTCACAATAGCCAGAACCTGGAAACAACCAGTATGCCCGAGAACTGATGACTGGATAAAGAAACTGTGGTACATCTACACAATGGAATACTATGCAGCTGTTAGGAAAAATGAAGTTATGAAATTTGCCTATAAAAAGGATGGACATGGAAAGGATCAAGTTGAGTGAAATTAGTCAGAAGGAAAGAGAGAGACACAGAATGACTTCATTTATTTGCATGACATTACTATATCAGGTGGTCTTACCAAAAGTGGAAATCACCGCAAACATGAGGGAGTCAGAGGTTAGGTGAGACAGAGAAGGGAACATGTGTGAATAAATGTCGAAAGGGCTGATACCAACATAGAACTGAGCATTAAATACAGGCCAAAAAAACGCACATGATGGCTTCCAAGTGTATGCAGTGCAACCCACAATGTGTAGGAGATTAAAGGGAGAGAGGGAGAAAAAGGAGATCAAGAACTTGCCATTTAGGCAGGCTATGGGGGAGGGGGAGGGGAATTGGGGACATTGGTGGTGGGAAATGGGCACTGGTGGAGGGCGGGTGCTGGAACACTATGTGTCCGAAACCTCCATACATGAACAGCATTGTAATTGTATATCTCACGGTGGCATAATAAAATGTTTAATTAAAAAAAAGACACACAAAAATTGTCAAGGTACCATGTCTGGTGGATTCACATGTATAGGTTCTAAATAAAGGCACATACATTTACTAGAAAAAAAAAGAAAGTGCTTAGGGGATAATATGTGTTGTTGGGGTCAAACCAGTTTGATACAATGTCAAGCCCCACATCCCATCCTATCTCTGTCCCTTAAATATGTATTTTTAAAAATAGTCCCATAAATTGAAATAAATTATGAAGATTTTAACATATACATAGTAATATAAAAACCTCAGGAAAAGCTTATCAAAACTTCTTTTTCTGACAATTTTTTGAGAATTTCTTACTCTCAAACATTTTCCCAGTTTAGTTTGAATTATTTTCTGATAAAGTTCTAAATAGTCATTTTCTAAAGATCCCCTGTTCCTTTTTATAAGTGGAATATTAAAACAATAAAAGAATTGGTCATATTTAGCTGTTACTGGAGACTTAACATGATACTTAACATGAGTATTTCTTTTGTGTCTAGACATTTTGTTTCTTAGATTGTTTGGAGTCAAACTGCTTTTCTCCCAGCTCTGTGCTCAAGGGTTACTCCTGGTAGTGCTCTATCACCAATTTTGGTGCTATGGATTAAATCAGGTTAACTGCATCCAAGGCAAGCACCCAACCCTCTCTTCAATCTCTATGTTTCTTTTGTTCAGGCAGAAATGCCAATACTTTCTTTTAAAAAATATAGAAATAAAGCAGGAGTTCAAACTAATATTTTAGATTAAAAGGTTAGAATTATATTTTTTTGGCTAATTTGTTTTGTATCACTTGTCTTCCTGTTGTTCATCGATTTTCTCAAGTGGACACCTGTAATGTCTCCATTTATTGGGAATGAGGGTCGACTATTGTTACTGTTTTTGGCATATCGAATATACCATGGGTAGCTTCCCAGGCTCTGCCATGACACTGGGTTCATCCCAGAGGGCCCAGTCTTTTTCTATGTCAGACCATCAAACATCCAGGGCCCATGGGGCAGAGCCCTGGGTGTAGACAGGGTCTGCCTACTGTCTGCCACCTACCGATGCAGCTTGGAACCGCAGCCACACCTGCAACGTGGCAACACCTCAAGGGGCAGTATTGGTTAATCTTATGTAATTTCTGCTACACAAAAGCATTGATTCCTAATGTTATTGATATGACTAGTAATTTTCCTACCTATATTTCCATTGCTGGAGACATTTGCTTCCACTGGAGCTGGAGACTATGAGCTAAATTCTGGCTAGTGGGACCTGTCTGCTGAAGCATAGTCACTGAGAACAAGGAATACTTGGACCCCCTCAGACCAGGGTATGGCTGGGTCTGATGCCTCCATGAATCTCTCCTTGTACCTACCACAGTGCTCTGTTAATTTTCAAAGCTAACACAGGTAAGGTGTTAACCCTGGAATGTATTTGTGATTAAGCCATTGATAGTTGTTTTGCAACAAATAATGATTGATGTATTTCATAGGCTTCTTTGTTTAGAATCTCATATAAAACCCTGATGCAGGGAATAAAATTACTGGAATAATTACTGGAATAAAATGCTGGAAGTGTAGTCACTGTCTCATTCTGGTTGCACTGAACCATTCCAGGTCTCACATCCACTAGAGATGCAACAATCCATGTATTCATTTCAAATTCAGTCATTACTATAACTAAGAAAAAGTCTT
Organism: Cryptotis parvus; assembly: GCA_021461705.1. Classification (NCBI taxonomy): domain Eukaryota; kingdom Metazoa; phylum Chordata; class Mammalia; order Eulipotyphla; family Soricidae; genus Cryptotis; species Cryptotis parvus. The sequence continues at coordinate 17,291 of JAJIBD010022284.1, read as the reverse complement.
GATCACTAGATCACTTGAATCCCGTTATTCATCGATTTGCTCAAGCGGGCACCAGTAACATTTCCATTGGACCCTATCACGTGCCAATGTAGCCCAATGGCATCTGATTGATTTAGGAATATAAAGAGCCTCAAACCGTTCCTTCAGGGTCTTTACAAGGAAGTCTGACCATCTTGTAGGTGGGTGGCCACGTGATCTTTTGACATCCCGTGGGATCCAGTGGGTAATGGCTCTAGACCACCGGTTGTCTCCAAATCGCATTACATGTCCAGCCCATCTGATTTTCGATGCCTTTGCAAAGGAGACAGCATCCCTGAATCTGGAATAGCGGACGGAGGTCAGAACTCCGGATTCCTTCTCTCACTTGAGTGAGGCGTGATATTCCAAGCATAGCTCTTTCCATTCCTCTCTGGGAGAACCGAATAGCATTCTCATCCCTGCTTTTGTAGGGCCCAGGTCTCTGAGGCGTATGTTAATGCAGGGAGAACAGTGAAGTCAAAGAGATGTGCCCGGAGCCGGAGGTTCTTTGTCCTTTTAGCTATTTCTTTGATGCCTTTGAAGGCATTCCATGCTGCTCTCTTCCTTCTGTGCAGCTCAGGTTTTAGGTTGTTCATCATGTTGATTTCTCGACCTAGGTACACATAACTGCTGCATTCAGAGATGTTTGTTCCATTGAGAGTGAAAGGGGCCTCAGGAACTAGTTCATATTTCATGAACATTGTTTTCTTTAGATTCAGCTGTAGACCTATCTTTCCACATTCTCGGTCGAAGTCAGCCAGCGTTGGTGTCGCTTGGCTAATGTTTGGTGTTTTTAGAACGTTGTCATCAGCGAAGCGGAGGCGGTGTAGTTGCCGACCATCTATCTTCACTCCCATTCCTTCCCATTCTAATTGTTGTTTGATGTTCTCGAGGGTGGCACTGAAGAGTTTTGGTGAAATGGTATCACCCTGTCGAACCCCTCTTTTCACATTAATGATCACTTCCTTGTAGAATGGTGAGATCCTGATGGTGAATCTGTAATACAGCTCACGAAGGAAGAAAAAGTCTAATAAAGGTAATTTAATGTACTTTTTCTGGACTTCCAACATTTTCTTTATAATATTTTTTGCCTTACATTTGCCAACAAATGGTGTTTTAATATCATTTGCTATAATTTACTTCTTGAGAATAGTTTGAGATAGTTTCAGCCCCAAGACCTCTATTCATTCCCTTTACCAGATAAAATGGTAAAGGGAATGTGCATAGTTCACCATCTTTCGGGTCCTAACCTTTTAAGAAGCCAGAGGAACCCCAGCACCATGATGGCAGCAATTTTCAACGTTCAGACTCCACAAGTCATCAGAGCTCCACACAAGAGAAAAGCTGATCTCAAGCCTGGCTGCTCAGAACCCCACCCTAGAGAGAAGCCTATTTAAAGCCCAGGTATGCTGTTTACTGCAGCTAAAGTCACCAGGCTTCCATGGAGATGGAGCTGAGGTTCCCTTCCCCCACCTAAGTCCCCTAATAAACCCTTAGCATCCACCAGTGCTAAGGGCTTATCTGTGGTTCTTCGTTCAGGGATCACACTTGGCTGGTTTTGGATGACCATATGGGGTGCCACGGATTAGACTTGAGCTGAGCTTGTGCAAAGCAAATGGCCCATTTGCTGTACTACTACTCTGATCCCATGGCGTTGTACAATTCAATTAAGCTTGCATTTTTAGTTCTCAATTTTTTGGGAATCCTTTTACATTACTTAAAATTTACATACCCAGCATTTATATAGTCAAAAATAAAATTATGTAACTGTACCTAAATACACGTTAGCTTCTCTGTATGTTTGTCATCTACAAGCTGTTTACACGAGTCATCTTGAACAGGATTAGCAGAACACTAGATGAAGGACAACCATGTGAGCAAGCTGGCTTCCGGAAAAGATTTAGCACAATCGACCATATCCACACAGTAACCAAGCTCATTGAGGTTTGTAGGGAGTACAAGATGCAGCTCTGTCTCACGTTCATTGATTTAAAGAAAGGCTTTGATTCTGTGGAGACTGAAGCAGTCATCGAAGCCCCTAGCCAAACAGGGTATTCAAACCCAATACATCAAGATCCTTCGTGAGCTGTATTACGGATTCACCACCAGGATCTCACCATTCTACAAGGAAGTGATCATTGATATCAAAAAGAGGGGTTCAGCAGGGTGATACCATTTCACCAAAACTCTTCAGCACCACCTTCGAGAACATCATGCAACAATTAGAATGGGAAGGAATGGGAGTGAAGATAGATGGTCGGCAACTACACCGCCTCCGCTTCGCTGATGACAACGTTCTAATAACACCAAACATTAGCCAAGTGGCACAAATGCTGGCTGACTTTGACCGAGAATGTGGAAAGATAGGTCTACAGCTGAATCTGAAGAAAACTATGTTCATGAAAAATGAACTAGTTCCTGAGGCCCCATTCACTCGCAATGGAACAAACATCTCTGAATGTAGCAGTTATGTGTACCTAGGTCGAGAAGTCAACATGATGAATGACCTAAAACCTGAGCTGCGCAAGAGGAGGAGAGCAGCTTGGAATGCCTTAAAAGGGAATTGAAGAAATAGCTCCGGGCACATCTCTTCGACTCCACTGTTATCCCTGCATTAACATATGCCTCAGAGACCTGTGCCCTAGGAAAGCAGGATCAGAATGCTATTCGGTTCTCCCAGAGAGGAATGGAAAGAGCTATGCTTGGAATATCACGACTCACTCAAGTGAGAGAAGGAATTTGGAGTTCTGATCTCCATCGCTATTCCAGAATCAGGGATGCTGTCTCATTTGCCAACGCATCAAAAATCAGATGGGCTGGAGATGTAATGCGATTTGGAGACAACCACTGGACTAGAGCCATTACCCACTGGATCCCATGGGATGTCAAAAGATCACGTGGCCGCCCACCTACAAGATGGTCAGACTTCCTTGTCAAGACCCTGAAGGAACGGTTTGAGGCTCTTCATATTCCTGAATCAACCAGATGCCATTGGTCTACATTGGCACGTGATAGGGTCCAATGGAAATGTTACTGGCGCCCGCTGGAGCAAATCGATGAATAACAGGATTCAAGTGATCAAGTGAAGTGATCTATGTATAACTCTTTTGTCCTGTTTCTCCCTTTTCCTGATGATTTTCATAATTTAATTTATCTGTTTGTTTCCTTTGCGGGACCTTCCTGGGCACTGTTCAGGAGGTGCCACCTTCCTACTAACACCCAGCTGTCCCCAGGTGATTCTGGGCCACATGGCTGGTGATTGAATTCTAGGGCCCAAGATTATGACGTGACTCAGGTTTAGAAGACAGGAATGACCCAGACACTGCTGTCTGTTCAGAAGGTCTATGGCCACACCTACCAATGCCTGGGACCTTCAGGAATGTCCTTCAGTACCTGGTGATGCCCTGTGGACTACTGGTTCAAGGAATAAAAGTCGGGTTGGCAACACCCAATGTCAGCATCTTAATCCCAGTACTAGTTCTCCGGTCTTATGAATGTTATAAAATAATATGAATATAATGTAATGTAAAATGTATCCGAATTATTTCACAAAATAGATAACACTCTAAGTGCATTGGATTTTACATATTCTTTATATGTTGTCTTAGAGATAATTCCCTGTTACTTTATCATAAACTTTCATTACAGTTTATTTTTATTTCATTTTATTTTATTTAACACCACTCATCAATCTTTTATAAATAGGCATGTGTACTGCTTGTGGTCTTTACTCCTATAATGCCAGATAAAATAGGCATTGTGTAAAGATATATTTCCCAATTTAAATTTTGGGATACATTTTTAGAACTAAAATTTCTGATTCATGATGTAATACATATGTGGATGCCAAGTTTCCCACAGTGGTGCAATATTATATACATTTCCACTAATATATGGGTGCTTGCATTTCCATGGCTTTATTGAGAATTTCTTGCAAATTTTCTATTATTTTTTTCAATTTTATGAATTGAAAATAACAACCCGATGCAGTTTCAATTTAAATTTCTTATATTGAGAATAGTATATGTTAACTGGCTATGTTAATTTATTTTCTGTCAATTATATATATTAATATCTACTTACCATCTTTGAGTTTTTGTAATTTTTCTTCTAAAACTTTTAACCATGGTTGACCCAAATTAGTCTTGGCAAATTATTTTCTTCCTACCCAGTAAAAAGTGTTTACCATTGGTAATAAAAACTATTTATTTGGTTGAGAGATTGATCCTCAATAAGTATTTTTATCATTATAGTAAGTTACTTATAGTTGCTGTGGTTTTGTATAACACTCAAAACATTTCATGTACTTTAGCAGTAAATGAAATTGTGCACATGAAAATCTAGATGAAGAATCAATCATGAAAAAAATAAATAATAATACATTATTTTTAACCTTCACCAAGAAAGTGAAAGAAGACCATCGTTTCATATAATTTTCCCTCATTTCACATCAAACTCTCCCATACACAACCCAATTTATGAATGTAAATCACTTGGGAAATACAGTGCTATAGTAATGTAAGGTAAGAATGCATTTTTGATTATAATAATATGGAAGCACAGATGTAAGAGCTAAATTAAATAATTCTATAACCATAATTATAGTTTCCCATGCACAATGATGTTTATTAGATAATGCTACCTTTTTGTTATAATAAAGTCAGACTTTCTCCTTTGCCCTCAGGAGGGCACAAATTACAACAGTTCGGACCTCCAACCAATTGAATCTATTAGCATACCTATGCCCCTAGAGCATACCAAAGAGACAGGAAGTAAAGTAAAAATGACTGAAGCTAGGAAAAGCTCTGTTATGTCAACAAAAGGTGAATCAATGGAATATATAACCCAGACCTCTTAGGACAGACCCATTTTATCCAAAAAAGTAAGTGGAAGAAATGAAAATAAAATCATGTGTAGAGAACATCTAGAGAGATGTGATGAGTTTCAGTTTATTCTATATTTCATTTTCCCACATTGGTGTTGGGAACTATCCTAAACTAATTTGATTATATGAAATTTATCAGGTTCTTAGTATATCTTGGAAACTACAGAGATTTTGAATAGTTGAAGCTTTGCCCCTCCCCAAAAATTGCAGCCAAGTTTCTAATTAGCAATATATTCATAAGAATGAATATGTTCATAAGAAATCACAATATTCATAGGCAATTGCAAAACTGTAATATAGTCAGATGTACAAGTTTGATGTCCCTATCTTCTCTAAAATTTTGAAAACTCGATTCATATATTTGGAAAATGTGTTAAAATTTTAGCAACAGACCTTAGATAACCCTTTTTAGAGTCTAAGATTTTTCAGAGGATTAAGAATGGTATATTATGTAGCACAAAGAAAGGCTAAAAAGAAGTTTACTCCTCCATTGCAAAGGACATAGATAGACAAGTACTAGAGACAAGGGTCAAATCTTTATAGAGGCAAGGATCAGATAGCGACCCTGGGCACTCAACTTTTGCCCATGCGTGGATGGAGGAAGTACTTACAGCCTTCTAAATAATGAATTTATATTAGTCCTCATAATTTTCCAAGATCATTTCTAATAATATCTATTCAAATGAATTAGTAACTAAAGTAAAATAAATTTTCCTTTAGGGTCTGGGAAAATTAGCAGTACCTCTGTTCTTTTAAAAGGTAATAAACTCATAGTAGCTTCAGTTGATGACCTCTGGAAATTGACCTTTCTGATTTGTGTTTGGTGACCACCCTTATATGAGAGTTTCTGCTAAACAACTACAACCATCATGAATGTTGCATTGATATTATCTCATATTGGTTGTGCAAATTATTTCCAAGTATGTTATAAGTGTTTTTACCATTTTATTAGGCAGGTTTAATTTTTTTTGAGGGGGAAGATTTTGGGAAAACACATGAAGGTAGTCTGGGCTTACTCCTGGATCTGCATACTCAGGAATCACTCTTGTCAGGCTTGGGAACCCATCTAGTGTGCTGGGAACCAAGCTAGTGCTGGCCACATTCAAGGCAACACTTTACTCACTGCACTATTGCTCGGGATCTGATAAAATGCTGCTTTCTTTCCTTCATTGTTCTACTATTAAGACTTTTTTAAAAGCACAGAAAGTAATATTTTTATCTTCAAAATAAACAGCCATGAGTCAGAGATATAATAAACTGGTAGGGTGCCTGCCTTGCTCATGGGTGATGTAGGTTCAATCTTCTGCACCTCTCATGGTTCCTAGAATCCCTCCAGGAGTGATTCCTGAATTTGGTCTTAGAAATAATCCCTGAACTCTGCTATGTATAGTCCATAAAGCAAAAACATTATATAAATAATTAGAGAATCAGTTTAAGGGATAAGAATTTCATAAGAAAAAACTTGTAAAATTGTAGAATTTACACCACCCATAATTTTTTAGACATTTCTTTACTTGGTAAATTTTTGGTTGCTGTCAGATCCTAAGTGAAGACACCAACTCTTAAACATTAACCAAAGAACCTGTCTTATTTGTTTCAAATCAGAAAACAGTGATTTCTTCACCCCAGTAACAGACTATCTCAGGTGCAATAGTAAGTGTGTTTACATGTGCTGAAATCAAGAGGAGGAAGGCATGAAGAGGGCAAGAGAGGCCTTAGGAAATCCTGCTCTAGGCTTTGCCACAGAAGATTTCATTCCTTCTATTAGTTTTTCTGCTCAACTGCCCTTCACGTTGTGCCTGAGGATTTTTAAAGTGCAGGGTGCTTGTTAAAGGACAAAGACTAAAGTGTTGTGACGAATAACCAGTTGAAGTTGACCAAGATTATAAAGTAATTTTCAAAGCTATTTTCTTCAGAGCATGTAAGTATTAGAATATCATGCCACTACAGAAGAATTATCTAAAATGAGGTAATATGCTGTATTACACTGTACAGGCTATAAGCAATTATGGAGGGATATACTTTTTTTTCACTTGTATTAATAAGACTGAGCAGAAAATAAAGAAGTAAAAGCCTGGAGTATATAACAACTCCTGAGGCAAATGGAAAGAAATTATGAAAGAATTCATTGTATTATTGAAACAAAACAAAATGAAATGCATTGTGACAACATGATATAAATCACAGGATAATATCACATCTTAAAAACCAATGCTGAACAGAAGAGAGACTTCTATGCTGATTTACTGTGTAGAAAATATGACATGACAGAAGACCCTTCACTAGCCAAATCTTTACACACTAGTACTGTCAGTTATGCTTTTCTTTTAAGTGCAGGACTGCGAAGTCATCCAGAGCAGAATGAATGTTGGCAAAACAAAGTGTGGTCAGTGATTCTGACTCTGTTCCACTGAGTAAATGCTGCTTCTAAACTATTCTGAAAACAAATCTCAACGCTATCTTTTTAATCCTGCGATATAAACCTACATCTAATTACCATGTGCCAAAACAAGGCTGCAGAAAGTATAATCTATTAGCAATAACTTGTGTCTTACAATATAATTGCATCTGGAATAATGAAATGTTCATTTTAGTATCAAAATTAATAATGTCATATCAATGCCATTAATAATTAAGGAGTCTTTTATAACACCACATCATTAATAAAAGCTCATTATGAACAATTCTATTAATATCAACAATAATAAAAATAATATCACATCGTCTTTCTAGAGTTACAATTCTGCCAAGATAATGAAAATGCAGTATACATATGACTAGACCCTACTGAGTCTGAGAAAGAGGTTCTGGAAATATATTACAGTTCAAGATAAGTGGGTTTTTTTTTTTGTTTGATTGTTTTCCTAGGTAGGAATTTGTAAGAGGGAAAGGGTTCCTATTAAAAACTCAGAAAGCACATGAAAATTCTGTTTTAAATTGTTCATTTCCATGTTTACCCTGGGGGGCTGGTGATGGTGAAAGTAGAAATACTGCAGAGTAATATTCACAGTTTTGCTTCTTATTTCAGTATTATATCTCCACTTGGAGATAGGTGTATGAACTATTTGGAGTGTGTGAAGCAAGGTAGTTTTTATTGAAACTATTTTGAAGGATATGAGAGGAGAAAGAGAGGGATAAGTACACATTCGAGAAAGAATACATTCTTCTCCAGCCTGGAAATAATCAAGCAAACAAACAGACACAAGCAAGTGAGACATATGTTAAAAGGAGAAAATTACTTGAAAAGCTAGCCAGGTTGGGGCCAGAGCGATAGTTCAGCGGGTAGAATGTTTGCCTTGCATGTGGCCGGCCCATACCAGCAGGGTTCAATCCCCAGCATCCCGTATGGTTCCCTGAGCACTGCCAGGAGTAAGTCCTGAGTGCAGAAAAGCTAGCCAGGTGAATGAACACTTTTGTTTCATAAGAATATATGTTGCATATAAAATTTATATACATATATTACAAATAATATTTTATAGCACAAGTCTATATCTTTCTAAGGAAACAAGTATCAATAACGTCAATAAAGGTAATTTTCTATGAACCCAACTCTTCTCTAGCTCAACAATGAATTCTATGTGTAAGTACTTAATGATAGATTTTTGTTTCATATAGGATCAAGCTAAAGGCTATGCACCCTGTGTGCCCCACAAGCTATTGTAAGTAAAATGCTATTGTCATATAGCTTCAGCCATTTGTGTGACATTAACTAAGGCTATTCACACCTTCCACCAACACAGCTGAGTAGCAACTCAGAGACCACATGATCTGCAAATATGAGGTCCCAACACTGCCCACCCCACAAATAAAAATAAAAGGTGCCCAAAAAAGATCATGGATGGAGGAGATGGAGATGAAAGTCTCATCTGTGTATATCATGTATGAGTAAAAATACATACATGCTCTGCTAATCACTTGACTGTCTATCACATCTTACGTTAGCCTTTTGTATTCTAAAAACAATTTCATGCTCTAGTCCCTCCTCCAGTGTTTGCCATAACCTTCAAAATCTGGGGAGCTTCTGTTTTTCTGGTTTGTTGAAGATGATATTCTAGAATTGACCTTTTCCATACCTGTTGCAGGGACTCCTCTAAGAGCCTCCAGATCTGCTCTGGGTTGCCTCCTGCAAATCACTTCTTAGATAAGGGTGTAGTCTATTAGACTTTGATACAGAGACATGCCATCTCAGAAACCCCTTTCTACCCTATAAAGGCTTTTCCAGGCAGATCTTGGCTCAAGACATTAGCATATAAAAGGGCCTAGGTGAGGTGCTGGGAGAAAATACCTGATGGCATTTGACCCTCCCTGTTTTCCATAATAATGGGAGGAAAGTCTGAGTTGCAGGGGTATAAAACTAGCCTGCTTCCTCTCTCACGCTCTCTCTTTTTTTGGGCTCTCTTTGTGAGCTCGCACCCTTCTTGGGAGTCTTGTCTTTGTCTCCTCTTTACAGGGCTGCTAGCACGTGGTGGCCGCTGTTTTGGTCTACATGTGGCTGGGGTTCTAGCCAGGAATTCTAAGCACAGGGTTTTTCTTATTGTGGATTTGTGTGCCAGAACCTCTGATAAATAAAGCCTTTTAAAACTGCATCAGATTCCTGAGTCTTCATCCATTCCCCCGCCAGCTTCGGAGGTAGAAGGGAACTCCGCACCCAGCACTGTTGGGACCCTGGTTCCCGGACACATACCGATCTGATCCTTGGCATGATAATAATCAGGTATACTTCAGGAATTGATATTTTCTCTAAATTTATATAGATGACTTTCCATTTTCACTGAATGAAGCAAAATATCCCCTGGAAAAGAAAAAAATTGAAATTCAGGATATCTGAGTAGCAATAGTAAAAACAGCAAGAAATAATCAGGGATAGAGTGTTTTATTGGTCCATGACTTATATTCACTTGCAAAGGCATATTGTGATCATGTTTAATGACTTAATTTTTGTAGTTCAAACCTATTATTCACTTGGCTTAATATTTCAAAAAATAAGAAGGCAGTTTGAAAATAAATGAAGCTGCATATTTAACCCATACTCATAACAAATCTTTATATAGATTAAAGAGCTCCTATAAGTTATAAAAGTACAATATTATTTAAGCCAAACATATTAGCATAGCTTCTATTCTGTGGAAGAGAAAGAAGGATGTCTGAAGTAAGACACAAAATAAAAAGTGATATAAATATATATAGATCAACCAAGCTATTTAAGAAACCAATGACACGCACATGCACACACACATAAACAAGCACATGAACATATATTTTTAAAAGCAGCAAAAATTGTTTTCTGATATGTAACAAAAATTCTGGTAGATTTTGAATCTAATTATGTGAAAATTTGGACATAATAGAGCCAATTTATGGAAGAATATAAAGATCTCGAACAGGAGAATGATTTTGTTTTTTGTGATGTGAAGTAAAGTAGTTTTAATGAGGGATGATACTAATTCTAAAGAAGTTGTGGAATGACATAGTGTGAGAGAAAGAGAGAAAGAGACAGAAGGCAAAACAAAATGAAAGGAAATTTGTTCTGTAAAGAACACAAGCAACCCTAGGGGCAGAACGCTCTAAAGCAGAGAGATTATGCACTTAGAATTTGGACGCAGCTAACTCTAAAATGTAAACAGCATATAGGAATTATTTTAAGAGAACCAAACATCGTAAATGATTTAAGATGCAGTAATATAAAGTTTTCTCCCTGATAATCCACTAAATTTCTTTATTATAATAGATATTACCTATGCAAATGAAAACAGAATTATTTGTTTCCTATTAACATAAAACTAGTGCAGTTATAACTCAATAATTTATTGTCTATATAGTGTTATTTCAACTTTAGAAATAGAGGGAAGGTTTAATTTTAGACCAAACCAGCTGTAATCAGAGCTCATTCTTGGTTCTGCACTCAGGTATCACTTTTAGCAGTGCTCAGGAGGCCATATGTGGTGCCAAGATTCTAACTGGAATTGTCTACATAAAAGGCTATTGCCTTACCTCTATACTATCTTTCCAACTCCTATTATACCAACTTAAGTTTATTAATCTATCCTAGCATATTTAGCATAAATCTGTTATTCAGCAGAAAACAATAAAACTTACAAATTATACAATGATGTTTCAAACACCATGTTTTAAATAAGAAACTAAATAAGAAAAAAGATCAGTCCTAGAACAGTAAAATATAAATTCCTGATATCAACTCTGAATGCCTGGTCTGTTGAATCTGGAATACAAAATCTGGAATCCATCCTTATTCCTGATGTTTTAAAAAATGAAATCCAAAAAAACTAAATTATGTGACAGAAATTAAAACTATGTTTCAGGTTATTTAGAGATAATCATTGATGGCATAAAATCTTTTCTGTACAAAACCTGAACAAGATTTTATGGCAAATCTTGTTCATAGATTTGCCATAGAATAAGATTCTATGGCAAATTTGGTGTAATTTGACTTAATCATTTTTATCTTCTTCTATATGGTTGAATCTGGAATACTGACAGTTTTAGTGGATCAGAATGCATCGGCTCTAGGAAGCAGCATCAGCAAGATGGCTAACAGATCTGCCATCTTGTGGCTTCTATTGCCCTAGTTGTAGAGTGCAGTAGAGTGTGAGTGGGTGTCGCTAGTGTTTCTACAAATGTCAAGTTTAAAGATTTGACTTGAAACACTGAAGTATAAATTCCAAAAAAAGTCAGTTTGATTAGATCAGTATATTTAAAGGCAAAAAAAAAATCAAACCATTTTTTCGTATGATAGGAAGAGATAATCCTTTTAAGAGTGCAATCAAATTTCAAGAAAAGAAAACTTACTATTTAAGAATAAAATGCTCAGCAGAATCCCGGACTCTTCCCACCAGGTATGTTCCCAGAGCGGGCAGCCCGTGACCACTCGGCTCCAGGAGAAAAGGCTCCAGCTTTGAGGAGAGGACCGAGCCCCACCCAGCGTCATAGGACCTCCCACTGCAAGACCTCCACCCCGACCCCCTGACATTGGAACCACCCACAGACACCCCAAAATTCAAAACCGCGCGGATGCCCAGCGCCGCCTGGCGATATATTCTATCTAACTGACATAACACTGAGCATTGTCCCCTACACTCTTTGCTATACGTCCCTAGCTGCAAAGTAATTCAGGCACCTACTAACTTTACTGACTAGTCACCCAGAACACTCATTTGCAACCTATGATAGTCATTATGGTAAAGCAGCGCAAAAGTCCTTCAAGCTCTACAACTGAAATTATTAATACAGATGAGTCCAGCAATAACGATGAGCTATATAACCTCTCTGAAAAGGAATTTCATAAGCAACTGTTAAAGATGTACAAGGAAATAAAAGAAACAATGGAATACAAAGTCAGTAAAGTACAGGTGGAAATTAGAGCAGAATTGAGTAAATTTCAGACCAAAGTACAAGAAGAAATGACAGATATTAAAATGAGGTAAGTGAACTGAAAAACACAGGAGAAGGCCTCCAAAGCAGAGTAACAGCTACTGAAGAAAGAATTAGTGATCTCGAAGACGAGGTTCAGAGATTCTGTAGACAACACCAGAAGATGGAAAAAAGACTCACAATCAAAGAACAGACTACCAGAGAAAATCGGGATGAAGCCAAAAGGAACAACATACACATCATTGGGGTGCCAGAAGGGCAAGAAGAAAACCCTGATGAAGAAGAAACTGTCAAAGCCATCATCGCTGACAAGTTTCCCGAACTGAAGAAAGCATGCTCCCAGATACAGGAGGTCCGAAGGATACCAGCTAAAAAGAAACCCCAATAAGAATACTCCAAGACACATCCTTATTAAAATGACAAAAACGATAGACAGAGATAGAATACTGAAAGCAGCAAGATCAAAGAAGGAAATCACATACAAAGGAGCATCCCCTGAGATTTACAGCAGTCTTCTCAGATGAAACACTCCAAGCCCGAAAACAATGGTGGGATATTGTGAAAAGACTCAATGAACTTCAGGCCTCACCAAGAATTCTTTACCCAGCTAGACTTACTTTCAGATGCCAAGGAAAGATACACAACTTCATGGATAAACAACAACTCAGGAAATTCATAGACTCAAAACCAACTCTAAAAGAAGGATTGAAGGATCTATTGTAAAATAAGTCAACCCAAAACCACAGCAAGGTTAAACAGAAAGATGGCACAAAATCCAATGACAATAATCTCTCTCAACATCAATGGTCTAAATGCACCAATTAAGAGACACAGGGTGGCAAAATGGATTAAAAAACTAAATTCAACATTCTGCTGCCTACAAGAAACACATCTGAATAACCAGAGCAAACACAGACTCAAAGTCAAAGGCTGGAAGACCATTCCACAAGCAAATGACCCCTCCAAAAAGGCGGGTGTGGCCATACTCGTATCTGACAATATAGATTTCCGGCTGAAAAAAGGTAAAAAGGGACAATGAAAGCCACTTCTTAATAATTAAGGGGTATGTATACCAGGAAGAAATCACACTGCTGAACATATATGCGCCAAACGAGGGGCCAGCAAAATACTTAAAACGATTATTAATAGACCTCAAAGAAGACATTAACAGTAGCACAATAATAGTAGGAGACTTCAACACTGCCTTATCGACTAGGGACAGATGGGCGAGACTGAAACTCACCAGGGAAATATTGGACCTGAAGGAAGAAATGGAAGAAAGAGAGCTGGTTGATATATACAGGGCTTTTCATCCCAAAAAAGATGAATACACATTTTTTCCAGTGCACATGGAACGTACTCCAAGATAGACCATATACTGAGCCACAAAGCATACCTCAACAAAATAAAAAGATTGAAATTGTGTCAACTATCTTTTCAGATCATGATGCACTCAAAATAGTAGTGAACCATACACAGAAGCAGGGAGCTAAACCAAACACCTGGAAACTAAACAGCTCACTGCTGAACAACAAATGGGTCATAGAAGAAATCAAACGGGAAATCCAAAGATTCTTAGAAACAAATAACAATGAAGATACCAACTATCAGAACTTGTGGGACACAGCAAAAGCTGTGTTAAGAGGAAAGTTCATAGCTCTGTAAGCATTCACCAGGAAAGAAGAAAGGGCCCATATAAATAACCTGAGCTCACAGCTGAAAATATTAGAAAAAAGACCAACAAGGGAAGGCCAACCCAGGCAGAAGGAAGGAAATAGTGAAACTTAGGGAGGAAATCAACGAGCTGGAAACCAAAAAAACAATCCAAAAGATTAATGAAACCAAGATCTGGTTTTTTGAAAAATTAAACAAGATCGACAAGCCACTGGCAAGACTTGTAAGGACAGGGAAAGAGAGAACCCAAATAAACAGAATCAGAAATGAAAATGGTGACATCACAACAGAAAAAACAGAAATCCAAAAGATCATCAGAGGGTTATTTTGAGAACCTGTATTCCACAAAACATGAGAACCTAGAAGAAATGGATAAATTCCTGAAGTCCTATAACCTCCCACGATTGAAACAAGAAGACCTCCAATACCTAAATAAGCCTATCACCATCGGGAAAGTGAAAAAGTAATTAAAAGTCTGCCCAAACAATAAAAGCCCAGGTCCAGATGGGTTCACTGGCGAATTCTACCAAACCTTTAAGGAGGACATACTGCTAATCCTGTTCAAGCTCTTCCAGGAAATAGAAGAAACAGAAAAACTCCCAAACAGCTTTTTACGCGGCGCATATCACCCTGATACCCAAAGCAGGGAGAGACAATACAAAAGAAGGAAAATTACAGACCAATCTCCTTGATGAACACAGATGCTAAGATCTTCAACAAAATACTAGCAAACAGAATCCAAAGACTCATCAAAAAGATCATACATCATGACCAAGTAGGATTCATCCCGGGAATGCAAGGATGGTTCAACATTCGCAAATCAATCAACATAATACATCACATCAATAAGAGAAAAAATAAAAACCATATGGTCCTATCGATAGATGCAGAAAAAGCATTTGACAAGATCCAGCACCCATTCATGATTAAAACCCTCCAGAAAATGGGAATTGAAGGAAGCTTCCTCAAGATAGTCAAAGCCATCTACCAAAAGCCCACAGCGTGTATCATTCTCAATGGGGGAAAAATTGAAAGTCTTCCTCTTAAGATCAGGAACACGACAAGGTTGCCCTCTCTCACCTCTTTTATTCAATATAGTACTGGAGGTACTTGCCATAGCAATCAGAGAAGAAAAGGACATTAAGGGACAGCCAGATAGGCAAGGAAGAAATCAAGCTATCATTATTTGCAGATGACATAATATTATACCTAGAGAACTCTAAACTCTCGACCCAAAAACTCTTAGAAACAATAGATATGTATAGCAGAGTGGCAGGGTACAAAATCAATACCCAAAAGTCGGTGGCTTTCCTATACACAAATAACGAAAAGAGAAGAAAGGGATATTAAGAAATCGATTCCATTCACAATTGTGCCACAGAAAATCAAATACCTAGGAATCAGCTTAACCAAATGTGTAAAGGACCTATACAAAGAGAACTACAAGACACTGCTTCAAGAAATAAAAGAGGACACGAGGAAATGGAAACACATTCCCTGCTCATGGATGGGGAGAATTAACATTGTCAAGATGGTAATACTCCCTAGAGCTTTGTACAGACTCAATGCGGTTCCTATAAGGATTCCCATGACGTTCTTTAAAGAAATTGACCAAACACTCCTGAAATTCGTATGGAATATTAAACCCCCCATGGATAGCTAAAGCAATCCTCTGGAAAAAGAAGATGGGAGGCATCACCTTTCCCAACCTAAAACTGTACTACAAAGCAGCAGTAATTAAAACAGCGTGGTACTGGAATAAAAACAGACCTGTGGACCAATGGAATAGAGTTGAGTATCCTGACACCCACCCTCAAAGATATGATCAGTTAATCTTTGATAAAGGTGCAAAGAGTCCAAACTGGAGTAAGGAAAGCCTCTTTAACAAGTGGTGCTGGGAAAACTGGACAGCTACATGTAAAAAATGAATTTGGACCTGTGTCTAACACCTTGCACAAAAAATCAGATCAAAATGGATTAAAGATCTCAATATCAGTCCTGATTCCATAAAGTACGTTGAAGAAAAATATAGGAAAATCCCTCCACGACATTGAAGCTAAAGACATCTTCAAAGGTGAAACACCATTCACAAAGCAACTAGAAGAAAAGATAAATATATGGGACTACATGAAACTGAAGGGCTTCTGCACCTCTAAAGAAACAGTGACCAAGATAGAAAGACAGTCCACAGAATGGGAAAGAATATTCACCCAATACCCATTTGATAAGGGGTTAATATCCAGGATACATCAGGCACTGGTACAGCTATATTAGAAAAAAACAGCCAACCCCATTAGAAAATGGGGAGAAGAGATGAACAGAAACTTTTACAAGGAAGAAATCCGAATGGCCAAAAGGCATATGAGAAAATGCTCATCATCACTAATCATCAGAGAGATGCAAATCAAAACAACAATGAGATATCACCTCACACCACAGAGAATGGCCCATATCCAAAAGGGTAAAAGCAACAAGTGCTGGTGTGGATGCGGGAAAAGGGGGACTCTCATACATTGTTGGTGGGAATGTCGACTTGTACAACCTTTCTGGAAAACAATATGGACATTCCTCCAAAGACTAGAAATTGAGCTCCCCTTTGACCCAGCCATACCACTCCTGGGAATATACCCTGGAAAGCCAAAAACACACAGCGGAAACACAATCCGCACTTTTATTTTCATAGCAGCACTATTCACAATAGCCAGAATCTGGAAACAACCAGTATGCCTGAGAACTGATGACTGGATAAAGAAACCGTGATACATCTACACAATGGAATACTATGCAGCTGTCAGAAAAAATGAAGTTATGAAATTTTCCTATAAATGGATCGACATGGAGAGAATCACGTTGAGTGAAATTAGTCAGAAGGAAAGAGAGAGACATAGAATGACTGCATTTATTTGCATGACATAAATATACCATGTGATCTTACCAAAAGTGGATATTACCACAAGTGCGTGGGAGAGGTTTGGTTAGATAGAGAAGGGAACATGTGTGAATAAATGTCGAAATGTCTGATACCAACATAGAACTGAGCATTAAATACAGACAAAAAAATGCAAATGATGGCTTCTAAGTGTACATAGTGCAACCCACAATGTGTGGGAGAAGGAGGAGAGAGAGAGAGGGAGAGAGAGAGAGGAGATAAAGAACCTGCCATTTAGGCAGGATGTGGGAGGGGGGAGGGAATTGGGGACATGGGTGGTGGTTGAGGGGCACTGGTGGAGGGCGGGGTGCTGGAACACTGTGGAACCCAAACCCCCAAGCGTGAACAACGTTGTAATTGTATATCTCACGGTGGTATAATAAAATGTTAAGAAAA